>JAKSZT010045808.1:0-29867 GCA_026826555.1 Tolypeutes matacus
AATACATTTAATTGAGAAATGTATATATTTATTCATCTGTGTTTACTCTTTAGGTTTAATTGTTTATGTTTTCAATTATTAAATGTACAAAATAAAGTTAAAAAAAAAAAAAAACAAGGTCATAAACAACAAATAATGCCCTGTCATCTGTCTGTGAAATAACTGAAATCAGGTTGTCTTTATTCTGTATCATGAGAACTCATACCTGTGTTTTCATTTAATTTCATGTTAATTCCTAGTATTTCTTAGGGCAACCAAGGTCAATAGAAAGTACACAGGTATACTGATTTACCGTGGCTTTTTACTGACATCAGGTGTAAACCTCACTGGCCCACACCAGATGTATTAAAAGGGATGGACCGGCAATAACCCATGCCTGGTGCCTTGGCCCGCCTGGCATCCATCCTCTAATGGCACAGCAGAGCTCACAGATTGTCTTTTTTGAAACACACCCCTCCCCAACCCACCCACTGGGCATCTCATAAAGGCAACCTAATGAGAATTAGCTCTAGGATTTTCTAGAATAACTGAAAAAAAACTCTTTTCAGTAGGTTTGATAAGGTGCAGGGGGCCCTCTCTCTAACCACACAGGGAAAGATGGCTTGAGGATAAGACTAATTCAAGGGAAAGCAAAAAACAGGCACAAAAAGAAATGGGAAAAGAGATGGAGAGACAGGACAGAAGAGAGGGAAGAGAATGCAAGAGTGAAAAATTCCTGATGACATCTAAGTCCAGCCAGCCCACTCCACATTTTTTTTTTTGTTTGAATAAGCTCAGTGAGTGTTTCTGTCATTTCCAATAAAAGTAATGACTAATAAGGGATTGTAACCCTTAAATCATATCCATATATACAACTCCTACTAGAGTAGAGAGAGACTGAGTGCTACAGTATAGTGATATATACCAGCTATATTCCAAATATACTTTCTGGAGAGGGAGTACTAGACAGTCAAACGGAGCAGAAATGCTCCCTCTATCAGAGAAGCAGCATGCCTCACCTGACACGTTATTCCAGTGGAGAGGATTCTTACAAAGCTAATGGTTTTGGTAAGGCAAAATTGAGCTCAGTTCAAATTATTCTTGAAAAATCCCTTAAATGAGCCACAATACGATCTGTATGGCTTCTGTACATAACTCTGAATAGAAATTCTTATGTACTCTAAAGCATAGGTACCTCTAAAGGTAAGCTGTGTGCAGATATCGGGACAGTTAAACCAGTCTGCCTCTAACAGTTTAACAAATTCTAGATGAATGGGGGAAATGGGTGGAAAACTCTGAAGTATTCCTGAAGACTTGACTCCATTTTTTTTTTTTTTTTGAATAATGTGGCAGCTTGATGTAATTATGAATTCCAAAAATATAATTAAATCATGCTTGTAAACTGATCTGTTAATCTGGGCGTGATTAGGTTAGGATTAGGGTATTGAGCCCCACCCCTTGGTGGGTGGGGAATTGAATATAAAAGGCAAGGCAAAGGACAGTTGAAGCAGTCTTTTGAGAAGCAGTTTTGATGTTGGAAAGAAGGCCCAGGAGAAGAGAAGCAAGCCGTTCCCCTGATTAAGGACATAATTCTGATTAACAAGGAAAAAACTGGTTGGTGATTTGTAAGTGATGGAAATTTAGGGAGAAAGCAATTTAAAAAAGAAGTTCTTGTTAAGTTCAAGGAAAGGTAGGATATGATGCAGTCATAACGAACTCACTCATGTATTCACTCACTTAACAAATGCTTATTAGAACACCTATCTGTGTCTCAGGGATACTGCAGGTAACTATCCAAATAAAGGCCTGGTCCTCAGTGTTTTTCCTTCTAGTGGGAGGAGACATACCAGAGATGTATAACTAAGAAATAGAACAGGGGTTCTTAACCTTTTTTGTTCCATGGACCCCTTTGCCAGTCAGGTGAAAACCACGGACCCCTTACTAAGTCTACACTACACTGTGTATTATTTAATAAATATATCACATCCACACCAACACGTCCTCACAAGAATAATGATTTTTTGAATTTTCAATTCAAGCTTGCAGACCCCTGGTTAAGAACCCCTGAAATAGAATTTCAAAGGAGTTGAGGTTTTAGATGAATGAAAGAAAAAATTGGTTTAGGGCAGAAACAGGAAGCAAGGAAGATGCCTACCCCACCTCCAGGGCCTAAGGTATGTGGGAGGAAAAAAAAGATCAAGTGGGCTACAGAGGAAGCAGTATTCTTAGGAGACCATTAGAGACAGAGCAGCATGGAACAAGGATTCATGTGAGAATGACCTGGGAAATTTTTAAATGGTGACTGAAGCAAGAGATGGTAAATGTGGAACTGCTGAATTCCTATTTTATTTCTGTTTTCTCTGCAAAGAGAATGGACATCACATTGGAAAGAGAAGAATAAACAATGGTCTCAAAAAAACTGAAAGCCAAGACAGACTCAGAGAGAGATACAAGAGCACCTAGCTAAGGCGCTCCAGTCTCCTTGTCCAGACAGATCACACCTCAGAACATGAAGAAAACATGCAACCAAGATCTCGGAGCCACTGTTGAATCCAGTGAATAGAAGAGTTGATGGAAGAGTGAAGACGGTTTGTTTTAATTCCTAAAAAAATATGAAAGTGAATGCCAAAAACTACAGACTGGTGATCCCAATGTCAATTCAAGGCAAAACTCTAGAACGTGTTATCAAGTGGCTGCTCAGTGAGCTCTAAGAAGAGAAAACAATTATAGAGTTAGCAAGAGTTCGTAAAAACAAACCAGTCATTCTGATGCATTTCCTTCTTTGAAAGGATTATTAGACTGGCAGATAACAATAATAGCTACCATTTATTGAAAGCCTATGGTGCATTAGGTACTTTACCTTGACTCTTGACAACTACCATGCAAAGAAGCTATTTTTTTCCTTATTTTACAGAAAATAAAGCTGAGGTTCAAACTTAACTAATTTGCCTTGGTCACACAGCCAGGAATAGGGGGAGTCAGGTTTCAAACTCAGGTTTGCATCACTCTAGAGCCAATGCCCCATCCACTGGCTCTTGCTGTCTCAGACCTTGAACTTTAGTGAACCACATGACCAAGTTATATGACTTTTGCATCCCCATGGACCAGGAAGAGAAACATGGACTGAAGGTAGACTTCTACCTGCTTGAACAAGATGTGGTCATGATCAGACCTATCTCAACTGAGAGGGAGGTCTCTAATGGCAGTCTATAGGACTCTGTTCTTACCCCCAGCCAACTGTTTTATCAGTGAAACTTAGTGGTGCAGAGACAGGATAGGGCAGTGGGTAGATGTGAAGTTAAGAGCCTCAAGACTACACGTGTTTGAATACAAGTGCTACTCCTTTCTAATTCCGTGACCTTTCACAATTATTTAACTCTTTTACCTCAGTTTCCCTATCTGTAAAATAGGGATAACAGAAACAACCTTAAAGGACTATAATGAGGATTAAATGAGTTAATATTACAAGGCATTTGGAATAGTGTTTAGGACATCAGATATTTCAGGAACAAGTCTAAAAGAAACGCAAAGACAAAACAAACAAAATTTGGAGGAAAGAGAAAAGCATATACAGAGCAGAAGAGCAGTATACCCACGTATGTGCACCACCCCTTCAAAAGAAAAGTACGGCATCCATCAAACAAGAATAGGATCCATTACAGAAATATTCTGAGAACAAAAAGGAGTTTTTAGAAACTGATTTGATAAAAACAAAAAAATTTCATAGAAGAGTTAAAAATAAAATTGAGGGAAGTGGATGTGGCTCAAGCAGTTGAATGCACACCTCCCACATGGGAAGTCCCAGGTTTGGTTCCTCGTGCCTCCCAAAGAAGACAAACAAACAACGAACAGACAACAAGCAAAAACAACAAGCAGACAATGAGCAAAAACAGGCTCAAGCATTTGAGTGTCTGCCTCCCACATGGGAGGTCCTGGGTTTGGCTCCCAGTGCCTCCTAAAGAAAAAAACAGACAATGAGCCAAAAAACAATGAGCAGACAGACGAGGGAGTCATCTCAGGGGAGAAAAATAAATAAAATAAAATTGAGGAAATCTTACAGAAAGTAGAAAAGCAAAAGATGGAAAATAGAAAAGATAAATAATAGTAGTATAAGGTTCCAGGAAGAGTAAAAAGAGAAAACCAAAAGAAACAATTTCCAGAACAGAAGGACACAAATCTCCACAATGAAAGAGTTGCAAGGAAGTAGAAATCAGGAGTGGATGCCTGTGTTTCTGACTATTCATACTACATATTTAATAGAAATAAAATATGAATTAAGAAACAAATGAAATAATGAAAAAGAATTAAACTTTTAAAGGGACACCAAGACCCAGAGCTAGAGTATATACAAGGGAGAACAGCCAAGGGGATGAAAGGTCTAGAAAGCAATACCTATAAAGAACAGTTAAAAGAACTAACAATGTTTACAATGATCTCACAAGGATTAAAATTACAGGGAAGTAAGTTTTGGCTCAATAAGAGAAATAATTTTCTAGCAAGTAGCATTTTCAAAATAAAGAATGAACTATATGGAGAGAGGATAAGTTGATGATCCCTGAAGGTGTTCAAGCAAATGCAGGCTAACTAATGAAAGGGATGATTCTTTATTAGAATAAAAGGAACCATACACTAGCTATGTATACAATACAGTCATAGGTTTAGAACAGAATCTTACTTTGTTTTCAAAAGTAAGTAGCTGAAATACATGATATATCTAAAATACTTTTGGTACCGTCACAGTCTGTGCTGGTTTCTTGATTAGGATGCTGTGTAGCCATTTTCTCAGGTTTTGATGAAAGGTCCTCTGATGTACTAAGAACAGCCTTCTTCATGCCACAGGTGTCAGGGTCCTTTAACATACTACCATTTAAAAAATGTAAAGCCAATTATAACACAGACTAGACCAAATAAATATATAACCCCCTCCCCCCCAATATTTTTCCACAACTGGCCAAACAATATACAACAGAAAAGGGAGACATGTTTTTGTATCTCCTCTGTTCCAAAACCTCTTTAGCTGGCTCTCAAAGTCCTCCATCTTCTGGCCCCAAGAGACTTATATCCAATCATGTCCTTTCAATAACGTCAGGCTCCAATGACAATGCACCACTTACATTCTTCGTAGAAGCCCTGAATTGTCTACTTCAGGGATTCTGCCTCTGCTCCTCTTGCAATGTGAAAACCATCACTGCAATCTTTTCTCACCTAAATCACACCTGTTCTTCTGGGCCTTCCATCAGGTGGTTATTAGCATCTCTCTCGTCTGAGACTCCAAAGACATTATCCAGACTTTTCTCATTATGACAATACATCTATGTGCATGTGTGTGTGTGTCTGTGTATATAGCATTAACTTGTACATATTATACACAAATACATTTAGTTATATATATAAGTATGATCGAGCCGATTGGATATACTTAAAGTGGCATACTATGAAGGAGTGATAAAATACACATTTGCTTGATATACAAGATATACAAGATATACAAGAATCACCTGTACTTGCTGCAAGCAGAACTCTGGACTGCAATAGTCTAACTAAATCAAAGTAGTGATGAATAACTACTTAAAAAATGGAAGCATAGTATAATTTAAAAAAATAAGCTTACATTTTTAGCAATGAAAGGGCTTAATTGGAGATAAAGCTGAAAAGGTAATCTGGGGCCAGAAGATGGAGGACTACAAGGGCTGCTGAAGAGGCTGTGGGCTGCTTATGATGTTTTGGGATAGAAGAGAAGCAAAAAATATTAAAAAATGAAATAAAATAGAATGGAAAATTGAAGGATACATTCTACATATAGTAGTATCATTTGTAAAAATATTTTGTTTTGTCTTATACAAACATATACACTGGGTTGCAATGGAAAAAATGTTAGAGAATCTACCTTGGAAATAACCATTTTCTGGTTGTGGAAGATCTAAGATAATTATGGTATGACAACTCAAATTATGTAGCCATTAAAAGGAATAAAGTATGTCTTGCCCTGTGGCATGCCCACACCCATGTCTTGGGTATGTACTATCTTTTTCCTTGTTTCTTAATAAACTCTTTTACTGGCCTAAAAAAAAATGTGGAGCAGGTGTAGCTCAGTGGTTGAGCACCTGCATTGCATGTACGAGGTCCTGGGTTCAATCCCTAGTACCTTGAGAAAAAAAAAAAAGAATAAAAATAAAAGACTATAGAGCAATATGGAAAATGTTTAAAAAATAATATCAGGAAACAAAAAGCAGAATATAAAATTATAGTCACATGGTGATTACAACAATGAAAAAATCATGTACACAATGGAGAGAAGGATCAAAATTGAACATGGACAAAAAAAATGTTTGGTTTGTTGGAACTGTGGGGCTCTGAGTTAATATTTTTTCTCTTGTAGTTAGAATTCTGTTAATGTGGCTAAAATGTTACTTGTACAATACACTTGTTATTTTATTTTATTTAAAAATTTTTTTTAAAGAAACAAGCCAGGGTTCCACAAGGACTTGTGTGGCACAGGAAGAAGTATTGCACCAGTTCCTAGTCCATTTGCCATTAATTGTATGATCCTGGGCAATTCCCTGCTCCTAGCTGTGCCTCAGCCTGCTTCCCCTATTAAACAAGAATGCTAATCTAGAATCTAGACCTACTTCAGATTCAACCATCTACAAATCTGTCTGAATTGCTAAGGAGAGGAAGAGAGTTCTTTAGTTTTGTTATTAAATAGTAAGCAGGCTTCAGTTTTTCCCCACTTCTTTCAATATCCCAAAACAACAGTTAAAACACAAACCAAGAGAAACTAGGTTATGAATACAAACACTTCCCTCTTTCCTTCCCCGTTCCTTCCCTAATAAGGTGATAAACTACAGGGAATCGTTTCTCATCAAAATACTGGTTAATAGCATAGCATATACAATCACCACTCAACTGGACTGTGATTCAGATTGGGAAGGGAGTGGATGTGACATTTACAATTAGTAGTTTGAATTATTGGCAGACTATGTGGAGCATTCATTTTCCCCATAATAGTACCATTAACCACACTAATGTCACCGATTTACCAAAATTCGGTGAATGACAAATATTTTGGACAATCTATATTGTAGGATTAAAAAAAGGACATATTAACTAATTCACTTTCCAAATAATGGGTTAGCTTTGTATCATTTCAGGTCCAAGAGTTTGGAAATATTTTTAGGAATATATTCATTATGTCAAAATCAACTACATAAAATTGTTTGGGGGTCCCATGTAATCAATCATAATGGGACTTTACTTCTTTAGAATACTAACAATTAAATAAAATGTAGAAATAGAGATTTTTCTGTTGCTTTCATTTGAATATAAAATAAACAGTGCAGAGCACAAAATATATTTAATAGAATTGGTACTATATAACTAAGTTAAATTATTTAAAGCTATCCTAGAAACAAACAATAAGGTTTATTAATAATTGACTATTTTACCTAAAGCATTTTAAAGAGGAAGAAGATGCAGAAGTAAGTCCTTCTGGAGAAGGTGGAACACAATCTATATCGAAATCATCCTCATCAAGCTCAAGACATGGAGATTTCTCAGTTGAGTGTAACTCAGTTTCTTCCAAACTCTGCTTCTTTTCACTGTTATCTAAAGCAGAAGATTTGATGAATAAAGGTTATTTTATTTTTTTTTTATTTTTTTATTTTTTTATTTTTTTAAAGATTTTATTTATTTATTCATTTATCCCCCCCTTGCTGCTCGTGCTCGCTGGGTCAGCCAACCACGCCGTGCGGGCGGGCCTGCCCCCACCAGGAGGCCCCTGGAACCGAACCCGGCGCCTCCCATATGGTAAACGGGAGCCCCACTGATTGAGCCACAGCCGCTTCCCTAAAGGTTATTTTAATAATGAGACAGAAACAAGAGTGTGACCCCAAAAGAGTGAGTGTTTCAGGCCAGTCATAAACAATAATGCCACTTTCCTTTCATGTGTTAATGTTGGCTTATTTCTGCATAAGTGATTACTGAAGTCAACTGGATTAAGTCCATAAGCCTGAAGATCTGTTTTTGATTTTTATGATTGTCTTCAGTTAAATTATAAAACCTATACTTAGTATCAGTACTTTCATTTTTCCTATTTTTCACTCATATTTACATGAGGGTAAAGTGCAACAAATATGTCTGATAATTGCAGAAACTGTGCCATTTGTAGAGGTACACTCTACTTTCCTACAAAGGCTTCCTAGCTATTTAAGCCTACCAGATTCAGTGACTCTCTCTTGGACTATGCTGGAAAATGCAATGTCAAATTGTTGTTCTCTGGTTTATCTTTTATCTAAAATTTCTCTTCAGAAATGGCAACACAATTGATTACACTATAGTTTAGCTTACTATCAATTACTTTTCAGTGCCTTCTGACCTTGGTGGAGTTCAGTTTTAGTCTCATATTTACAAAATATTTCATAAGGTGGATCACTTCCATATATGGCTAATATCAGCTATTAAGTTTTGGATATCTAATATATATATAATATATAAGATTTATTCAGAAAATAGTGTGAATATTAGAATTCTATTTTACCAACATGATTAGATCATATTATGCATCAATATTAGAGGACAGCAAACCATACAGGAACTACAATAGAAAGGCTTAGTTTCATTTCCCTAATCTACCACTAACCAGCCACTAGGCCTTTTTTTTTTTTTTTTTTTTTTTGCAACAAAGTCTTTTTTTATGAGTTTTTTTTTTATTATTTCAATCTCTCCATACACAGGCAAAATGAAGTATGCCAAGTTTAACATATTGGAACTTGCAAACCCAATCACTGCCTAGAGAAGGGAAAACTATCTAAAGCATGCTTAGCCAGGAGGCCAACTCATCTGCCGACCTCCAAGAACATGGAGATGAACATGATAGACAGACTGCCCTCCATCTGAACCTTCATTTACCACCACTCGATAACCCTTCTTTAGGCCCAGATCAGCAGCACATTTCTTGCCAACAATCATTAAATGTCCAAGCAGCCTTTCATCATCATCTTCTGCTACAGAAATCTGAGAAATATGTTTCTTAGGAATCACCAGAAAATGTGTTGGTGCTTGAGGGGAAATGTCATGGAAAGCAAGACACTGGTCATCTTCAAAAATGATTTTGGCGGGGATTTCCTTGTGGATTATCTTCCCGAAGATCGTGTCACCACCAGGCCGAGCGGCCTGAGCCTTGGCGATCTCATCTGCCATCACGGCCTCCCTCCAGCGCAGCGGCTCTGCCACTAGGCCTTTAACAGTCCAGTTTAACTTATATGAGCCTTGTTTTCTTCATGTGTAAAATCACAGAGCTCTCCTTGGTACTAATATAAAAACCACTGCACAACAAAATCTTCCATTCCAAAAATATGCTCAGCCCCAACAATGAGGTCAACAGAAGGTTCAACAGCACCTCTACAGAGTCTAAGATCTGGGAGGACAAAAGCTGCATCATATTCACTATTGTTTCCAATACCTTGCTTTCAATAAAAAAATACAAACAACATGTTAAAATGAAGATAAAATGATATTTACCTCTTTCATCTCCCAAGTGAATTTTTAAAGAGTGACTTTCTTGAGCATCTTCATTAATAAGCCCTTTGGGAATGGGGTCATCATCAATGCAAATCACACCACTACCTAGCCATTCGGAATCATCTTGCTGTTCCTTAGTCAAATCTATTTGCTTGTTTTCAGAGGAAGAAGGAGCCAAATCAGCTTTCACTGTATTTGTTTTAGGTAGCTGTATTTTTAAAAAGTTTCTCTTGGCCTTTTTTGACTTCTGAGCGGTGCTTACTCTTATGAAGTGAGATTTGGGTGGTGTAACAAATGCTTTTGAATTCCCAGAAATATCAAAGTCATCCATATCATCCCAATCATTGATGGCAGCAAAAGAATCTGTTGAAGAACTCAATTCTAATTTCTTGAAAGTAACATCACGGGGTTCCTTTATAACAGGTGTGTATTGGGCAGCACATAAAACTTTCTGTGAAAACTGCAATAAATCTGGTGAGGACAATTCTGAACAAGCTTTCTTGGTTTGCCGTCCTGCGGGAGCATTGTTAAAGTCACTGATCTCTGCCTGCAGATTTGTGGCCTGGGCTAAAGGTTCACCGAAGGAAAAGGCCTCAGCAATATTAACGTCTTTGTCACTTAACACAGGTGTTTTTGCTACTGACACACTCGTTACAGATATATCATTATCAGATGTTTTCTTTTTAAAAGTGAAACCTCTGAAAAATAATTGAAAAAGTGAATTAGACTGATTCATTTCAACAAACCACCAACTCTACAAAACATTATTTTTTTACTACCTCATATGTTACCTTAACTGAAACACAAACGTGCAAAAGAATCCATCTCCATCTGTGATTTTAAAACATATAATGTAACTTAAATAATACTTTCTATGCTCTGATGCTTTCTTTTCAGAGGCTAATTATTCAAATTTTTAGACTAGCCAAGCCATTTCCACTCCTAAATTTCTCAGTCTGGTAGTCCTTAATATCACCTCCAGAGGAAAAAGACAGCATAAGTGAAAAAGAAAAGAGATTCAAATGTGGCTACTTGTCACTACTATGATTAAGGTTTTTTTTTTGTTTTTTTTTTTTAAAGGAGGTACTAGGGATTGAACCCTGGACCTCGTGCATGTGAAGCTATACCCACTCTGCTAATTAAGGTTTCATGGGGAAAAGAGTTAAAAACAGCTAGCTAAGCTGAGATCTGAAGGACAAGTAAAAGGGGCAAAAGGCCTGGATTTAGTTGGGTTTAGCGACATGAAGGTTGACGGTGGCTTTAAAGTCAAGCTCCCAGAACAGTGCCTGGTACCTGATATGTGCATACTAACAATATAAATTATTAGTAGATATCATTAGAAACATGGCATATAGCTTAGGAGGGTGGGCAGAACTGAAAAGTATATACAATTACATCAAAAATATTAAAAACACATATTTGCCCAAATTTTCAGGAAGATTCATTATTCATGTATTCAACAAATATTTATTGAGCATCTGTTCTATGCCATGTACTGTGCAATTTATTACCTGGTGCTGCTAAACCATATCCTACCATTAATTTGCAAGTGGGAAATTGAAAGTGAGCTTCATTCTTCATCTGTACAATGGAAGAGTTGAACTAAAGATCTCATTTGTTTTGTTTTTTTTTTTTTTTTAAGATTTATTTTTATTTATTTGTCCCCCCTTGCTGCTTGTACTCGCTGTGTCTATTTGCTTTGTGTTTTTCTGCGTCTGCTTGTCTCTCTTTTGTTCCGTCATCTTGCTGTGCCAGCTCACCGCACTGTGAGGGGCCATCAACACACCACACCGCGTGAGCCGGCTTGCTTTCACCAGGAGGCCCTGGGAATCGAACCCAGAGCCTCCTATATGGTAAACGGGAGCCCAACCAATTGAGCCACAGCCGCTTCCCTAAAGATCTCATTTGTGTGACACAGTATGTTAGTGCCTGTGCAAGAGCAGACAAACTAAAATACTTACGAGGATTTTGGTTTTGAGAGACTTAATTTATTAGTAAGTTTTCTGGCTGAGTGACGCTCTAGTTGCTCCCGTAGATTATTTTGTGGAATACCAGCCATGGCCCTAAAAAGTGAGTGGGGGGAAAAAGTAGCATTATGTACATTTTATTAATCACAACATTTATTGAGGAGAGGAGGGAGAAGTTGATTCAAACAGGTATTGTTCAACTGGCTCCAGAGTAAAGAGAGATTTTTTTTGTATGTATCAAAGGGTTCTGACATTTACAACTGGTGACATTTGAAATCTGTAATCTTTAACTAACTGAAGGCTCACTTGAATAACAAAATAACCAAGTTTCCCCTCAATGCTAAAATAAGCACAAAAGACATCAGAGAAAGGATCAGTTTGAAATGGATTATTAGGAAAGGGCTTAGAGAAAAATGGGACCTGGTCTGGGTTTGAAAGATCTATGGAAGCTGCACAGGGAGTGAGGTGGGAACATACCAAAAACCCAAAGAACAAATGAATTGATTAAAAGTTCTCTGTCCAGGGGCAAAACCAGGTAAAGAAGGAACAGTACCACCAACGAGATGATTATAGCTTAGTGCTAAGTGAAATGAATGACAGCAACATTTTAAGGGATGGGGGGGAATGAGGATGCTCTGTTACAAGGTACCTGCACTATTTGTAAAGAAGTATAGTGCTATTTGAAAGTGGATTTAGAGTAGTTGTAAATATATATTGTGAATTATAGGACAACAACTAAGATTTTTTAAAAGACATATAATTGATATGCTAAGAGAGGAGAGAAAATGGAATCATATAAAATGCTCATTTAAAATCAGAGGAGGGAAGTGGATATGGCTCAAGCAGTTGGGCACGCGCCTACCACACGGGAGCTCCCGGGTTTTGTTCCTGGTGCCTCCTAAAGAAGACAAGCAAGACAGCGAGCTGACATGATGGGCTGGCACAACGAGCTGACACAACTAGGTGACACAACAAGCAGGGAGCAGATTGGCTCAAGCGATTGGTTGCCTCCCTCCCACACTGGAGGTCCCGGGTTCAGTTACTGGTCAGTGCCTCTTAAAGAAACAAGGAAGACGAACAGACACAGCAAGTGCAAGACAACGAGGAGGTAGGGAGAAATAAATAAATAAAATAAATCTTAAAAAAAAAAAAAAAAAGGGTGCAGGTGCAAAATGGCAGAGTAGGAAGTTTTACAATGCTCCCTCCACTAGAAAAATGAAATAGCAGGAAAAAGAGGCTGAGTATTAACTAGGTAGTAACCCTGAAAGAACAATTAGAACAATTACAAGAGTGTTGAGGAAGCAAGAGGCTGCTAAGAGTTCAGCTTTTTAAAGTGAAATTGTGAACCAGTGACCAGCACTCATTGCTTAGCCCCAAAAGTTGAGGTTGAGGTCGATGGTCTAGAGGATCCGTGAGAGAACAGCACAGAAGCTGTTCTGGGCAGCAGCACTTTCAGCCTCCTGCCAGCACCCACTGGGAGGTAAAGAGCTAGTGGTGTGTTTTTTTTCCCTTCTGTATGTGGGTATTTCCTGATCGGGCAGATCCCTGAGGGTACAGCATAGACTCTGGCCTGGCTTTGAGCCTTCTCTGCAGTAGTAGGGACGCTGGCCTAGGTTTCAGCCTCAAAAGCAGCAGCTCTTGCTTCCCACTGGAACAAAACAAGAGACTCTGAGAGGCAGTGCACGCCATCTTTTTTTTGGTGGGTATTTTGTTAATATTTTCCTTTTCTCTCTCTTTCCTTCCTTTTTTTTTTTTCCTTCTTATTGTTCTCAGTCTGTGGACCGTAACACAATCCTCTAAATGTCTAATTCTTAACCAAAAGATTTACAAAACATACAAGGAGACAGGAAAGTTTGGCCCAGCTACAGGAAAAAAAGAATTGGATGACAAATACTCTGGAGGAAGAACAGTCTCTGCAATTACTAATTGTGGCAATTTGGCATTATTTATGAATTCCAAAAATAGATAATGGGTTATGTTTGTAAACTGGTCTGTACCTGGGCGTGATTAAATTATGATTAGGGCTTTGGACCACATCAGTAGGACATTGAGTCCCCACCTCCTTGGTGGGCGGGGACTCAGAGAAAACTACATGGCAGAGAAGAGAGCTGGTGTTTTGAGCTGGAGCCTGGGAAGTAAAAACACAGAAGAACACAGATGAATGGAGACAGCTCCTTAGACACAGCAGAAGCCCCAGGAAGAGAAACAGAGCCGTTTGCCTGACATCTACAGCTGGCCTTGTGGAGAGAGCACAGCAGCTGAGCCTGGAGAGAAACGGAGTCTGGGGAAGAGAGGAACCCAAGAAGACTGAACTCCTGGCAGACATTGGCAACTATCTTGCCCCAACACATGGCAATAGACGTGAGGGAAGTAACTTATGCTTTATGGCCTGGTAACTGTAAGCTTCTACCCCAAATAAAGCCCCTTTATAAAAGCCAACAGATTTTTGGTATTTTGCATCAGCACCCCTTTGGCTGACTAATATACTAATCAAAGATCTTTGAACAATTCTCATAAATAGCATCAGCAAACTAAAGGAAAATATGGACAAAAAACTAAAGGAGTTAAGTAAAACTATACATGAATAAAATAAGAATTTCAGTAATGAGACAGAAATTATAAAAAAGAACCAAATGGAAATTCTGGAACTTAAAAGTACAGTAACTGAAGTGAAAAATAGATTGGAGGAAATAGATCAGTGAGCTTGAAGACAAAATAAATGAAATTTTCTAGGTTGAGGAGCAGAAAGAAATAAGAATGGGAAAAAAAAAAAAAGGAACCTGAATCTGAGGCACTTGTGGACACCATCAGGCATACCAATACATGCATCATAGGAGTCCAAGGAGGAGAAGCGAGAGGTAAAGAGCCAGAAATAATATTTGAAGAAATAATGGCAAAAAACCTTCCAAATTTGATGAAAGATATGAATACATGAATCCAAGATGCTCAACAAAGTCCAAACAGGAAGAACCCAAACAGATTTATACCAAGCTACATTATGATCAAACTGTCCAAGGACAAAGATGGGATCTTAAAAATAGTGAGAGAGAAGTTATGTGTCACACATAATGGATCCTCAATAAGATTTACATCCAATTTCTCAATAGAAATCATGCAGGCCAGAAGGCAGTGTGAAGACATATTTAAAGTGCTGAAAGAAAATATGTCTTTGCTGTTCACCTGAGAATAATAAGCCTAGCAAGTAGTGCTTTGAAAATGAGGGAGAAATCAAGGCATTTCTGGACAAACAAAAACTGAGGGAGCTTATTACCACTAGAGCTGCCTTACAGGAAATGCTAAAGGGAGCCCTCCATATTGAAACGAAAGGACACTAGACATAATGTCAATGCTGGATGAAGGAATAAAGGTTTTCAGGGTATGTAACATGGGAAAATACATATGCCAGTATTATTTTATTTTTCATTTGTAATGCTGTCTTTTTCTTCTTGTAAGGCTGAAGACTGAAATGCATAAAAAACAAGCATAAATCATTTTTCTGAGCACAAAATACATAACGATGTAATTTATGATATGAACAATTTAAGAGGACGGGAGGGACGGTATAGGTCCTGTGTATGCGTAGGCTATTGAAGTCAAGTTGGAATCAACATCATCTAAATTATAATAGAGTTAGTAAGCTAAATGTTATCCCCATGGTAACCATAAAGAAAATATCTAAAAAAAATCACAAAAGGAAAGGATAAGTGATTCAAAATGGCTCATTTATAAAAGTTCATCTAAACAGGAAGGCACTAATGGAGGAAAGGCTGGACAGAAAAGCCATAAAACTAACTAAAAACAATTAGCATAAAGGCAGAAGTAAATCTTGCCTTATTAGTAATTTCTTGAAATGAAAATGGGGTAAACTCTCCAATCAAAAGACAGAGATTTGGTCGGGGTTTCGTATGTAGCAGAGCAGCTCCCTCGCTGCGATCTATTGAAAGTCAGCCCTCGACACAAAAAAGACAGAGATTGGCAGAATGGATAAAGAAACATGACCCAATTATATGCTATTTACAAGAGCTCATCTTAGATCCATAGGTACAAATAAGTAGAAAGTGAAAGGACGGAAAAAAATTTTTCAAACAAATAATCAAAGCAGGGGTGGCTATTAGACAAAATAGATTTTAAGTTAGAAAAAAATCAGTTATAAGATCAAAGAAGGACATTATATATCAATAAAAGGATCAATTTAACCAGAAAATTTAACAGTTATAAACATATATGCACCTAACAGGAGAGCACCAAAATATATGAAGCAAATATTGCCAGAATTGAGTAGAAAAATAGACAGTCCTACAATGACAGTTGGAGACTTTAATACACAACTTTCAAATCAGGACAGAAGATCTATATAGAAGACCAATAAGAAATAGAACACGTGAACAACATTATACACCACCTAAATCTAACCGATATATATGCAGAACACTTCATCCAACAAGAGCAGAATATAAATACTTTTCAAGTGCACAAGGATCATTCTCTAGGATAGACCATATGTTAGAGCACAAGAGAAGTCTAAATAAAAATTTTTAAAAAGATATATTTTATTTATTTATTTCTCTCCCCACTCTCATTGTTTGCACTTGCTATCTGCTCTCTGTTCATTGTGTGCTCTCTGTGTCTGTTCATCTTTTTTTTTTTTTTTTAAGAAGGCACTGAGAATTGAACCCGGGACCTCCCATGTGGGAAGGAGACACTCAATCGCTTGAGCCACATCTACTCCCTGCTTGTTGTGCCTCCCATTGTGTCTCCTTGCTGTGTCTTGTTGCATCATCTTTTTGCGTCAGCTCACTGTTTTGCTCATGCTCTTTAGGAGGCACCGCAAACCAAACCTGGCACCTGCCATGTGGTAGGTGGGCGCCCAACTGCTTGAGCCACATCCATTTCAATTTAAATACTGAAATAATAAAAATTAACACTTTTGACCATAATACAATGAAGCCAGAAATCAATGACAGAAGAAAAACGGGAAAATTTACAAATACATGGAAATTAAAAGCACACTTGTAAATAAACAATGGGTTAAAGAAAAAATTGCAAGGAAAATTAGAAAACTCAGAGGAAAATGAAAACAAAGACACACCATACCAAATTATATCGGATCCAGCAAAGGCATATTCACAGGGAAATTCATGGCTATAAATGCCTATATTAAAAAAGAATGCTTTGGGAGCAGATGTGATTCAAACAGCTGAGAGTCTACCTTGCACATGGGAGGTCCTGGGTTTGGTTCCTGGGGCCTCCTAAAGAAGATGGGCAGACAATGAGCAGACAGAAGAGGGAGCCATAGGGGGGTGGGGATAAAAATAAATAAACATTTTTTTAAGAAGAATGTTTTTGGGAGTGGATGTGGCTCGAGCAGTTGAGCGCCCACCTCCCATATGGGGGGGTGGGGGAGTCCTGGGTTGGTTCTGGTGCCTCCTGAAAAAAAATAAAACAACAAGCAAAACAAACAATAAAACCAACTCAGGGAAGCCGATGTGGCTCAGTGGTTGAGGCACCAGCTTCCCACACACGAGTTCCCAGTTCAATCCTCTAATGGTGATTGAAGTGATGAATGCACAACTATGTGATTATACCAAATACCACTGATTGTACACTTTGGTTGAACTGTATGCTTTATTAATGTGTATCAATAAAATTGATTTATTTTTTTAAAAAAAGAACACTTTCAAATTAATAACCTAACTTTACATCTAGAGCTAGAAAAACAAGAACAAAGTAAACTCAAAGTTAGCAGAAGAAAGGACATAATTAAGATTAGAGGGGAGATAAATGAATTGATAGAAAAACAAAACAGAGAATAAATAAAACAAAAATTTGATTCTTTGGAAAAAAATCAATAAAATGGACAAACATTTAGTTAAACTAACAAAGGAAAAAAAAAGATGCTAATAAAATCAGAAAGGAAAATGGTGTTATCTACTGACCTTACAGAAACAAAAAGGATTGTAAGAGAATATTATGAACAATTGTATGTCAACTAGATAATGTAGAAGAAATGGAAAAATTCCTATAAATACATCAATTACCCAAAAGGACTCAAGAAGAAATAGAAAATATCAACAAAACTATAACAACTACAGAAATTGAATAATAATCAAAAACTATCCACTAGGGAAGCGGCTGTGGCTCAATCAGTAGGGCTCCCGTTTGCCATGTGGGAGGCCCCGGGGTCGGTTCCCGGGGCCTCCTGGTGAGGGCAAAGCCCGCCCGCATGGCGTGGTTGGCTGACCCAGCGAGCATAAGCAGCAAGGGGGAGATAAATGAATAAAAAAAAAAAAAAAAAAAAAACTATCCACTGAAGAAAAGCCTAGGACCAGATGGCTTCACTGATGAATTGCACCAAATATTTTAAGAAGAATTAATACCAATCCTTCTCAAACTCTTCTAAAGAATTCAAGAGGAAGAAACACTTCCTAATTCATTCTGTGAGGCCAGCATTACTCAGATACCAAAGCCTGGTAAAGACATCGCAAGAAAAGAAAATTACAGACCTATTTCCTTTATGAATAGAAATGTAAAAACTCTTAACAAAATATCAGTAAACCACGGAGCAGGTGTAGCTCAGTGGTTGAGCGTTTAATCCCCGGCACCTCCCCCCACCCCCACCCCCAAAATATCAGCAAACTGTACCCAAAGGTATATTAAAAAGATTTTACACATTACCAAGTGGGATTCATCCAAGAAACACAAGTCTGGTTTTTTTTTTTTTAAGATTTTATTTATTTATTCATTTATCCCCCCCTTGCTGCTTGTGTTCACTGGGTCAGCTAACCACGCCGTGCGGGCGGGCTTGCCTTCACCAGGAGGCCCCAGGAACCAAACCCGGGGCCTCCCATATGGTAAACGGGAGCCCTACTGATTGAGCCACAGCCGCTTCCCACAAGTCTGGTTTAAAACATAAAATCAATCAATGTAATATATTACATAAATACAACGAAGGAAAAAAAAATGCCCTTGATTATCTCAATAGATGAAGAAAAGGCATTTGGCAAATTCCAGCACCATTCCTTGAAAACACTCAGAAAAGTAGGAAGAGAAAGGAAGGAACTTTCTCAACAGGATAAAGGCCATTTATGAAAAACTCACAGCTAACATACTCAATGGTGAAAGATTGTTCATAAGATCAGAAAAGAGACAAGGAAGCCCACTTTAACCACAGTTATTTGATTTTGCACTAGAAGTTCTTGGCAGAGCAATTAGGTAAGAGAAAGAAAAAAAAGAGGTATCCAAATTGGAAAGGAAGAAGTAAAACTCTATTTGAAGATGACATGATCTTATTGTATCAGTCAGTCAAAGAGGTGCTGATGCCAAGTACCAGAAATCTGTTGGCTTTTTTTTTTTTAAGATTTTTTTATTTATTTATTCATTTATCCCCCCCTTGCTGCCCGCGCTCGCCGGGTCAGCCAACCACGCCATGCGGGCGGGCCCGCCCCCACCAGGAGGCCCCGGGAACCGAACCCGGGGCCTCCCACACGGCAAACGGGAGTCCCACTGATTGAGCCACAGCCACCTCCCTGTTGGCTTTTATATAGGGTATTTATTTGGGGTAAAAGCTTATAGTTACATGGCCTTAAAGGGTCAAACTCAAGGTTGATTTCTCACCAAAGTCAGTTGCCACATGTTGAAGCAAGATGGTTGCCGATCTCTGTTAAGGTTCAGCCTTCCTCTCTCTCAGCTCCAGGATGGCATAGGACTTGCTTCTTTCTAGGCTTTCTCAGTGCTGCAAACTATCAGGCAAATGGCTCATCTCTCTTTCTGGAGCTTTAACTATTTGAGCCTTCTCCTTTCTCCCACATGGCAGGACTGAAATGAACAAGTTTTCTCCTCTTCTATCTCTACAGAGCTCTCTCTCTTCCTCTTGTGTGTCTTCTTGAGTGAGTGTCCATTTTATATCAGCCTACCAAGGGGGCGGGGACTTAACCTGTTACACCCTATTGACATGGTCAAATCAAAGCCCTAATCATAATTTAATCAGAGACATCTCAGCTGAATCTAATACAATCAAAGGGTATCATGCCCAGAGGAACAGACCAGTTCACAAACATAATCCTTATCTTTTTGTGAGTTCACAAATAATCTCAAACTGCCACACTTATATACAGAAAACTCAAAGAAATCCACAAAAAAGCTATTAGAACTAATGAATTAATTCAGCAGGGTACATGAGCAACATACAAAAAAACAATTGTGGGGCCCCACTCCAATAAAGATGATAGTGGAGTGAGAAGTTTTAGGGCTCTATCTCCCCACAGAAACTTTGAGCAACCAGCAAGAACTGACAGAAACATCTTTCTCAAAGCTCCAGAAACCAAAGGACTGCAGTAACACAGCCAGTGCCAAATCAAGAAAAAGGCTACTTAAAAGTGGTAGGATCTCATGGCACCCTGACTGGCACCTCCCTCACCCCTCATTGGGTTGGCACAGAGCCAATTGGCATGCCCAGTGTGGGTCCAGGTCCCAGTTCTGGAGGGAGCTGAGTAGCTCTTGCACATAGGAGGAGCATGTTTGTCTGGCCCAGTCTATCTGGTGGTGGCCTGAGCAACTTGCCGTCCCAGGACTTGTCCTCCATGTAGGATGTAGCACCCAGAACTTTCCTACATAACACTGTGGGAGAGCAGTCAAGTGGCTGCCTAGGGCAAGGGATTGCTGGCTGTAGGACATACAGTGCAATGCCTGGGGCTATGAAGAAACTGCTTCCTAGGGAAGACAGG
The DNA here is from genome assembly GCA_026826555.1 of Tolypeutes matacus. NCBI lineage: Eukaryota > Metazoa > Chordata > Mammalia > Cingulata > Chlamyphoridae > Tolypeutes > Tolypeutes matacus. The sequence goes on from JAKSZT010045808.1 coordinate 20,189, forward strand.
ACTTCTATATACCTGTATAAATGGGGGGAAATTCCTAGGGCCAAACATATATGTCCAAGACAAGATGCACGTGCAGAAAGGCCCAGGGAGGCCCCTGGAGACTAGCTTGGAACTATTCTCTAAACTCACTGTATGGATAAGCCCTGAAGAAGAGCACTGGCAGAGGTCAACTTTCAAACACTGGTAATGGTGTTTTTTTTTTTTCCTTCTTCTTGTTTTTTTGTTGTTGGTGTCAGCTCTTGGCATTCAAGGAAAGCTCTGTCATAACACTACCTGGATACAAGCTTAAGGAACAAATGCCCACAGGATCTAAATTCCAGAGAGAACACATCAAAACATCCAGATTTCAACAAAAGATTACATACAAAGAAAGATTATGCGATGGCCTAGGCAAAGGAGAAGATTAAAGAATTAGGAACCATCAACGAGAAGAGGCTCAGACTTGGAATATTCCAGAAGACTTTTTAAAAAAAATGGTCCTAAATATGTTCAAAGAGCTAAAGGAAAACATAGACAAAGAACTAAAGGAAATCAGGAAAATGACAAATGAACACAAAGAAGAGCATAAACAGAGAGATGAAAATTATGAAAAAGAACCAGAGCTGAAGACCACCACAGTAACATAAATTAAAATTTCAGGGAAGCAGATGTGGCTCAAGCAGTTCGGCGCCCACCTACCACATGGGAGGTCCCAGGTTTGGTTCCCAGTGCCTCCTAAATAAGACAAGCAAGACAGTAAGCTGACACCATGGGCTGGTATGGCAAGCTGACCCAACAGGATGATGCAATGAGATGATGCAACGAAGAGACACAATGAGGAAACACAATGAGTGACACAACAAGTAGGGAGCGGAGATGGCTCAAGCAATTGGGTACCTCCCTCCCATATGGGAGGTCTTGGGTTCTGTTCCTGGTGTCTCCTAAAAAGAAGATGAGCACACAACAAATAGTCACAGAGAACAGACAGTAAGCACAAATGAGGGGGAAGAAATATATAAATAAATCTTTTTAAAAAAATCCTTCCAGGAAGACAGAGTCAGAACAGGTAGGCAGGGTTCAACTCTCCCACAAAAACAGCACAGGAAGGGTAAAATACTGTCCAAGGGAGCTGCTTTGGGGCTCTGCAGACCAGGACAGTGCTGTGCAACACCCAGGAAGGAGAGGGACCGAGAGACAAAGAGGTCAAAGGAAAACTGTGAGTTACTCACCCCTGTGGCTGAGAACAGCATATATACCCCACCCTTAAGGTGAAAAGCCTAGGTAAACCCCTGGCTTACTGCAGCCAACTGGGTGGGGAAAGAAGGTCCTCCTTCCTGGGAGGAAGAGGGGTTTGGCAAAGGGTGGAGAGTGGTTTCTCTTCAGTGAGTTTGGCAGGCTGAGCCCCCTTTGAATCTGAAAAAAGACCCCAGCCAGCACTGAAGTGGCCCCAGGGAGAGGGGAGGGGGAATCTGATCAGGCAGGCTGTCACATCCAACTGCCCTGGGAGAAAGAGGAACTAGGTCAGTGAGGAGGTAGGCAGAGACAGGCACATAACCTGGAGAGAAGGAAGCCAGGAGAGCTAGCAAACTGTTAGAAGGCCAACTCGCCTGACGGAAAAGAGGGAGAGGCAGATAAGCTTTCAGAAGACTACCTAACCTGTGGAATGGGCGCAGCTCAGGGGAGGAATGCCTGCCTCACCTATGCTAGGTCCCTGGTTCAATTCCTGGTACCTCCTAAGAGAAGGGATCCAGAGAGTGATTGAGGGGGTTGTCAGACACCCAGCCAGGACCTTGTGACAGGGAACTTAGTGAAATTTTTTTGCTTTCAGTTTTTCGATTTGTAATTTTATATTTTTTATTTATTTGTCTTTTCTTTTATTTTTTATTTTATTTGCTAAAACCGAGTACCATACCTGTAGAGGGCAGGCTGTAGGGTGACTGACTGATGAGCTCTGGCAGCCTGAGATGGTTTGTAGGGGCCTAAGGAGGAAGCCTGTTTTTCCCGGGTTGTTTTCTGTTTTTTTCTGCTTCCTTTTTAAATTTTTCTTTATTTTTTTTCCCTCTTAGTTTCTTTAGTTCCTTTCTTTCTTTCTTTCATTTTTCCCTCTTCTGTTGATTTTTCCTTTCTTTTTTTTTTTTTTTTTTTTTTTAAGGAGGTACCAGGAATTGAACCCAGGACCTCATATATGGGAAGTAGGCACTCAACCACTGAGCTACAACTGCTCCCATTTTTCTTTTTTTTTTTCCTACCATTGGTTTTCTTTCATTACACATTCTCTTGTTTGGTCTTCTTTCTTCTTCTCATCTTTCTGGTCTTTTATCTTATGCTATATATTTTTCTTGTTTCATTCTTTTTTTATTCCACCTTTTAAAATTTTTATTCCTTTGTATTTTTTAAAATGATTTTTCATTCTTATTAGTTGTTTTTTTCCCGTGGCACTTTTATGGCTCCTTTTTTTTTTTTTTTTAATTATTACTATTATCCTTTTTCTCTTCTTCTTGCTTTCCTTTTCCATGGTCTTAATATTTTTTCAAGAGAACACAGAGAACTACAAGGATATAGTGGAACCAAATGTCAAAGAGGAATCTTAACACAAAACAAAACAAAATAAACCCTAGAGTAGAAAGAGAAGCTAACCATCTGAATAAGCCCATCAAGACAAAAAGATACCTAGACACCAACAAAAAATTACAAACCATACTAAGAAACAAGAAGACATGGTTCAGTCTAAAGAACAAACTAAAAAACAGGAGATGCAGAACATGGAACAACTCATCAAGGATGCCCAAACAAATATCATGAATCAACTTAATGAAGCAAAGGAAGAGATAAAGAATATAAAGAAAACACTGGGGAACATTCTGAAGAAATAAAAAACATACATAAAAAGATAATGAATCTGATGGTGATGAATGGCATAATGCAAGAAATAAAAATATGCTGGGGGGTCAGACGTGGCTCAACTGGTTGGGCGTCTGTCTCCCATATGGAGGGACCCGGATTTGATCCCCGGGACCTCCCGGTAAAAAAAAAAAAAAAAATGCTGGAAGCACATAAAGGCAGATTTGAATAGGCAGAGGAAAGAATTACGCTGAAGATAGTACATTTGAAATTGGACAGACAGTAGAACAGATAGATAAAAAGACAGAAAAAATTCAGCAGACACTCAGGGAATTGAATGACAACACAAAACGCACAAACACACATTATAGGCATCCCAGAGGGAGAAGAGAAGGGAAAGGGGGCAGGAAGAGTGTTGGAGGAAATAATGGCTGAAAATTCCCCAACTCTTTTGAGGGACATGAATGTACATGTCCAGGAAGCTCAAGACACTCCAAACAGTATAAATCCTAAAAGGCCTACCCCAAGACAAATACTTACCAAATTGTCAAACGCTCAAGACAAAGAGAATATTGAAAGCAGCAAGAGAAAAGAGATCCATCACATACAAGGGAAGTGCGATAAGATGAAGCTCTGATTTCTCATCTGAAACCATGGAGGTGAGAAGGCAATGATATGACACAGTTAATGTGCTAAAGGAAAAAAACTGCCTGCCAAGAATTCTGTATCCAGCAAAGCTGGCAATCAAAAATGAGGGAGTGTTCAAAATAATCACAGATAAACAGAAATTAAGAGAATTTGTCAACAAGAAACCTGCTCTTCAAGAAATACTGAATGGGGGAGCAGATGTGACTCAAGCAGTTGGGCACCCACCTCCCACATGGGAGGTCCGGGGTTTGGTGCCTGGTGCCTCCTGAAGAAGACGAGCAGATAACAAGTGGACACAACAAGCAGACAATGAACGGACACAACAAGCAAAGACAACGAGCAGACAGACAAGAGAGCCATCTCAGTGGTGGTGGGGGGGAGTTAAAAATAAGTAAAAAGAGAAAAAGAGAAATAAAAACAAAATATGGCAAATACAAATCTAAAGAAAAAATGACTAATATAGGTACTGCCTTGACTGTCATAACATTGCATGTTAATGCATTAAACTTCAATCAAAAGACACAGATTGGCAGAATGGATAAGAAAATATGACCCAGCCATATGCTGTCCACAAGAAACTTTTAGACCCAGGGACGCAAGGAGATTGCAAGTGAATGGTTGGAAAATGATTTTACATGTAAACAATAACCAAAAAAAGGGCAAGAGTAGCTATACTATCAGACAAAACAGACTTTAAATGCGAAACTATTGTGAGACACAAAGAAGGACACTATATGGTAATAAAAGGGGTAATCTATCAAGAAGAAAGAACAATCATAAACATTTATGCATGGGAAGCGGCTGTGGCTCAATCAGTAGGGCTCCTGTTTACCATATGGGAGGCCCCGGGTTCGATTCCCGGGGCCTCCTGGTGAAGGCAAAGCCCATCCGCATGGCGTGGTTAGCTGACCCAGAGAGCACAAGCAGCAAGGGAAGGATAAATGAATAAATAAATAAAAGCAAAAACAAAAACAAAAAAAAACATTTATGCACTTAACCAAGGTGCCCCAAAATACATGAGGCTAACATTGGAAAAACTAAGTGGAGAAATAGACACCTCTACAATTATAGTGGGGGATTTTAATACATCATTATCACCATTAGACAGAACATCTCGACAGTCAATAAAGAAACAGAGGGAAACGGATGTGGCTCAGGAGGTTCGGCGTCTGTCTACCATGTGGAGAGACCGGGGTTCGATCCCCGGTACCTCCCGGTAAAAAAAAAAAAAAAAAAAAAAAAAGAAACAGAGACCTTGACTAATAAGTTAGAGAATCTAGACTTAATAGACATATACAAAACATTACACCCAAATACAGCGGGATATACATTCTTCTCGAGCGCACATGGATCATTCTCCAGGATAGACCACGTGATAGGTTACAGAACAACTCTCAACGAATTCAGAAAGATTGAAATTATTCAAAGCAATTTCTCTGACCCAAATGGAATGAAACTGGACATTAATAAGGGGCAGAGAACCAGAATAGGCACAAAGGTATGGAAGTTAAACAACACACTCTTATACAATCAGTGGGTCAAGGAGGAAATTGCAAAAGAAATCAGTAGCTACCTTGAAACAAATGAAAATGAGAACACAACATATCAAAACATATGGGATGCAGCAAAAGCAGTGCAAAGAAGGAAATTTATAGACATAAATGCCTATATTAAAAAAGAAACAACTAAAATAAAAAATCTAACTGCAAACCTGGAGGAAACAGAAAAAGAACAAACTAATCCCAAAGCCTGGAGAAAGAAGGAAATAACAAAGATTATAGCAGAGCTAAATGAAATTTATAATAATCATAAAAAAACACTAGAAAAACTTAACAAAACCAAAACCTGGTTCTTTGAGAAGATTAATGAAATTGACAAACCCTTAGCTAGACTAACAAAGAAAAAAAGAAGATGTAAATACACAAAATAAAAAACAAGGGAGGGGGGGACGGATGTGGCTCAAATGGTTGGGCATCCGTCTCCCATATGGAGGGACCCGGGTTCGATCCCTGGGACCTCCTGGTAAAAAAAAAAAAAAAAAAAAAAAAACACAAGGGAGGGGATATCACCACTGCTCCCACAGAAATAAAGAGTATCATAAGAGGATACTTTGAAAAGTTGTATGCCAACAATATGTGGATAACTTAGATAAAATGTACAAATTTCTAGAAACATACAAGCAGCCTACACTGACAAAAGAAGAAACTGATGAACTCCACAGACCAATCACAAGTAACAAGATTGAATTTGTCACCAAAAACCTCCCAACTAAGAAGAGCCCAGGACCAAATAGCTTCACGGGTGAATTCTACCAGTCATTCTGGAAAGAACTAATACCAATCTTACTTAAACTCTTCCAAAAAATAGAAGTGAAGGGAGCATTGCCTAACTATGATGCTAACATTACCCTAATACCAAAGCCACATAAAGATGCCACAAGAAAACTACAGACAAATCTCTCTAATTTACTCAGATGCAAAAATACTCAACAAAATACCTGCTAGTCATATCCAACAATACATCAAATGAATTATACACCATGATCGAGTGGGTTTCATCCCTGGTATGCAAGGATGTTGTTCAACATAAGAAAATCAATCAGTGTAATACACCACATTAACAGATTGAAAGAAAAAAATCACATGCTCATCTCTATTGGTGGAGAAAAAGCATCTCACAAAATACAGCATCCTTTCTTGATGAAAACACTTCAAAAGATAGGAATAGAAGGAAACTTCCTCAACACGATATATGAAAAACCCACAGCTAACATCACATTCAATGGTAAAATGCTAAAGGCTTTCTTTCCCTCTAAACTCTGGAACAAGACAAGGATACCCACTGTCACTGTTCTTATTTAGCATTGTGTTAGAAGTATTTGCTTAAACACTTAGGCAAGAAAAAGATATAAAAGGCATCCAAATTGGAATGGAAGAAGTAAAAATTTCACTAGGGAAACAGATGTGGCTCAAGTGATTGGGCATCCGTCTACCACATGGGAGGACCCGGGTTCGATCCCTAGGACCTCCTGGTAAAAAAGCTGAGCCAGGCCTGCGTGGCCAACCACACAGCAAGATGATGATGATGCAACAAGAGACGCCGGGGAGAGTCAAGGCAAGATGTGCCAGAAACCAGGAACTGAGGTGGCGCAAGTGACAGGGTGCCTCTCTCCCACATCGGAGGTCCCTAGGATCGAATCCCGGTGAAGCCTGGAGGAGAAAAATGAGAAGAGAAGGCAAGAAACAGACACAGAAGATCATCCAGCGAATGGACACAGCAAGCGGTGGTGGGGGGGAGGGGGAGAATTTCACTATTTGCAGATGACATGATCCTATACATAGAAAGCCCTGAGAAATCTACAACAAAGCTTCTGGAGCTATAAATGAGTTCAGTAAAGTGGCAGGATATAAGATCAATATGCAAAAATCAGTAGCATTTCTGTATACCAATAATGAGTAATGTGAAGAGAAAATCAAGAAAAAATTCCATTTACAATAGCAACTAAAAGAATCAAATATCTAGGAATAAACTTAACTAAAGATGTGAAGGACTTGTACACAGAAAACTACACAACACTGTTAAAAGAAAACAGAGAAGACCTAAATAAATGGAAGAATAGTCTATGTTCATGGATTAGAAGACTAAATATCATTAAGATGTCTGTCCTACCCAAACTGATTTAGAGATTTAATGCAATCCAAATAAAAATCACCAGAGCATTTTTTTTTTTTTTTTAACTAAATTGGAAAAGCTAATTATGAAATTTATTTGGAAGGGCAAGGGGCCCCGAATAGCCAAAAACATTGAAAAAGAAAAATGAAATTGAAGGAATCACGCTACCTGACTTTAAAGCATACTACAAAGCTAGAGTGGTCAAAACCGCATGGTATTGGCACAAGGACAGACATACTGACCAATGGAACCGAACTGACAGTTTTGATACAGATCCTTGCATATACAGTCAACTGATATTCAACAAGGTCACCAAGTCCACTCAACTGGGACAGAATGGCCTCTTCAACAAATGGTGCTGGGAGAACTGGATATCCATATCCAAAAGAATGAGAGAGGAACACCATCTCATGCCCTATATATAAAGATAGATCAAAGATTTAAATGTAAGAGCCAAGACCATAAAGCTCCTAGAAGATAATGTAGGGAAGCATCTACCAGATCTTGTAATAGGAAATGGTTTCATAAACTTTACACCCAGAGCACAAGCAGTAAAAGAAAAAATAGATAAATGGGACTTCCTCAAAATTAAAAACTTTTGCACTTCAAAGAAGTTTGTCAAGAAAGTGAAAAGGCAGCCTACTCAAAGGAAGAAAATATTTGGTAACCATTTATCTGATAAGGGCCTAATATCCAGCATATATAAAGAAATCTTACATCTCGAAAATAAAAAGACAATCAACTCTCTTAAAAAATGGGCAAGAGATTTGAATAGACATTTTTCCAAAGAGGAAATACAAGTGACTAAAAATCACATGAAAAGATGCTCAACATCACTAGCTATTAGGAAAATGCAAATCAAAACTACAATGAGATATCATCTTACATCTATTAGACTGGTGGCTATTAAAAAAAAAAACAGAGGACTACAAGTGTTGGAGAGGATGTGGAAGAAAGAGAACACTCATCCACTGCTGGTGGGAATGCAGAATGGTGCAGCCATTGTGGAGGACAGTTTGGCAGGAAGTTAACTATAGAACTGCCATATGATCCAGCAATTCCACTGCTGGGTCTATACCCAGAAGAACTGAAAGCAGGGACTTGAACAGATATATGCACGCCAACGTTCATAGCAGCATTACTCACTATTGCCAAAAGTTGGAAGCATCGAAGCGTCCATCAACAGATGAATGGATAAACAAATTGTAGTATATACACACAATGGAATATCACTAAGCTGTAAGAAGGAATGCAGTATTGACCCACAGGACAACATGGATGAATTTCGAAGACCTTATGTTGAGTGAAGTAAACCAGTTACTAAAGGACAAATATTACTTGAGCTCACTGATCTGACATAAGCAAATCAAGCAGACTCACAGAGCTAGAGTCTGGAAGATAGGTTATCAGAAGGCAGAAAGGGAGTAGAGTGTGGTGAGCCGATGCTCAATATGGGCAAAACCCATCAGGCAGAAGGGGATGGTCTGGGGGTGGATGGGGGTGATAGTGATGCAGGGATGTGAGTGGGGTTGACAGTGCTAGAATGTGAGGGTGAGCAGGGCGTTGGGTTGGACTATCCACGCTTGGGAGAGGTTGGGATGGGAAGATTTATGTTGTATATGTTTCTACGATTAAAATGAAAGAAAGAAAAACTAAAGAGATAATGACAATTAAATACAATACGTGATACTGGTTGAGTTCTAAGAATGGAGGAGAAAAGACTCAAAAGGTCATTATAGGGACATAAAAAATATTAGAATATAAAATATAAGTTTTATATAAACATTAAGTTTCTTGAACTTGATAACTGCACTTAAGGTGATTACATAAGTGTTTGTCTTTGTTCATAAGAAATGTATATGGAAATATTAAGTATTCAAGGAGTATATGTACAACCTGCTCTTAAATACTCAGAAGATGGATGGATGGATGGTTGGATGAATGGTTGGATGGATGGATGGATAGAAAGCAAAATGTTAAGGAGAGCGGACACTGTGGGAGGAGGAGGTCGGGCGGGGAGGCCGTGGATCAGTGGAATAGAATTGAGAATCCAGAAATAAATCCTCACCTATACAGTCAACTGGTTTTTGACAAACCTACCAAGCCCACGCTGATGGGAAAAAACAGTCTCTTCAACAAATGGTGTTGGGAGAACTGGATATCTATAACCAAAAGAATGAAAGAGGACCCCTATCTCACTCCCTATACAAGAATCAACTCAAACTGGATCAAAGATCTAAATATAAAAGCCAGGACCATAAAACTAGTAGAAAAAAATGTAGGGAAACATCTTCAAGACCTTGTAGCAGGTGGTGGTTTCTTGGACTTCACACCCAAAGCACGTGCAACAAAGAAAAAGTAGATAAATGGGACCTCCTCAAAATTAAACACTTTTGCACCTCACAGGACTTTGTCAGAAGGGTGAAAAGGCAGCTGACTCAATGGGAAAAAATATTTGGAAATCACATATCTGATAAGGGTTTAATATCCAGGATATATAAAGAGATGTTACAGCTCAACAATAAAAAGACAAATGACC
>JAKSZT010045822.1:0-15906 GCA_026826555.1 Tolypeutes matacus
TATAGAGAATGAAGATGTATTTGAAAGAGAGAGAGAAAGATGAGTTTAATGTTGACCACAGGGAGTTTTATGCAGAACACCCAATGGCAGCGAGGTATGGACATCTGGTTCAGGAGAAATAGTTGGGGCCGGAGATGAAATCCTGAGAGTAATCAGGATATAGATGAGATTTGTTTGTTTTAAATGAGAAGAGGCTGATCAAATCACAAATCTTCAAGGACCAAACAAAAAATATAAAAGTGTGCACTGGTGCAATTTAAGAAGATGAGTGATAGTTATTATGGCAAATTGGATAGTTAGGCACATCCTGCCTAAAGCAAGCACATTCAGTTTTTAAAATCACGTTGCTAGTTAGGTAAATCTGTTGTGCAGCCAGATTCGGCCCAAGGGCATCTGTTTAGGAGCCTGGTCTACATTGGGGCATCAGACCTAGAATGGGGTACTGAAGAAAGCTGACATTTGAGGGTAGGGAGTGAAAAGGGGAGCAGCGCTCACTGAACAGTAATTTACCAAATACAAATTTATTGAAGTCACCAATTTACTGAATATTACTTCACAGAAGAGCAAGTCACTATTCAATGTTGTGCTACACTACTGATTTGTCAATATCTCAGCTTGCCAAAAATGTAGTCCATTGTCTACCCATAGTTTATAACAAGTTCATTGAGGATACCCAAAGAATCAATTTTTCTGTAAATCGTCAAAAGAAATTATACCGCTGAGATTTGAAATTAGGTGAATTAAGAGGGAGGACAGGAAACTGGAGTGTTATGTACATGTGCATCTGTGCCAAATATTCAGATTTCAAGAAGGAGAAAGGCTAGAAAAATGACCAGAATGTTTAATAAAAAGTATTCCACTGATCTCCTCTGTGAGAGCAGGTTTATTGGGAAGTTGTGGGTGTGATGGTTAAGGTCATGTGTCAGCTTGGCCAGGTTTTGGGGTCCATTGGTTTGGTCAAGCAAACACTGGTCTGAATGCTCCTGTGAGGACATTTCATGGACTTATGTCATCAATAAGTTGATTGCATCTATGGCTAATTATATCTACAATCAACTGAGAAGATTGCCTTCAACAGTGAGAGAATTCTCAACCAATCAGTTGAAGGCTTTAAGAGGAGATGTGATGATTTCAACAGTCAGAAGAGAGAATTTCCATTACTACTTCAACCAATCAGCTTCTCCTGGGAAATTCATAGGAAACCTTCATCAGACTCCCAGCTTGTGGCTTGCCCTTGCCTGCAGAATTTGGTTTGCCTATTCTCACAGTCATGTGGGGCAATTCTTATAAAAATCTCATAATATTTGCAGGTACCTCCTGTTGGCTCTGTTTCCCTAGAGAACCCTGACTAATACAAGGGTCTAAGCCAGACTGGAGAGTGTTGAAGGGTGATTAGAGGTTAAAAAAAAAAAAAAAAAAAGTAGCTATTATAAACTCTCTTTTAAAAATTTTGTTTCTTAAATGAGGGACATGAGGGGAACAGCTACAAGGGATGGAGGTGTTTGGAAAAAATTAATAAGTGAGAAATTATATTATGGAATAAAGGAGAAGTCCCCAGAGAAGAAAGTAAAAGGACTAGAACAGGTGTCTGGGAGGGGGGATTCATGGGAGTAAGTTCATCTGAATATACATGAAAAATATACAAAATTGTTCAAAAGATCAAAAGATGGGGCATGGTCACGATAGGTGGACAATCACTCAATAAATGAGTGAATATGTAGCCTGGAGAGCTCTACCACATTCTCCAAGGGAGCAGCAACAGTCTTCTGAGTGCAGGGACAGTGTCTGTCAAAAGAGGATGGCCCACTGATGAGTTCTTTTTATTGATGATTACCCTTATGAGTCTTTGCTCTTATAACTGAAACTTAGCTTACTATTATGGGGTGCCTAAGGGTTGCCACCTGAGAGCCTCCTTGTTGCTCAAATGTGGCCTCTCTCTAAGCCAAACTCAGCATAGGAATGCATTATCTTCTCCCCAACGTGGGACATGACTCCCGGGTATGAGCCTCCCTGGCAACGAGGGATTAATACCAAGTGCCAACTGGCAACACAACTGGAAAAAGACCTTGAATAAAAGGGGGAAAAGGTAAAGACAAATGAGTTCAAGTGGCTAAGAGACTTCAAAGAGAGTCGGGAGGTCATCCCAGAGGTAACGCTTACGCACACCTCAGTAGGAGCTCATAGAACATCAAGGTACATATCGCCCCACACAGAGGGGCTCCTGAGAGCTCTGGAGACACACAGGTCCTATATAAGGGGGGATAGTCCCAGAGACTGACGCCTTATCAGTGGCCTCTATTTTGGAATCTGTGCTCCTGAGAGGGAAAGAATTGGACTCAAATAAGTCCTCCCTGCACATGGTTCATCGGTCCCTTCTATTCAAACCTATATGTGATGCTGGAGTTTTTAGGTGTACTTCCAGAGACTGGAACCTCTGGCCTACCTATGTGCCAGGTGTGCGTGGAATCTCGGTGGAGCTGCAACTCCTACCCTACAACTCAATGGACTCATCCAAGTCACCTGGTGAGGAGACAACGATGGGCAATGGCCATCCCAGGGAATGGAGAGGGCCTGCACCTGCAGGCAGGATCATCCCACCCACCACATCCATGGGATATAAGCCCTCTCTCACTTGGAGTTGGAGTGGACATCACCATCCCAGTCCCCTCAGGATTGGGGGAAGAACTATGGACTAGAGTGGACTTGATAGTATTCTGTTGTACACATATGGTGATTCTACCAATGGAAGAAATTATAACAGTGAGGTGGAGCCAGTGGCCACTGGACACTTTTGGGGCAGGGAGGGAACGAGCAGTTGAAATACAGGGGCTTCTTCGGGATTTGGAAATTGTCCTGAGTACCGTTGTGGCAATGGATGTAGGCCATTTTAAATCAGCACACACCATTCAGAACTGTGTGGGAGAAGAGTGTGGTCTACTATGTGAACTGTAGTCTATGGTTGGTGGCAAGGCCCCAGGATGTGTAAGTCCATTGAGGGTGATGGGCCACACTTGTGGGAGATGTTTGTGTGGGATGTGGTGGGAGGTGTGGGAGGTGGGCAACATGGGAATCCGAGTGGGTTCCGTATAATATTTTAGGTAATCTAAGCACCTCTTAAAATATATGTATATATATATATAAAAAATAACATTTTTGTAAGCAAATACACATATATGCATGTATATTTATATATCATTTTACAAATGTTTGTATGTATTGTGAGAATTTTGATTTTTACCCATAATAAAAAATAAATAAATTTAAAAATAATAATAATAAATCATACAATACATCCAAAAAAAAAAAAAAGAAAGTCTTGAATTATGAGGACATTAGCATCCAAGCAGAGAACAAAGTATGTTAATTTGGAATTTTAGCTGATTTTTAATATTTTTCTTCAGGTATTTTTGTATTTTTAGAAATTCCAATAGATATGTATTCTTTTATTTATCAATATCCATTAATTTAAAAGTGAGTTAAAATGATGTCAAAGTATTATTTCCATATAAATGGTGGTTAAGTTTCTAGAAAACTGCATTTTTATTTTAGGCATTACCCAGGAAAGAAAAAAAAAATTTACCTCTTAAACAGACAGTTGCTTGGTAGTTTTAGAAATCCCTTTTTCTGACATAGAAAGAACACATGCAACACAGGTTATTAAGAAGTAAAGTGGTGCTCATCAAATAGTCTGTGAAAAGAGCTCTTAGAGTTACAAGAAGTGCTTTAACTTAAATATATGTTAGCATTTCCTGGGACCATTTATTGTTTGGGAATGCACCCAAGTTTGCACCATTCCTATGACTGCTAACGAGCTCAACCCTATTTTTTTCAGTTAAATCCTATAGAGTTCTCATTGAACAATAATTATTTTGGTGTAACTACCTCAGCAATATGAAGGAGAGTGGAAAAGTCTAAATCCCAGGTCTTTGAAAAGGTTTGCTTATTTTACCTCATCTGATACAGAATAGCATTTGTTCTCTCATACAGAGAATTAAGGTAATTTGAAAATACTGGAAACCAAACTCATATATGAATAAACCTTGTCCTGTAAACTTCAGGATGGTGCCATCCTCAAAAAGGATTAAATGAGGGAAAATGGTTATCTTATTTAAAACACAGAGATGCAAAATATGTTGGAAGATAGGAGTCTACAAGGATGAACTGGAAAATATTTATTCCAGAAAATAATTCAAATATTCTGGGTAAACGACCTGGAAATAGAATGTAGCGTCAGAGTGACATGCTGTTAGTGGATGAACTAAATGACCTAAAGTGGTTTTCCACATCAAGTTGTCAGTTCTTGTAAGATTCTTTCATTTACAAAAATGACTAGAGAACAGAATTTCCTACAATAATTTTCAACTGGACTTTCATTCGACGACTGAGAAATAACTATCCCAAATATTTTCCAAGGAGAACTTTCAAAGGGTTCCGAAATTGTTTTAACTCCCTTACATGGTGAAGAATGTGGTAAAAAGAAGGGTTTAGGGTACCTTCCTCTGCATTTGCTAGGATGTCAGATTTGATGTTTTCCTGACTACGTTTCTCCTGAGACCTTCAGCTATTTTTTTTAGCAGTTATATAATCTCATTAATTTTCTCAAAATTCCTGTGAGCTGTGCTGCTGATGTGCTCTTTTAAAAGAGCAAGCATTTGAGGCAGAGTTACAAAATGCCTGACGATGAAGCAGCAAAGGAAAACTGCTGACACAGCCTCAAACTTTTGGTGTGGCTCTCAGTTAGCCTAACTCAACTTGCTCTTCTCTTGAGTAGTCCCCTGGTGCTACTGCCAGTCTGTTTTGAAGGTCTCTGGGACCCGGGAGAAACAAGCACTAGGGGGAGGGATAGGTAATGCAACCCATGAAAGGAAATGTCATTTACACGATTTCCTGCCTATGAATTTCTATGAAGCTCTTTTGTGTATAAGGTTACTGTTAGCTATAGGATGCAATAAAGAAACGGAAATTGTCACCGTAGTTTTTGAATGAATAGTTAAACACTTAATATAGAATGTTGAAAATGAATAGTAATGCTTCACATAGAAACTTACCACAATATAGTTCCTTTGCCTTCTTCCTCACTGCTAGGGGACCCTTTCCCAGTCCTCAGATCTAAACTGCAGCTTCTCTGGAACTCTTTCTATACACGCTGAAGTCCACTTCTGAGTTTCAAATGCCAAGTATCCACACCAGTAGACATCCGACAGGGAAAATAGATAAACTCATGGGTGTTTCAGTGATACCCAAATTCTGGTTTTCTCCCATAATCCATTTGCTACAATTTATTTCCCAAGAGTCCTCAAATAGTTGCTTCATGCCTTCTGCCTGGAGTTTTGTCTTGCAGAACCATTATCCTTCTGAAATACATTTTCAAAAACACTGTTCTAGAATGAAACAAATAATTTTCTAAAAGTCCTAAACTGTGTATAATATTTTAATCTAACTGCTGGGAAAATCAGTATATGGGGATCCTGTGACAATTTCAACATTTTCTGATAAGTCTGTGCTTAGCAAAATCTATGTCTTCAGGTAGAATATATGTACTGCATCCCAACAGTACATATAGATTTGTCTATGATACACTTAATCTTGTCCTAATATTCTAAACCTCAGAGTGGATTTTGAGGCCGTAATCACTTAATTTAGCTGTCTCTATTGATTCTATAGAATTAATGCTCAATCTCTACCTGGCAACTTGTATTTATACAGTGACACAGTGACAGACTCTGGGCTAAAATCTAAGGAAGGAAAGCAGATCTCTAGGATCTCTCCTTGTGAGTGGATCTACCTAGTTCTGTCCTCCAAGCATGTCAACAGTGGCTGCTCTATTTCAAGATCTCTCCCAAGCACAGGGTCAATTCCATTTGATGAAGACACACATGCAAAAATAGAGAACTACCCAACATGTAACTGAAAACCTTATTTCTGTTTATGTCTCATGAGTTCTTAAATCACTTCTCTTGGCCTAGACACCTAAAATATCCCTTGCCTTGCTTTGACAAGCCCTACAAAGCAAGGGTTGATTCTTTCCCTCAGGGACCTCTCCAGAAGAATCACAATTTTACTAGTATCAATTTGTGGTTATCAATAATCAATCTAGAAAAGGTGACCTTAAGCACTGCTTTATGTTATATTGTTTCACCACAAAGCATGAAAGAAAATTCTTGGCAACTAAGCATCTGTTAATAGCAGACGGGCTCTCCAAGACACAGTGCATGAGGCAACAGTAAATAGCAAGCGCATTCTCATAGTACGTGGTTTGGCAGGCATTGGTCGTTCTTTGGATATTGTGCATTTCAGAGCACTTTTATAGCAAGAATTCTCCTTTTTTTTATTCCTATGGTTTGTGGTAACTTTTTGTTTGTGTTTTTATCTCTCTAGGAAATACCACATTCCGGTTTACTCTTTTTTGTATTGTAACTACGCAAAACATGTAAACTGTTTGTTAGTATCTCTGTGTGTGTCGGTGTGTGTGTGTAAGAGAAAGAGAGTACCAATTCTGTTGCATAAAGCATTTTATTCAAAGTACCCCAATCCACGTGGTGTATAATGGTATAGTAAGGGGACAGGTTACATAGCAAAGTTTCCTTGTTGATGGAGCTCTAATTTCCCTACTTTTATTTAAATAACATCTAAACATGCTGGTAAGCAAAGGAAGGGACAAAAGACATAAGACACGTCACATCGTACTTCATCAAATACACAGTATGGGTGGGAAATATTCTCTGTGTGGTGACATAAAAGTGTTTGGAGTTACACAAACCCATACTCAAATCTAGCCAGGCACTAAATTATCAGAGTTTTATTTTTTTTATCATGTTAGTGAAGATAATAATATTTGCCTTGCAAGTTTATTTAGATATTAGAGAATTTGATAGGATTAATAACTCATTAATATGGGGAAAGCAATGTACTTAGAAAAGTGCCTGATACAGAGCAGGCTCTTAGTAAACTTTAAGCTCCTTTTGTATCACTCTTCTACATGTGTTTAAACTGGCATTAGAAATTATAAGAAATTTTACTCATCAAGAGGGGTTTTATATTCTATCTTGGGCTTGATATAATTTCACAGAACTTTATCAACACTGCCTTAAAAATATATCATTTACACCAGGCCCCTTTTACATTTTTTCCATATACTTATCTTTTGAGAGGTGCCAAATTGTTTCTGAAAAGAAATTGAATTACTGGTTGTGATATTTTGTCAAATATTTCATTTTATCTCTTAATGAAATAATCTGTATGGAGAACATATTTCTCTTTAATAAGAATTCTGACCAATCAATTAAACTCATATATATATTTTGTTCTATTATCTCTTTACCCTCTCATTAGATTTTTAAAAACGTAGTTTGCGTTAAAGATTAGAAGTCTTTGGAGTCTGGACTGAAACTTCATCCTATTGTGAATGACTGAAATTATGAATTCCGGGCTTCAACATCGTAATAAGAGAATAGAATCAGATATTTTGTTGAATAATTCTCAGGCGGAAGTATGAACTCATGGTATCTGCCCTCAGTGAAGAGGCTCTTACATTATTTCAAGTGGAAAAATTACCCGAATTCTTTAATTAAGGAAACTGTGGAGTTTTTTTTTTTTTAAATCCAGATTGCCTAGTCCTTCAATCATGGCAGAGACTTATTTAGTCCCAGCTATGCCCCGTGTGCTATACCGGGGCACAATAATGAACATCTGCTTTTAAGGAGCCTACAGTCCAGCGTAGGTGATAATGTACACTAGTGAATAGTTTGTCTGGGAAGAAGGTTGGGGAGGGGGAGGGTGCATGATCTCTGAGATGCTTTAAGACCCTCACGTGTTCCCCATGGTGAGGGGGCTGCCAAGCCATCTCTGCAGCACCCACTCAGAATCCTGCCATGGCCAGTCACTGTTGTGGATGGGGATCTTCAAATTTGTGAGTTTGTTAGTATAAAAAAAATACCTGGGTGAAAACCAGGACGACAAGGTCAACTAGAATTCAAGGCAGTGCATTACTTATGCCATTAGACAGCATCAAGGCAGGATTAAGGAATTTGAGTCAAGCGTCATTTTGCAAATTAAGTTATGAAAGTTAAAGCATTAAATATAGCCTTCAAGCATCACTCTAAAGCTTACATTTCCTTTGTCAGCTCCTCTTTTCTGTTGCATTATATAGTTTACTGGTTTCTCGTCTGTTTCCAATGAGTTGTAATTAACTAGCCCCATTCAACTATTGGTATCTTGTATTAAGAGACACAGAAATTAACTAAGAATTTATCATTTTCCTTTGTGGATCAGATATCACCCAGCTTACCTGCTAGCACATTTCAGATTTTTGTCCTGCCTTGAAGGGGGAGATGGCTTTTTCAGGGTAGGCAGTAGGTTCAGAAGTCAAGAAGGTTAAGAGAAGGCTTCATGTAGAAGGGTGATTTTTACATTTCAACAGATACAGACAATAAAATGTGTCATGTAGAGGAAATAGTATGAGAAGTGAATAAATAAATATATCTTGAGAGATGAAGGAGTATTCAGGATTTGATGAATATTTGGGTGGAGAATACACTAAGAATAAAAGTAAGGGGGGAAAGTTTGGAGGGGAAATTATATTCATACTTTTAGTAGAATTAATGTGACTTAATTTAGTAGGCAGTGGAGAGCCATTTTGCATTGGAGAATTAAAGATTAAATCTATGCTTTAGGAAGATTAATATGGAAGTAAGATGTAGTAAATTGATATGGATACCCAAATTATATTATAAAGAGATGGGAATTTCAGAGACTATCCAAGAAGCAGTATACAAATCCAAGCTAGAGTGACTAGCAGTCAACAAAGAGGACAGATAGGGTAAGACAGAATCCAGAGATAACGGTGAAAGAATTTTGGAT
Source organism: Tolypeutes matacus (assembly GCA_026826555.1). Classification (NCBI taxonomy): domain Eukaryota; kingdom Metazoa; phylum Chordata; class Mammalia; order Cingulata; family Chlamyphoridae; genus Tolypeutes; species Tolypeutes matacus. The sequence goes on from JAKSZT010045822.1 coordinate 8,860, forward strand.
ATAGAAATGTGCTACTTAGGAAGTGACTAGGAGGTTTGAGGAACAGCCAACAAAACAAAATGAAACACAACTATTCAACCATTTCTCTGGCAGTTTCTGGCCTGAGTGACTGGAGGAATGATGTTATTATACATCAAAATTTCAAAGCCAAGAGAAAGTATGGTTTGAGGAAAATAGAATGACTTCACTTTTATATCTGTTAAGTTTAAGGTACTAAAAAATTCCCACTAATGTAGATATAAACTGATAGCTGTGAATGTGAGATAAGCACGTCAGAGAGAATAGGTTTTGAAAGGTGAGACCTTGGGGGATGCAAGATTGTGAACAGAGAAAAGAGGAGATGATGATGATGATGACTATAACAAAAAAATAAACCAATTTGAGGAAAACATGATAAATATGGTGTGAAAAAGTAGCAAAAGCGAGCAAAATAGAGCAAAATTAAAAAACAGGTGGGGAAAAAGAGGTTAATGTTGGGGAAACAAGCAAAGCTCACAGAGGAAGGTAGAAGTGGTCACCAAGTGTAGAGATGAAGGAAGAGGAGAACTAGAAAGTTAGAGTTAAGGGTAGAATGGCTGATTAGGGAGATCTTGGGGAGGTGGGCTAAGAATATATGACAGGCGGTGGAGAGGGGGCCATGAAGTATAGGGAGCAAGAGTAGACTTCTTTATCAAGGTGTGTGGCAATGGAGGAAAGAGATAGAAAATGGTAAGTTGGAGGAAAAATACTTTAAGAGAGAAAAGATCTAAACGTGTTTGCAGAAAGAGAGTGGCAATGCATGTGCACATGGAAAAGTGATAGAAGAGTTTGGGAAGGGTAATTCATTAAGCAAGTAAATAAGAGAACATAAAGGGATGGAAATATAGATCATATGGGTTAGGATGGTCAAAAAGTGAGAATTCCAGAAGAATGGAAGGGGTATAATTTAAAGAGAATTTGAATGGAAGGAAAAATGTTACAATTTGTCAGAGAAATAGAAGTAACATCTTCTACTGAAAGTGAGAGGATAGAAAACTGAGAGCTTAAAAACTGAGGCACATTTATGAAAAAAAAAAAAAAACTTGATTGGAAGGATTGGCAATCAATAAGAGATAAATTTAAAATTGCATAGTAACAGAAAGGGCTCATGTCTCAAGTCTGACAGTTGTGTTCAGAAACTATGAATTTGTGGAGTATGCTCCCAGATGCTTTTCTAAACTACTGCAGCTAAGGTCATCAGTTTAGGATGAGGAGCATTAAGCCCAAGTGATAAAGATTATTCACTGCTGTGGACTCCAAGGCTGTACCAGGGAATTCAGGGAAGTCAGGACTCTGTGATCCTGATAAAGATATTGTTGCAATGGTCACACACTAGGTTGGGAAGCAAAAAGAGCCAGAAGAAGACATGACAGGCTTTGGTAATGAGGAAGAATGAAGGATTTAAATGTTATGATGATAGTGGTAAATTCAGCTGGAGTGATTGTGAGGATGAGCTTAAAGATGAATAGGGTGTGATTAGAAATGGGATCTTCAGATTCCTGGGCCTAGACTGAAGGAAAGATCATGGTGCTATTAGACCAAAGCGGAGAGAAGAGGTGACTTAACTCGTTCTTTTGCTGGCTGCATCCACTTCTGCTTAGTCATTGGAGTGACCCAAGGCATGGTCCTGTGATATATTTTTCTTCTGTGTACACATTTATCCTAGATAATATCCCCTGCCAAGGCTTGGCATAGCCTCCATTTGCTCATGACTCTCAAAGCTGTTATCTAGCTCTTTCATCACCTCTTAAGTTACATTTACAATTCAACTGGATATCTGATATCTCCAGTTGAATTTCATGTCCAAAATCAAACTGATTATCCCCTGAGCCTCCCCAGTCCTTCCCATTTCAGTAAACTGCCCAACCATCTCCAAGCTATTTAACCCAAAAGCCTAGAGAACAATTCTTAATTCTTCTCTCCACCACCATCAGCCACAGTTCATTCATCAGCAAGTCCTGTTGACCCTTTTCCTAGTACATATTCTGAACCTGATTACTCTCTCACCTCCACTCATGCCATTAATTCTATTTTTAAAGTTTTATTTTTTAATTGCTGCAAAATATGCATAGGCTAAAGATCATTTTAATCATTTTTAAGTGGGCACTTCTGTGACATTATGTACACTGGCAATATTGTGTAATTTTCACCACTATTTCCAGATTATTTTTCTCATCCCAAACTGTAATTCATACCCATTAAGCAATCATTCTCCCTTTCCCATCACCCCTGGTAACCACTATTCTGCTTTTGGTCTCTATGAATTTGCTTATTTTAAGTATTTCATATAAGAGAAATTAATCGATTATTTTTTCCTTTTGTGTATAACTACAGTCACTCAACATGAAATCTTCAAGGTTAATTCATGCTTTAGTATGTACCAGTACTTCGTTCCTTTTTTTTTTTATGGCTTAATGATATTCCATTGTATAGATATGCAATCTTTTATTTATTTTTTCTTTTTTAGGAGGTACTGGGGATTGAACCCATGGCCTCATACATGGGAAGCAGGCACTCAACCACTGGCTACACCTGCCCCTTTATTCATTCATCTTTTAATGGGCACTTAGGATACTTCCACTTTTTGGCTCTTGCGATTAATGCTATGATGAATATTGGCGTACAAATATCTGCCTGAGTCCGTTTTCAAATCTTTTGAGTATTGTGATGGTTAGGCTAATGTGTCAGCTCGGCCAGGTAATTGTATCCAGGTGTTAGGTCCAGCAAGCACTAGGCTAATTATAATACAAGAGCATTTATGGACTTCGATCACCAGTGAGTTTACTGCATGGATGGCTGATTACATCTGCATCAAACAGGGAGATTGCATCAGCAATGGGTGATGCTTTTATCTAATCGGTTGAATACCTTAAAAGGGGAAGTGATTTCAACATTCAGAGAGAATTTCCCAGCTCGTCTTTGGACAGCCAACTTCTCCCGGAAACTCATCAAGGACCTTCATTGTACTTTCATCGGAGCCCCTGGCTTGCAGCCTGCCTGCGGAGCTTGGACTTGTGCATCCCCACGGTTGCGTTAGAGATTCTTATAAAATCTCATATTATTGACAGATATCTTCTGTTGATTCTGTTTCCTGAGAGAACCCTGACTAATACAAGTATATACCTAGAAGTATAACTGTAGGGTCACATGGCAATTCTATGTTTAATTTTCTGAGAAACTACTGACTTGTTTCCCACAGCAGCTGCATCATTTTGCATTCCCACTAACCATGTTCTAAGCTGCCTATTTCTACACATCCTTGGTTGTTGTTATTGTTTTTAAATAGCCATCCTAGTGGGTGTGAAGTAGAATCCCACTGCAGTTTTAATTTACATTTATCTAGTAAGTAATGATGAGCATCTTTTCATATACTTATTGGCTATTTGTATATCTTCTTTGGAGAAATGTCTATTCAGATTCTTGGCCCATTTTTTAATGGTGGTGTTTGCCTTTTTGTTGTTGACTTGTAAGAATTCTTTATATATTATGCATATTAAACCCTTATCAGGTATATGGCTTGTAAATATTTTCTCCCATTTTGTGGGTCTTTTCATTTTCTCAGTAATGTTCCTTGATATTCAAAATGTTTAATTTTGATGAAGTTCATTTTATCTATGTTTTCTTTTGTTGCTTGTGGTTTTTGTGTAAAATCTAGATCAGTGAAATAGAATTTAAAGTCCAGAAATCAACTCATGCATCTATGGTCAATTGATTTGGCAAGGGGACCAAGATCATTCAATGGGAGAAAGAATAGTCTTTTCAACAAATAATGCTGGGACAACTGAATAGCCACATGCAAAAGATTGAAATTGGAACCTTACTGCACATAATATACAAAAATTAACTAAAAATGAATCAAAGATCTAAATATAAAAACTAAAATTTTGAAACTCTTGAAGAAAACATCAGGTTAAAACTTCATGACTGTGGATTTGGCAAGGATTCATGAACATAATGCCAAAAGCCTGGGGAGAAAAAGAAAAAAAAAAAAAAAAGATAAACTGGATTTCATAAAAATTTAACATTTTTGTGCTGTGAAGACACCACAAGAAAGTGAAAGGACAACTCACAGAATGGGAGGAAATATTTGCAAATTGCACATACACGATAGACCATATCCTGGGACATAAAATATTTTAAAAATGAAACAATACAAATATTTTTTCTTTCCATAATGGAATTCAACTAAAATAAATAACAGAAGGGTAACATAGAAATATCCCAAGATAATGTCTCAAGGAAAACTTGACAATATTTTGAACTGAATGAAAATTAAAAGGCAACACTTCAAATTCTGTATAAGTCATATAAAGCTGTGTTGTATCTTTAAATGTTTTTATGAGGATGTAGGTCTCAACTCAGTTATCTAAATTTTCCCTGTAAGAAACTAGGGAAAAAAGGCCAAATAAATTTAAATGTGGCTGAATGAAGGGAATGATGAAAAACATGTGCAGAAATCAATAAAATTGAAAAAAGGACAGAAGGGAGAAAATAAATGAATACAAAAGATCAATAATATTGATAGATCTCTAGTATGACTGAAAGAGAAAAAAAGAAGCCACCAAACACTAATAGCAAAATTAAAGAGGGAATATTACTCTAGATCATGCAAATATTAAAAAGACCATAAGGGAATATTATGAATAACTCTAGACACATAAAAATCAACAATTTAGATGAAATGGACCAATTCCTCAAAACCCACAAACCTTCCAAACTTACTTAAGACAAAATAAGTAACTTGAATAGTCCTATTATTATTAAAGAAATATATATTTAGTTCTAAACAATTCTATCAAAAGAAATCTCCCAGCCCAGATGATTTCACTGGTAAAATCTTCCAATATTTAAAAGAGATATAACATCCATTCTACTCAAGCTTTTCCAGAACGGAGAAGAGAAGAGAACATAGATTATATTGTTTTATGAAGCCAGCATTACCCTGATAACAAGAAAACTAAAGATCAATATCCCTCATGAGCACAGATGCAGAAATCCTCAACAAAATATTAGTAAATCAAATTCAACAACATATTAAAAAGATGAATATACCGTGACCAAGTACAACTTATTCTGGGAATGCAATGTTCGTTAAACATTTGAAAATTAATCAATGTAATCTACTATTCTCACAGTTTAAATAAGAAAAGACACATGATCAATTGATAAATAAGGAATTTTAAATAAAATTCACAACCGATTTATGTTAAAAATTCTGAGCAAACTAGGAATAGAAAGGTGTTTTCTCATTCTGGCAAAGATTTTCAACATTAAAAAAAAATTATATCTACCTAGCATCGTGCTTAATGGTGAAAGAGTGAGTTCTTTCCTCCAATTATTAGGAAGAAGGAAATGATGTTAATTCACATGATTCTTTTCAACCTATTATTTTTTTAAAAAGATTCTTAGAATATACAAATATCACATAAAAAATATAGGAGATTCCCATATGCATTGCTCCACACATCTCCCACATTATCCCGCATTAACAGCATCCTTCGTTAGTGAGGTACATTCATTGCAATTGATGAACACATTTTGGGGCATTGCCACTAAGTGTGGATTAAAGTTTATGTTTGTACTCTCTCCCACTCAATTCTGTTGGTTATGGCAAGATTTATAATGGCCTGTATCTGTCATTGTAATGTCATCCAGAACAATTCCCAAGTCCCCAAAATGCCCCTGTATTACACCTGTTTTTCCCTCTCCCTGTCCTCAGAACCTCCAGTGGCCACTGCCTCCACATCAGTGATATAATTTCTTCCATTGCTAGAATCACAATAAGTCTATAGTAGAATACCAGTAAGTCCACTCTAGTCCATAGTTCATTCCCCAATCCTGAGGATTTTGGGATGGTGATGCCCACTCCACCTCTGAGAGGGGGCTGTCATCCCATAGGGCTGATGGATGGGACTGTCCTGCTTGCAGTTGTTGACTCTCTCAGTTCCTTGGAGTGATGGTTGTCTATCGTGCCCTCTATGTTAGTTGTCCTGTTCCTAACCAGTTCATAAAGGCAAGGAAAATAAAAAGACATACAGACAGGAATGGAAGAAATATAACTGCTCTATTTACAGATTACATGGTTTCCTATGCAGAAAATCCCAAGGACCCTACTAAAAATGAAAACAAAAAAAACAAACAAAAAAACCCTGCTAGAATTGATAAGTGAGTTTACAAAGGAAACAAGAACAACACACAGGATCAATTGCATTTCTATATATGTGCAGTGAACACAGGGAAACCAAATTTAGGAAACAATACCAATTGCAGTAACTCCCGTCAAATGACGTCCTTAGTTATAAATGTAGTAAAACATGGACAGGATCCATATATTAAAACATCAAATACATTGAACAAAATAAATCAATAAAGACCGTAATAAATGGAAAGACATATCAGGTCAAGGACTGGAAGAAATAGAACAGATGTCAATTCTCCTCAATAGAGCTACACATTTATTGCAATTCCAATAAAAATTCCCACATTAATTTTTGTAGATGTAGACAAGCTTATTTTAAAATTTTTTATTTTTATTTTTTATTTTTTTTATTGTGGGTAAAAATCAAAATTCTCACAATACATACAAACATTTGCAAAATGATATATAAATATATATGCATATATGTGTATTTGCTTACAAAAATGTTATTTATATATATATATATACATATATTTTAAGAGGTGCTTAGATTACCCAAAATATTACACGGAACCCACTGGGATTCCCATGTTGCCCACCTCCCACACCTCCCACCACATCCCATACAAACATCTCCCAAAAGTGTGGCCCACCACCCTCAATGAACTTACACATCCTGGAGCCTTGCCACCAACCATAGACCACAGTTCACACTGTAGACCACACTGTCTCCCGCTCAGTTCTGAGTGGTGTGTGCTGATTTTAAAATGGCCTACATCCATTGCCACAACAGTACTCAGAACATCCTCCAACTCAAGCCACTGTATTTCAACTGCTCGTTCCCTCCCTACCCCAAAAGTGTCAAGTGGCCACTGGCTCCACCTCATTGT
>JAKSZT010045831.1:0-14759 GCA_026826555.1 Tolypeutes matacus
TCTATCTATCTATCTATCTATCTATCTATCTATCTATCTATCTATCTATCTATACTTTCTATCTACTTAAATAACCAAATGAGCCTTTAAGTGCAAGGCACTGAGCAGAATGTCTGGCTTAAGGTGAACACTCCAAAGATGTTGGCTTCCGGTGTCTCCAAGCCCAGAGGAGTCAAAAGCATGCCTACTTCCCTCCTCATCTCCTGCTGGCATGATAATATATAAAAGTGGGGTCCAGGAAGGCACTCAACATTAGCTATAGGAGGACTGTGTCTTACCAACACTCCCTGTGAGGCCTCTGAAAGGCCTCCTGCTAAGACCGTCCCAAGGGGACTGGCAGCCAACAGTGCTGCCAGTTCAAGTCCCAGAATTGGGGAATCCCCAGGATGGCAAGCCTCTCTCCAGGCCTGAGCTGGGATCTGGGCATACAAAAGGAAGGGAGAGCAGAGAAAAGAGGGGCTGCAACATGAATCAGTGCGGAAAACCATGTTTTCTCCCCTTGCTGACCCTGTGCGTGTTTGTCCTGTGGGGCAGTAGACCATTTCCTCTCTTCTAAGGGGCTGCCCTGCCTGCTCTCCCAGGTACTTGCAAGCACAAATGACGATGCTACAAATGTGTGCGCGTGAAATGCATTATTTATTTACCAAATGGGAACATAATGCGTAAGACTGTTTTGCAACTTCCTTTTTCCCCCTTAATTTTCAGGGCCACCTTTTCCCTAACAGTGTGCCATTTCCTAGGCAGACCTTAATACATTTCACTAGGTGGTTCTCAAGCAGGGAACGCCACAATCCGCTGGAGGGCTTGCTGGAGCACAGATTGCTCGGCCCCACCCTGAAACTGTTGAGTCACAGGTCTGGGGAAAGGTCCAAGAATTTGCATTTTTAAAACAAGTTCCCAGGTGATGTGGTTGCCGCTGCTGGTCCCGGATCATTGAGCACCTGCTTTAACCAGGACTTCTTTTTGATAATTATTTAGATGATTTCTGTTTTTCCCTACTACCGATGGAGTGGCAGCAGCCTTCTGTCAGGTAACCATAAAATGACAGCATATGAACTGAAAGCACGTTCAACATGACAAGAGTTGAATGCTAACAGATTCGGCAGGACAGTAGTTTGGGTGCTCAATGCAACTTATCTGCTTGCTTAATAAGCTGCCAACGCAACCAATACACAATATCCAGGTCGAGGGCACACCCCACAGTTCTAGGCGGAGGACACCAGGGTCCATCGGCCGAAGGCCAGCACAAGGCAGGTGGGCACCTTTAACAAGAGGACTCGGGAGCTGGTCCCACGTGGCGTCGGCGAGGATCCGAAGCTGTGGGCGGCAGCAGCAGGGACACTGGAGCCAGGAGTCAGAGCGCCTCTCCCTGACACTCCCAGGAGGGGCATCTGCACTGGCCTTTTATGCCTGGGGATCTGGTCGTAATGTCCTTATTGAACGAGTGTCCCTCTGGCAGGCGACAAGTAAATCCCTATCATATTCTTGCACAAATGTTTGCTTATCACTTGTTCCACAAAAGGTTTTTCAATTGGTTTATATTCTAATTGTGGTCAACTGTGTTGACAATATTTGGGATTCAAGGTCACTAATACCACCCCTTGGACAGCAAAGGCCTCCTAAGTGGCCTCCTGCATTGCTTCTCTCTGATCTGTTCTCTTCACTGCAGAATGCCAATCTCATTTCACCCCCAGGCTGAAAATCCTTTAATGGCATCCTGTTACATTTAGGATAAAAAGGAAAATCCTTAGCCTGGCCTAACAAGGCCCTGCTTAGCTCTCAGCCTTATCTACCTCCCCACTGCCCGTAGGTCTCTATGGTTCTGACATGTTGGATTTTTTTAATTCCTAGAAGGTGGGCCTTTGCGCAGGCTCCTCCCTCTGCCTGAAACTCCCTTCCTTCTTCCTTGCTTAGCCAACTCCTCCAATACAACTTTTGGATCCCATTTCAGTCATATTTCTTCAGGGTCCCTGATCAGCCTCCTCCAACTCTGGCCTGCAACAAAACCACTTAAGAAATGTGGTTCTCTGCGAAGGTAGTACCACTCTTCTAGAGGACATTTGGATATTTGTGGTTGTCACAAAAATGAGGGGCCATTCCTGATGTTTAGTGGGCAGGGGTCAGAGATGCTAGACACCCAGCTACGCCAGGAAAACCTTCTCACACAACTTTTCAAAGTCCCACTGGACACTTACATAAGAGAAAACCCTATTTATAATCTACCTGTTTTATAAATAAACACAAAATGTTTTGGGGTGGGTTTTTGTTTTTTGGTTTTTTTTGCACATTTCTATCATTGAATTTTCTAGGAAGGTCACAACTGTATGAATTGAGGGAAGACATATTTTTACCAAAATTGTTGACCATTTTGGAAAATCATGTTCCCTTTAAAGAGCAAGGCGACTCCAGGGATTTGAATCACAATCAGCAGCTGGGTCTGGACCTTCATGTGAGGCTGTTCATGGGGCTGCTGTGGGTGGGTGGGCATCTGACCCTCTGACGGGAAACTGGAACACTACCGAGATATTTGATGACATTAAGGAATTATTGTTATCTATTTTTTTTAAAGATTTGTTTACTCCACCCCCCTACCCCGGTTGTTTGCGTTCACTGTAATGGTTGTGTGCTCGCGGTCTGTCCTCTGTGTCTATTTGCTGCATGCTCTATATGTTTGCTTGTCTTCTTTTTAGGAGGCACCGGGAACTGAACCCAGGACCTCCCAGGTGGGAGGGAGGCACCCAATCTTTTGAGCCACCTCCGCTCCCTGCTTCTTGTGTCTCTCATTGTGTTTTTCCTCATTGTGCCTCCTTATTGTGTCATCTCATTGTGTCATCTTATTGCGTGAGTTTGCCACGCCAGCCCATTGTGTCAGCTCACTGTCTTGCTCATTTTCTTTAGAAGGTACAGGGAACCGAACCCAGGACAGGCGCCCAACTGCTTGAGCCACATCTGCTTCCCTATTGTTAACTATTTTTATGTGCAATAATGGAATTGCAATTAGTCCAATGTAAAGTATTTATTTATTTATTTAGAAGGCACGAGGAACTGAACCCGGGACCTGGTATGTGCAAAGCAAGCACTCGACCATCGAGCTACACCCACTCCGCTATTTATTTTTTTTCAGACAGACCCACTGAAGTGTCTACAGAAATGATTTGATACCTAGGATTTGCTTCAAAATAACAGAAAGGGGTGGGGGAAAGAGGGTGGAGATAAAGATGTAGCAGGACTGGCCACAAGTTGATAATCATCAAAACCAGATGATGGCTACAAAGGCTTATTATACTATCTTCTCTCCTTTTGTATATGTTTGAAATTTTGCACAATAAAATATTAATGATACAATAAAGGACAGTTCTATGCTGTAATTTTTTTTTCTACTGAAACTGTAGAGTTGGCTTCCCCATAAAAGGCCTTCTCGTTCATACCGATTGATAGAAAACCACAGCTAAGAATCTAAAAGCTATATATAAAATTAGAAATTGTTGAATTGAAGCTACCCAGCCATGAACAGTGTGAGATTGCTTTTGCTCTCGTTCAGAGTGCATCTTGATGGCTTCCTGATTCCCTGAAGGCTGTTGGATGAGGCAGAGAACTCTCAAAAAGAAAGTGACTCATTGGAAACTCAAAGTTCAGGCACCTTAGGTTACTGATCGTGATGGTTAACTCTTACAGAACAGCTGCTGCATGCCAACACTTGTTAACACTTCACAAGTACTAGCTCATTTAATTCTCTCATCAATCCTAAGAAATATGTACTATTATTATGCCTTTTACAGATAAGGAAACAAAATCACAGGGGCCCGGGTTTTCATAGCTAGGAAGTGGTGAGGCCAGGATTTGAACCCAGGCTGCTTGATTCCATGCCTACACTCTTCATCTTGCCTATCTACTGCCTCTCTATTAATTTGGTAATGGCTTTCTGGCAGTTTACTGGGCATCAAATAACAGAGAATTGGGGGTAGCTTGGGAAAAACAATGAAGATCAGTTCTCATTCTGTGGGAATCTGAGGTGTCCCTAGAAATAAGAGATCATCTATATTATTTATCTGCCCTGGGAGAGCTATAAAATAATAATAGGGAACTTCTACTATGTACAAGCCACTGCACTAGGTGAAAAATACACCGTGACAATCACATTCACTTATTCAACAAATATTTCACGCACCAGGTTCCATTCTAGGCACTGGGAATACAGTTGTAAAAAGACTGACATGGTTTCAACTCATACGGTGCTTTGTGGGACTTGCTTCTTTTTTTTTTTTTTTCTACCCACCCCCTTGTTGTTTTTCACTTTCTGAGTCTGTTTGTCTTCTTTGTTTCCTTAGGAGGCACCAGGAACCAAACCCGGGACCTCCGATGTGGGAGAGAGGTGTCTAATCACTTGAGCCACCTCCACTCCCTGGGATTTGGTTTGACCAACATAATCTTACAGCAGGGACACTGCACAAGTTCTGGAGCCTAGATATAAAAGGCCTTGCAGCTTCTATTTTCACTCTCTTGGACTGCTGCCCTGAGACCGTCACGCTATGAAGAAGCCGAGAATGAAAGACCACAGGGTGAGAGAGTTCCAGCTACCTGGCTGACCCTCCAACTGAGTGCAGTTACATGCGTGAGCCTGAGTGAGACCATCAGAAGAAACAGTCAACCAGCCCACAGACTCCTGAGAAATAAGAAGTGATTATTTTAAGCAACTCTGGTTTGGGGAAATTTGTTACACAGCAATAGATAATTGTTATAATAAATATAATCATGAAATTTAATAAGTATTACGCAGCATAGCTACTGGATGTCATAAAATAATATATAGAAGAATCTGACCTAATCTGGAGATGGGAGCAGTGCACATAAAAGAAAGAACATAGGCTTCTAAGCCAGGCAGACCTCTATTGAAGCCCAACTTCACTGTTTATATGCTGTGTGTCTGTAGGCAAGTCATATAGCTTCTCTGAGCCTCATTTACAAAATGTGGATCATCAACCTTACCTTGTAGATGTTAAATGAGTAATAAATGAGAGAATATATGCAGGCACACTGCCACAAAATAGGCATTAGACAGATGGTGGCCACTTCTTTTTTAAAGCAAATCCCACCACATTGTTCAAAACCTACCTTGAGGAAGAAAAACAAAACCAAAGTTATTTCAGATCATAGAGATTCAAGTTCAGACCAAAAGAGTTGGAGAGGTTTTTTTTTTTTGCTAATTCATAGCTAGAACCTGAAAAATTGATTAATGCAATAGGATTTAAGAGTCAGCTTTATTTTTCCTGGTGCATTAAGAAAGAAATTGAAGGGAAAAAAATTGCATTTCGTTACTCGGGCGCTTAAGAGGAAAGAAATCAAACAAGTCAATTAACTGGAAGTAGCTGAGGATTGCTGAGTGCCCCAGTCACGTGGTCAAGAGGCTCTCCTGCCGTGTGTGCAATCACTTACCAAGAGCGGAGTCAATACCAGAGAAGGATTTCACCTGATAATTGTCAAAATGTTTAAACACACCATTACAGTATGCAAACAGGACTTTATCTCTTTGCCACGCATCAAAACCTCTGGCTCAATTCCAGCAGCTTAGCCTTCCAAAGGAGTGTTGAGTGATGGCAGAGAGGGAGGAGCTGAATCTGCACCTTCCCGCAGGCAGGGTAGATCCCCGGCAAACAATTACCCTGGACTGGGTCTTGTTTCAGACCCTGGGTGCAAAATCTCGAACTCTGCCACTGTTATGAAAGGCAGAAGGTTTGCCTTAGGACAAGGGACAGATCCAGGTTTTGTGAGACCTGAAGCTTACACAATTTGCAGGAGCATTCATTTAAAAAAAATAAAATAAAAAAATAATGGGTAAAAAGGTGAATACTTATTTAAAGTGAGAAAATAAATCACAAAGCATTTTAGGGGCGGTGGTAGCCAGACTCCCGCATGGCCACAATGACCCTTGCTTCCTGGTGTTTCTGCCCTTATGCTGTCCCCTCCCACGCTGTACCAGGGTGGTCTGTGTGACCAACAGAATTCCACAGAAGTGATGGCCCGTCACTTCCGAGACGAGCTTACAAAAACCATGCGGCTCCTAGGTTGGTTGCTCGCGCTCTTTCTCTTTCTCTGTCGTGGGTCACTTGCTCAGGGAGAAGCCAGGTGCCCTGAGAGTTGTAAACTGCGCTCTGGAGAGGCCCGTGTGTGGCGAGGAACAAAAACCTCCTGCCACCGACCACAGGAATAAGCTCGGAAGTGGCTCCTCCAGCCCCAGTCACCGCGGCGGCTGCCAACTTGGGAAACCCTGAGCCAGAGCCATCTTGCCAAGCCGCTCCCGGATTCCTGGCCCACCAAAACAGTGAGATAATAACATCTATCATTTTCAGCCATGAAATCTGCCCCCACTACCGTCTTTTATTGCGCTCCAGCTTAGTGTCTGACCCACAGGTATACACGTATACTCCCGCACCTTCTTGCGTCCTCACCACAAGCTTGAAGGTGTGTGTCATCTTCCCGTTTTACAGAGGGGCCATGACCCAGGATCACCAGTGAGTCTAAAGGGCCTGGTTTGGACTCAAACAGGCTTCTGTGAGGAAACCAGTTTAAAGAACAAGCTAGGAGGGATGCCCACTGTTCCTTAATTAAAGCCACTAAATTTTGAGGTAATTTGTTACGCAGCAATAGATAATGAATACAGTAGCTTTGAAGATTCGTGTTCTTTTCTTCTGAAATCTCTTTTAAGCAATTTACCAGAAAGGCTTACTTACAAATGCTTCCTGTTTGCAGCCTGACTTCTGTCCCCACCAAGAACCTGTGACACCTCCCAGCAATTTCCTTTATTCTCTGGGCCCCTGCACAGGAAGAACCCTGAGCTATAAGCTGAGATTGGCTTCGTGGAAAATCCACCTCTGCTTAGAGGCAAAATAGTGTCAGAGCCTACCTTCCTCTTCCTGATTTAATCATTCCATTCTCAGTCGTATTCGAATTAGGATTGCTGTATTTGAATCAAACACCTAATCAGTGCTGTGACCTTGGATAAGGTATCACATATAACTTGAGCCCCTACTTCTGTATCTGTAAAATAGGTATCACGGAAATGATTAGTGCTTTGGAATCTGGCAGACCTAGTATAGCACAAACTGTCCATTGCTTTCCCCAAAGCCATTGCCTTCCTTGGATCTTGTTCAGAGATCAGGTAGAGATGCCTTGATGGCAGGGAAGGTAAGTGACCAATTATGGCCAATGAGATATGAGAAGAGGTCTGTTGCTGACAGGCTTCAGTCAAAGGCACACAACACCCCCTACTCTCCGCCTTTGAATGTGGTAGGTGAGGACATGATGCCCAGAACTCTATTTTGCAACCATGAGGACTAAGAGAACCTCAGAGATTTGATCCAGATGTTGCTATCCCTGAGGCTTGTAATCCAAGCCAGTAAACCCTTACCTCCAGGCTTCTTGCATTGTGAGCAAACTGGCTCCCTCTTCTCCTAGCCAATGCCTGTTGGGTATTCTCTTATTTGTGGGAAAGCATTCCTAATTGAGTTCTCATTTCCAATCCTGGCTCTACCACTTATTAGCTGGGTGACCTGTAACATATCACCTGACCTAAATCTCAGTTTCCCCATTTTTAAAATGCTAATATTACCTACTTTGATGAGGTTCTCCGTGACACTTACTCTTAGAAACAAAATTTTCAGTGTGCCTGTTTCTTTCTTGTACATCTCCTAGATTAGGTGGTAAACTCCATATGAGTGGGGACTTTGTAATTTTCAGTGTTGTGTATCTACTTCCTAGAGGAGTGTGGGACATAGAGTAGAAACTCAATAAATATTTGTCAAATAAATGAATAAAGAAGCCTTTTGCAAGAGTGATATTTCAATCTCATTTTACAGTTGAGGAAATGGAACTCACTGCAGCTAGCTTGAGATCACCCAGCTAGAGGAGTGTTGATCTTTAGAGCTACAGTGTCCATTTCTTTGAAGTTTCCCACCATACCAAGCACATACTAAGTGCCTAATAAATGCAGATTGACTGATAGAGTTAATGATATGGCATGTCTTTATCTAATTTAGGTAAACGTCTCTCTAATATAAAACTGGAAGAGTGGTGTGGTGGGGGGAGAAATGTGTTACTTTCTGCATCACAAACAGTAATGAAGAAATGCTGTATTTAATGAAGAAAAAAACTTTTAAAAATCTAACAAAACCACTTCAAAAGTGTCTAGAGACTAAAATTCAGAATAAAAGGAATTTGTATTTCATTTCATGAATTATATTAAAACAATGGTTTTGTTGGCTTTAAAAGGCTGGGTAACAAGGATTAATTCATGATTCACATCCCACTCTTTTGAACAATTACAAAATCTCCAGATTGACGCATATCGTTTAGGGTCCAGTTACTCAAGAGTAACCAGGGGCAACTCTTGGTGCAGCACTTTCTTCCTTTAAGAGTCACTTAAGCACACCACTAGTCAGTTATGTAGTTAGTAAATGTCAAAAGTTAGCCATGTATGCCAAGAGTCTGAGGGTCACACAGGGACATGTGACTGCTTTGGCTTTCTTGGAACCCCTGGACACTCTGAAATTGCATAATCGAAGGGATCTTCTAAGTAGGCCATGTGTAATTTCATTTTGGAGTGGTAAAACTTGCAATGTCTTCTAAATGCTCATTGAATAAACATTAAGCCTTTGAAAATTAATGGACATGTTTACTGATTATTATTCACAAACAGGTCTCCAGCTCCATGGACAGGGACATGCACATAGTAGGTACTCAAGCAATAAATAAAGTTGTTGACTTGAATGGGAATTAAGCACCTAAAAGGATGCTTTACTCGGCCTTTCCACGAGTTCATCTCTTCTATCACTTCCAGGACATGCTGCTCTACTTGACTGCAAGTAGTTGATTCTGGTTTTTGCCTCGTGTAGTCAATATATGTTGAGTTTACCTCCCAGCATCCATGCTCTTCATCTCTGGAAACCAAGCACTTATTTTCCTTCATGGACTCTTGCTCTTTCCTTAGTCCATGTGACTTTGGAAGGCAGATTCCACTTCTGGCTACATATATGGGCATACAACCTGGGCCTGTCCAATTAGAATGCTCAATTTCCCTGGCCTTACTCGTGGGATCAAAGAGAGACACATGACTGAAGTGGATCCGATCAGAGCCAATCCCTGAACTTTTTGTTGGGTCATTCAGGAAAGTGGTATTCTCCCTGTTAAGTTGCTGTGGAGATAGGATGGAAGCCAGGAGCTTCTGGCAGCCATCTTGCAACGATAGGGCTGCGTGAGAATGAAGTCAACAAAGAAATAGAAACAGATGGATTACAGGGGAAAAAATAGCATAAATGGCTTATAAGCATATAAAAAATAAGGTCAACTTTACTCATAATAAGAGATGATGAATTTACAATGCAACACTGTCTTTTCACCTGGCAAAATGAAAACTGAAAAAAAATTTTTGATAATACAGTGTGTTGCGGAGGGTATGGGGACATGGTACTGTGAATTGGATTCATATTTGGCTTCAAGTAACAGAGACATGACAAATTGATGGCTTAAACGAGATAGAAGTTTATCTCTTTTCTCCTATGAAATAAGTCAGTAGGTGGGTTGTCCAGGGTTGATATATTGGGTCCATTTTCTTTAGGGACCCAATTTCTCTCTGTTTGCTTCATCTAGTGCTCCTTTCTCAAAGTCAAATCATGACTCAAGATGATGGCTGGAATGCCACCCATCATGGCTGCATTCAGGCAGCACTTTCTGAAAGAGAAGGGTGCTTTCTTTCTGGATGTACTCAATCGCTTCCACATACATCTCATTGCCCAGAACTTAGTCATATGACACTACCTAGCTGCAAGGGAAGCTGGGAAATGTAACTTTTGTTCTATGTAGCAATGTGCTAGAATTAGGGTTCTGTTACTAGGAAGTAAGGCAAAAAGGGATTATGGAAAGTAACTAGGAATTGTTATGTTATTGATAGAAGTATAAATTGTTACAACCTTTATATTATTTCTAGTTGCTTTTTAAAAATTGCTTCATTTGATTCTTGCCTCATCTCATTATCGGTAATTTTTTTTTTTCAGCTAAGGAAACTAAGGCTAAGACAGATGAAATAACTTACCCAAGGAAGCTGTATGAGGACTTTTCATAGCAAGTAACAGAAACCCAAATCAAATTGGCTTATGAAAAAAAATACACAGGCTTACATGATTGCAAGCATCAGAGGAAGCAGGAGCTTTATAAAGCATGGATGGATCCAGACGTTCAAACAGTGAGTTCAGGACTCCCCATCTCTTGGATCATTCCCAATTGTGTTGGTTTCATTCTCAGGGGGCTCACAAGGCCTCCCACAGATAAAATCATACATCTCTACAACTAAGAAATGATTGCAGAAAAGGAGCATCTCTTTTCCAGTCCTTCCAGCAAACATCCCAGAACTGATTCTCATTGGACTGTCTTGGGTCATATGCCAATCTGTGGACCAGTCACAGAGATGAGCTATGCCTGTGTCCAGGCAGACCTGAGCCACTTGCTCATTTCTGGAGCCTGGGGTTGGGGCCAGCTCTACCAGAACCACAGCAACCAAGTGGGGGAGGGGAAAATGCCCCCTGCAGGAACCCAGAGTGCTGTTTCCAGCCGAAGGAGGAAGAGTTGCTAGGTTGAATGAACTACAGACATCTGCTGTCACATGGTAAGCTCAGGCAGGTCCATTCCAGGAGCAGAGTTTCCTGATTCCTAGTTTCCTCTACACCAACCACCCTTCTGTTGCCTAGGAACTCACTTTTGAAAAAATTCACAAACTGTAAACACAGACTAAAGGAGAAGTGGTCAGAGGAGAATAGTATGTGAGGGAGGAGGTTCAGAAGGCCCTGGAGGAACATTCAACTTTTGGACTTTATTACCATATTCACCTTGTCAAAAAAAGTCAGTAAACCTGAAGAATGACATTCCAAAGGACTGAAATAATTTGTAGATGTGACTGAGGAAGCATTGGCAGTCCCCTTTGAGAAATTATGGAGAATGGGACTAGCTGGAAGATTGGAGTTGGACAAATGTGCAAAAATGTTAAAAGTCAAATCCCAAATGCTACAGAGCAATTGGTTGAACAATGATTCTTCTTCTTCCTCCTCTTTTTCCTCTTTTTCTTCTTTTCTTTCTTTTTTTTAAAACCAGTTTTATTGAGGTGTAATTTGCATGCCATCAAATTCACCCCATTTAAATGTAAAATTCAATGATTTTTATAAATGTTTAATATAATACCATTTTAGAACATTTTTCATCACTCCCATGAGACCTCTCAGGTTTATTTGCATTCAGTATCCTTTCCCATTCCCAGCCCCAGGCAACCACTAATCTACTTTCTGTCTTTATATAGATTTGCCTTTTCTAGGCATTTCTCCTTTTTTTTTTTTTTTTTTTTTGAGGTACCAGGGCTAGGGATTGAACCCAGGACCTCGTATATGGGAAGCCAGCAGCACCCAACCACTGAGCCACGTCGGCTCCCCTTCTCCTTTTCTTTTGATGAAAGTATTTTTATCAATTTTATTGGCTCTGAAAGAAGACATTTGTAGTAAAAAGTAGAAATGATACAGAAGTGTACAAAGTGAAAAGTGAAAGTTTTCCTGGCAATCCTGCCTCTCAGATCATGTTGTTCCCCCTCTAGACACTTTTGCCCATATTAATTGAAATATTAGGTAGATCACCCTGTGCATATTTATACTGCACTCCGAGAGCGCCGGTGTCCCTCTTCTTCAGGTTACAACACTTACATTCCTCTTGTGTAAGCTATCTCTTGCCTACCCCAGTCCTTGTAGACTGACGCCAGGAGTGGGGTCAGTGACTCAAGCATGACCAATCATTTCCTTTTTTGTTTACGCCACTGGGAGGTGTGGGTGTGCATGCACACACCTGTTTTACAACCTGCCTTTTCAATTTGTTTAGTATATTTTGGGGACAACTTTCCACATCAGTATACATGCCTTAACCACACTTATATTAATGATTACATAGATGTACTGAATACTTTACCATATTTCATCTAAGTGATCTCCCACCATCCTCCTAGACCATGATCTGAAACAATACACAACAGTGTTTTTCAAACGGCATTAGGTTGTGAAACTCATTGTGAAATTTGGTAGGTATGACTCAACATTTTATTTATAAGTATACTAGATGAGAACAAAATGGATTAGAAAATAATGGAATGTCAGAGCAAATATCAGAATGCATTGAATTGACACATATTGAAACCAATATTTTTGCTTCAGTTAAATGTGCACATCCGTGTATACTTGGTCATAGAGCAAAATTTATATTTTATTATCGGATCATTGTCCCAAAGGTTGGAAAACACAGCTTCTGCTGTCCTCTTATTACCCAATTTAAAAATAATAATAATAAACTTTATTTTTAGAGCAGTTTTAGGTTGACAGAAAAATTGCAGAGGAACTACAGAGTTCCCATAAACCACCACTACTACCATTGCCAACACCCCACACACATAGCTTTCCCTATTATTAACGTCTTGCATTTGGGTGTGTGGCAATTTGAAATTATTTCACGAATCCCAAAAAGAGAAGGATTATGTTTGTGGGCTGGTCCACTGCCGTGGGTGTGAGACCTTCTTTCAATTGGGCTACCTCAAGGAGGCATGACTCCGGATGAGTCTCCACCCTCTTGCTGGGTCTGATAAAAAATGGAGACACCCCCGAAAAGAGAGCTCTGCTGTTTTTGATCCTGCTGTGTGACAGGAAGGAGAGGCTCATCAGCTGAGGCCCTGGGGAGAGATGAGCCATTTGCCTGAGAGCTTGCAGCTGAAATCAGGAAGAAACTGGAGCCGCAGAGCCTGGGAGAAGAGGCCTGGTAAGAGACAAGCCCTATGCGCCGTTGCCCTCAGCTGAGCTCCAGGAGACGGTACAGCCCGGAGGGGAAGCAGAGACCAGGCAGAGATGGCTCGCCATCTTGCTTCAACACGTGGCAGCTGACTTGGGTGAAAAAGCACCTCTTAGGGTGCCTTGAGTTGGACTTTTCATGGCCTTGGAACTGTAAGCTTTTACCCCAAATAAATACCCTTTATAAACACCAACACATTTCTGGTACTTTGCCTTAGCAGCCCTTTGGCAAACTAAAACAAGGAGGTACTTTTATTATAACTGATGAACCGATATTGATACATTATTAGTAACTAAAGTCCATACTTTACATTAGGGTTCACTCTTTGTGTTGTACAGCTGTACATTGTGACAAATGCTTTGTGGCAGGTCTCCACCATTAAGGTATCACAGAGAATAGTTTCACAGCCCTAAAAATGCCCTGTGCTCCACCTGGGCTTCTCTTTCCCTCATTCTAGCCCCATCCGCGATAACCACTGATCTTTTTACTGTCTCTAGAGTTTTGCCTTTTCCAGATATCATATGGTTGGGATCATACAGCATTTGGCCTTTCCAGTCTGGCTACTTTCTCTTAGCAATATGTATTTAAGTTTCTTCCATTTCTTCTCGTGGTTATCTCACTTTTTATAGGAGTTCATTGTCTTTCATAAACCAAGAACTAAACTTTTAGATGATAGGGTATCCTTTCATAATTATTTTATTGGCAATAAAAACTATAAGCCTGCTCTCCCCAGAACCAAAATAATGAAAACAAAAGGCTTTGATTCAGTCTTAGTAAAAATTAAAAGAAAGTTGGTCATCTTGGTTTTTTTGTTACCATTAATTACTTTGTAGGAAACGGATGTGGCTCAAGAGGTTCGGCATCCGTCTACCATATGGAGAGACCAGGGTTCGATCCTCGGTACCTCCCAGTAAAAAAAAAAAAAAAAAAAAAAACATAATTACTTTGAGTTTTCAGTAAGATAAGGCAAAGGGGGTTGGGATACATTTCATTCTGATGACCTCACCAAATAGGGAAGAAGGAGACCCAGGCAGGTGGGGCAAAGGTCATAAAGTCATGACCTGGCTCTTTTAATGTCCTCTAAGAAGAAGCAAGAAAATTCCCAATGCACTTTTTGAGTACTTCATAAGCCATTTAACAATAAAGAGGTCCTTGTGGGGTAATTATTCAATATGAAATACAAACTTCCTATTTCTAAAAACATGTGAAAGATTGTTTTGTTCTTTAACCTAAAACAGGGATCTGCAAACTATTTCTGTAAAGGACCAGATAATAACTATTTTAGCCTTTGCATTGCAGCTATGCAACTCTGCTGCTGCAGGGCCAAAGCAGCCACATAAAAAGTATACATGAATGTTCATAGCTGTGTTCCAATAAAACTTTATTAGTAGATGTTGAAATTTGCATTTTGTATAATTTTCATGTGTCACAAAATAGTATTCTTCTTTTGATTCTTTTCCAACTATTTAAAAATGTAAAAACCATTTTTTCTTAGGTCATTGGGTCCCAAAGAATATTTTGTGGCAGTGAAAAATTTTATTACCTTTTTATTTTTCGTTTGTTTGTTTGTTCTTGGAGGTACCCAGGATTGAACCCGGAACAAACTTTTTCAACTTTAATTTTTATTTAGTTTTCTGAATAGGTCATACATTCGTCATTCAAAATTCAGAATTCAAAAGGTTCAAAGAAAAATATTTCTCCAGCTCTATCCCCAAACTACACAGTTCTCTATTGGAGAAATAAGTAATGGGCCCATTTTCCTGTGGATGCTTGCAGGGATTGTCCATGAATATTCAAAGAAATTATTTACATAAATTTATATTTTTTTTCTCACAAATTCATACAATCTATACTCGTCCAAACTTTGTTTTCTTCACTTAGTCATGAAGGTCATTATATAT
>JAKSZT010045831.1:15988-26166 GCA_026826555.1 Tolypeutes matacus
TTTTTTTACCGGGAGGTCCCGGGGATCGAACCCAGGTCCCTCCATATGGGAGACGGACGCCCAACCAGTTGAGCCACATCCGCCCCGAGACTTTTTTGATCTTTGTGAAATCAGCAGGTTAAAAACGGCATGTCAAAAACAACAACAACAAAAAAAACACAACGGCATGTCAGTATACTTTTAATTTTCATTTCTCTAATTGTGAATGAAGTTGGAATCTATTCACTTTTTTTTTTTTTTTTTTTTTTTTTTTTACCAGGAGGTTCTGGGGGTCGAACCCAGGTCCCTCCATATGGGAGATGGATGCCCAACCATTTGAGCCACATCCGCCCCCCCTATTCACTTTTAAAGTTGTAAATGAACTGTGTTAATCAGACCCATCACTATGCAGACATCATTGGCTCATCTAATAGTTGGTGGTCTTCAGTCCCTCAGGTCCACTTTTTCTTCTAGCCCAATGTGTAACTCAAATGAAAATAGAGGCTCCAGCAGATTTGATCCCAAGCACAATGCGTAGCCTGATGTGTATTTATTCCATGGAAAGCAAGTTTGGGCACCTAGATGACTAAACCAATTTTTGTTGAATTGAATTGAAATGCAAGGAATAAAATTTCCCTCCCTAAAACAGTAATAGCTAATGTTACTTTTATTATTATTAAGTTTTGTGATAATAATATTATGGTGATTGTATTAGTCAGCCAAAGGGGTGCTGATGCAAAGTACCAGAAATCTGTTGGCTTTCATAAAGGGTATTTATTTGGGGTAAAATCTTATAGTTACAAGGCCCTCAAGAGTCCAACTCAAGGCTGCTTTCTCACCAAAGTCAGTTGCCATGTATTGAAGCAAGGTGGCAGGCGATCTCTTTTCTTGGGCTGTAAACTATCAGGCCAATGGCTCATCACTCTTCCTGGGGTTTTAGCTGTTTGAGCCTTCTCCTTTCTGTCACATGGCAGGACCGAATTGACCAAGTTCTCTACTCTTCCCATGTGTGTTCTTGAATGAGTGCCCGTTTATCTCAGCCCACCAAGGGGGTGGGGTCTCAACCTTGAGTCATGCCCTACTGATGTGGCCGAATCAAAGGCCCTAAATTGATTTTAATTGAGTAAACTTAAAACCTTTGAATTTAATACAGTCAAAGGGTATCACACCCAGAGGAACAGACCAGTATATAAACATAATTTCTCTTTTTGGGATTCATAAATAATCTCAAACTGTCACAATGATGTAACATTTATGCGTGTTTACTAAGAGCCAGGAACTTTTCTAAGCCCCTTCCATGCATTAATTCAGTTAGCCCTTTACAAATAAACTGAGGCACAAAGATGTCCAGCTAGGAAGGGGCAGAAGGATTCAGACCCAGGCAACCCAATTCCAGGCTACTTGCTAAACCCTGAATAAACCCAGAAGGGGGTAGGGGGCTTTCAACTTCAGAACTGAGAGATTTTTTTTTCTTCCTCTGATAGATTTTAAAATAATGTACATCAAATACGATATGCTATTCAGCCCATGATTTTGAACAGTTTCTTCCTTAGAAAAGATATCTAGGCTGGTTATCACCATGATCTTTTTTTTTTTCTTTCTTTCTATGCTCCACTTCCTCAACACTCTTCCTTTACCCCGAGTTGCTATGTCAGATCAGGAAGATTAAGAAACCATAAATAACTTTTCTGTGAATTATTCTACAGGAAATTCAACTTGATCAGATCCTGCTTGTAAATGGTAAAGAAAAAACAAACCAAGAATTAAACAAAGTACAAAACCCAAGTCAGGGTTTCTTAACACAAAAATGAATGACAAGATCAGTTCTGGCCTCCTCAACATTTTTTCAACAGATAGATACTATGCAGTATTAAAGAAACAGTGAGTAATTGATCACTTCCTGTACTTTTTCCGCCCCCTGAGATGGCTCTTTTTCTGTTTGCTCATTGTTTTTGCTTGTTTTTTGCTCATTGTCTGTTTAGGGTTTTATTTTGTTCCCTCCCCTCCCCTCCCCTCCCCTCCCCTCTCCTCCCCTTCCCTTTCCTTTGGGAGGCACTGGGAATTGAACCCAGGACCTCCCGTGTGGGAGGCGGGCACTCAACTGCTTGAGCCACATCTGCTCCCTATTCTCTGCTTTTTATATGTAACAAACTACTTTTTTTTTAAAAGGATCAGAAGTTGAATAATGTACTTATATGTTAGACAGTCCCCAGTTTCAAGGCTTGAAACTATTTCACAAATCCATAATTGAATTGTCCTTTTGAGATACAATGGACAGACATACATTTCCAGAACTTATACATGTTCCCTAATTGAACCTTGTTGACCAGCTTAAGTTGACCAGTTTAAGCCTTTTTTTTACATTCAATTATTTTTTGAGAGCCTACTATGTTAGCTAACCCCATTTTTATTGGTAATAAGTAGTAAGCTACTAATTTAAAACTACATAATCAGACATTAAAAGGTATGAAAAGAAACATCTCCCATCTGCCCAGTTTCTTTTTCCCTGCTCCTTCAAACCCTTTTTTTTTTTTCATATCTGGCTGCATCATTGTCTTTTTGGTGCCTTGCTTCACCGCACTCCACGCCGGGCGGGGGTCTGCGCCTCTCCATGCCGTGCATGTCTGGGATGCTTTTTTTTCTTTTTTTTCCAGGAGATTCCGGGGATCAAACCCAGGTCCTCCATATGGTAAATGGGAGCTCAATTGCTTGAGCCACAGCCACTTCCTTCTAACCACTTTTATTAGTTTCCTTTCAAACATATTTTTCCCCTTTTAGTCAAAAGATAAACTTTTTTTTTTTTTTTTTATGGTATAAAAAGAATATTTTCATTTTCAAAACTTGGGTCCCCTTATAGAGCTCACACATTTAAATTTACATGGCACAGCAAAATAAGATTTAAACACAAGTTTTCATACAATAAATATTGTATAAAGCAAGACACATAGGTTTCCATGTATAATAGAGTCACAGTGCTGAACCTCACTTTATGGAAGTAAATTAGTTAAGGAATTTTTAAAAATCTTTTACCCAAGAAAGATAAATCAATATTCACCAACATACCTGATTAAACTCACCATGCCAAGAGCAATTAATGTCACAACAGCTCCAATAAAGCTTCAATAAATAATTAGTCATTTAAAAGAAAAGATTTAGCAAATAAAACACCTGGCCAATAGCATTTGTTTTTGTTTTGTAGGTACTGGGGATTGAACCCAGGACCTTGCACATGGGAAGCAGGCACTCAACCACTGTCCACTGTGAGCAGGTGCTCAACCACTGACCTACATCTGCTCCCCAGTGAGAGCTGGTTTTTTCATTTGTTTGTTTTTAGAAGGTACCCAGGATCAAACCCCCAACCTCTTACATGGGATGCAGGCACTCAACCACCAGAGCTACATCAGCTCCCAATTAATTTGTTTTTTGTGTGTGTATGTTTTTTTTTTTTGTTTTTTTTTTCACATTTCTCAATTAAATGTAATGGATACATACAAATTTTGGTTTTTGTTTTTGTTTTTGAATCAAACAATATGTTACACAATTTGGTTCATAGTAACGCATTCATACAGTATTTGTCCTTTTGTGTCTGGCTTGCTTCACTCAACATAATGTCCTCCAGGTTCATCCCCGTTGCCACACAGGTCTGCATCTCACTTTTTTCACTCAGTCTTGGAGATGCATTTATTCTCCAATCCATATGTTCAGTAAACATTGATTGAGTGTTTACTGTGTGGTGGCACTGAAGCAGTGGCATGGATATGACAGTGAACAAAGAGACCGAAGTCCTACCCTCTAAGAATGCACATCCTAATGAGGGAGACTCATGATAAAAATTAAATTCAATAAATAATTAAATCATATAGCATGTTAGAAGATCAGTGCTACTGAAGAGAAAGAACAAGTAGAGCAAGTTACAGGGAACGGAGAGTGCCTGGGACAGGGCAGTTGGCAGTTTCAATGAGAATGGGCAGGGTAAGCCTCAGGAGGTAAATTTATGCAAAGACTGGAAAGCGTTGACCAAGTAGCTCTCTGGGGAAGAGCATGCAAGACAAAGGATGTCCAGCAAAAAGGCCAGTGTGGATGGATGGAGTGCAGTGAGCAAGCAAGGAAGTCCTCAGAAGGAGGCAGAGGGTAAGAGGGTGGTAACAGGTCATGTTGGGGCTGGTATATTTTGAAGGTAGGATGTAGTGGTTTGAAATATGTCCACCCATTCTGTGATCATTCCTTCAAAAGATGGAACTTAATTTCCTCTCCCTTGAGTATGGGCTGGATTTAGAGACTTGTGTCTAACAAATTAAAAAAAGGAGGAGTGGTGCAACTCTGGAGCCTAGGTCAGAAAAGGCACTGCAGTTTCTTCCTTGTTCTCTCTCTTGGATAGCTTGCATGGGGATGCCAGCCGCCATGTTGTAAGGACACTCAGGCCACCCTGTGGAGAGGCCTCTGTGGCAAGGAGCTGAAATCTCCTGCCAACAGCCATGTGTGTGAGGCATCTTTGGAAATAGATCCTCTAGTCTTGGTCAAGCCTTCAGATGACTTCGACCAACAGCTTCATTGAAACCTCATGAGAGACCCTCAAAAACCATGTGAGGTAATAAATGTTTGCTGTTTTAATCTGCTAACATTTAGGGTTATTTGTTATGCAGCACATAGGTAACCAATACATCAAGATACAATATTTCCCTGATGGAGAGCATGTGGGGAGTCAGAGAGAGAAGTCAAGGAAAATGTCTAGGTTTTGAGCTTGAGCAACTAGAAGGATAAAATTGCCATGAAAAAGATGAGAGAAGGCTTTCATGCTCTACCACATGGAACTTCCCAGAGTGTCTTTCCCACCTGATGAGTGGCTTCCCCCAAAATGAGCCATCAAAGAGAGAAGAAGGGGAAAACACAGTCTTTTTTTTTTAATATATTGGTTTAATATGTATGAATACAACAGATTTGTTTTAAAAATCGTGGGTTTGTCAGCAATTGTACACCCAAGTTGAGCCATGCTTAATATTTATTAGTCGTGTTTCAGAAATGCTCAGAAAACAGTCTTTTTTAACCTAGCTTCAGAAGTCACACGCCATCATTTCCTCAACATCCTATTGGTTACAGGTCAACTGTGT
Organism: Tolypeutes matacus; assembly: GCA_026826555.1. Taxonomy (NCBI): domain Eukaryota; kingdom Metazoa; phylum Chordata; class Mammalia; order Cingulata; family Chlamyphoridae; genus Tolypeutes; species Tolypeutes matacus. The sequence continues at coordinate 21,076 of JAKSZT010045831.1, forward strand.
GGGAGACCATCTTGACAGCTGATACCAAATCCTGTTGGAGAGCTGCATTTCTCTATGACCATAGCCAATTAAGAAATATTTGAGGCTTTAAAACTGCACAGCATTTTGGAAACCGATTCTGTAGTCACAATGTGGCTTAGATAATGAATGTAAAAAAATGAGTACATGTCAAGCCTCAGGGTCACATATAATCTGATATCCTTAGCACGAGAAAAATAATAATAACAAAATCATTGATTGTACTTCAGGTGAAACTTCTATTTCTAAAGCTAATCATTTTCTTGACAGTAGTTCTAATTGCTCATTAATGAATGAAAGTGATTTATTATCCAAAATGAAGGAGCAGCAAGTGCTGGCTTTCTGAGAAATCTATTCTAGGCAAAAGCCCACAGTAAAGAAACAAATTATTAGCTTTGACAATAGATGTACAAACAGAAGAGCATTTATTTTATCACCTTTTCAAGTTTTCTTATACTGAGGATTATAATGTACATTAGACCTTCACTTATAAATATGGTCTTAAAGGAAACTAAATCATTTTGGCTCTAAGGAGTACAAAACAAAAAACAGGAAAAGCAATATGAGTTTTTTAAAATAAAAAACTAATCAACTGTGGGAGCCGATGTAGCTCGAGTGGTTGAGCACCTGCTTCCCATGTACGAGGTCCTTGGTGTGATCCCCGGTACCTCCTAAAAAATAAAAAAATAAAAAAAACTAATGAACTGAGTTAAGTAGCTCATAAATACTAAGAATTATTTTATCTTATTTAAAATTACTTTTTAATTATGTGTTCAACCACATGGACACCAAAAATAAAAACTCCTAAGAATCTACCCAGGGGGAGCAGATGCAGCTCAATGGTTGAGTGCCTGCTTCCCATGTATGACGTCTTGGGTTCAATCCCTGGTAACTCTTAAAAAAAACAAACAAAAATAAAACAAAAGAATCTGCCCAGGAGAAAAATCTCACACCTGTGCCCAAGGAGACACGTTCGGGGAGATTCATTGCAGCATTTATTTGTAAAAGGAAAAAAAATAAACAGCCAAAATTTTCATTAACAAGAAAACAGATTATATGACATAATCAGATTGTGAATCATGATTTCAAAATAACTGGAAGTTTATCAATCAACCCAGATAAATATCACAATCATAATGCTGAGTAAAAGGAACAAAGTTCAGAAAAAAATGGTGTGAGATTTGTTGGATACATTTTTTTTTTTTTTTACCGGGAGGTCCCGGGAATCAAACCTGGGTCCCTCCATATAGGAGACGGACGCCCAACCAGTTGAGCTACATCTTGAGAAACAATAATCAATAATGTTCATGGCTACATGCATGAAGAACATATGTATGGAAACACATTCATGGAAAACCCAGGGCTGGGCGGGATAAGCCCTGAGGTTGACATCCTCGTTTCAGTCCACAGGGGACCTCAGTGGTACCTCTAATGTGTTACTGCTTAAAAATAGTCCTAACCTTATGTGACCTAGCACTAAAATATGAAGAAACTGGTAGTGGAGACATGTTCATTAAATTAGTTTCTCTTTTTGTAGAGATGTCTGAAAAAGTTCACACCAAAAAAGGAAGGAAGGAAGGAGAGAGAGAGTAAAGGGCAGGACAGAAGAAAGAGGAAAGGGAAAGGGTGAGGGAGAAAGGGGGAAAAGGAAGGGAGAGGGAATAAAGAGGAGAGGGAAGGAGGGAGGGCAGGGGGAAGGAGGAAGGGAGGGAGGGAAAGAGGGAAGAAGGAGGAGAGGGAAGCTGGGCAGGAGGTGTAGAAGGAGGGAGGAAGGAGAAGAAAAGAGAAAAAAAGAAAGAGAAAGAACATAAAAGAGTGCAAGAGAAAGAGTGCTGGAGGGAGAGAAAGACGGGAGGAAGCTAGGAAGGAAGAGGGCCATTTCAAGCCCTCCCTACTAAATGCATTCAGTTGAATAAATGTGCTCTGAATCAGAATCACAGCTCCTGAAAATGAAGGGCAGTCATGCAGACTGGCACATCAGGATAATTACGACTTAGATTGGAAAAAGACTATTTTAAAAGGCATGGATTTAAAAAAAAAAAAAAAACAAATCAATTTTATTGGTACATATTAATAAAACATACAATTCATCCAAAGTGTACAATCAGTGGCATTTAGTATAATCACATGGTTGTGCATTCATCACCACAAAAGATTTTAGAACAATTTCATTACTCCAAAAAGAAAAAACCCACACCCCTTAGCAATTACCTCTCAATCCCTTTCTCCTTCCCCAGGAAAGGCAAGGATTTTTTTTTCTCTGAGGTATGGGGGCCGGGGATTGAACCCAGGACCTTGTATGTGGGAAGCCGGCGCTCAGCCACTGAGCCACATTGGCTTCCCTGCGTTTGTTTTTTCGTTTGTTTTGCTTGTTGTTTGTTTTTGTTTTTTTCAGGAGACACCGAGAACCAAACCTGGTTCCTCCCATGTGGGAGGCAGGTGCTCAACCGCTTGAGCCACATCCGCTCCCAAGGCATGGATTTTGAAGAGCATGTTTTTTGCTCTTACGAATTAAGACAAGTTCCCTATCTATCTATCTTATTTCTAGATGAAAAAGGTTCTGAAATCATCACAAATGTTACTGGTGACAAAGAAACTAGCCATGGTGGTAAGGTAACAGAGAAGGAATACAGGGGTTTGGGTATGGGCCACCAGTGTCGGAGCATTTGTGACAAAATACGGGCACCACAGACACCATCCTCTCCTGCTTCCATCTGAGTTTCTGTCTTGGTTTCCCCTCCTGGGTTCTCAAGGGCAGTCTTGCCTAATGTTCCCCCTTGGACTGCAGCCCTGCCTCAGCCTTCCTGATGCTTCCCAACACTCCTCCCCAGGCCTGGCGTCTCGCCCCCCACCACCCTGCTCAGACACTGCAGGCCCCACCACCCATGGGCATCCGGATCTCCTGATAAGACTGCAGCCTGCTCGCACCATCTCTTTGGGGAGTGGGGCCAGGCCCAGCCAACTCACCCATTAAAGAGACATCTGCTGCTTTTTGGCCTCCCGCTCTATTTCCAGAAATAGCTGGCCAATGCCTTGCACGTCTCCAAGAACCACCATGCTCCCGGTCTTCACTGCAGTTCTGTAGTGCAGGGCCCGAGAGGCAGCATCCTGCTTTTGTTGAGAAATTCCCTTGGATCCATCTGCTTTGGGTAAGGAAAACAGAGGCACACCAAGGAAAAAGGGGTTTGGCGAAGGCATGAGGGCGTCGACAAATGGAAGAGGAGTTGGGGGAGTGAAGGTCTAGAGGATGGTGTAGGACAACTGGAGAACCAGTCACCACAGACTTCAGCTTGAAACACTGCAATGTGGTTGGAGAAACCAGAGCTGGCAGGGAAGGCTGGGAAGCCTGGGCAGCTGCCAGGACCTACCCAGGAGGAACCCGGGGAAGGAATGCTGGAGGTCCATGTGGGTTGGCCTTCACAGCACTTTTTTTTTATTGTGGGTAAAAATCAAATTTTTCACAATACAAACCAATATTTGTAAAATGATATATAAATATATATGCATATATGTGCATTTGCTTACATAAATGTTTTTTTTTTTCATATATATTTTAAAAGGTGCTTAGATTACCTAAATGTTACACAAAGATTACAGGGATTCCCATGTTCCCCACCTCCCATACCTCCCATAACATCCCATATAAACATCCTTCATCAGTGTGGCACATCACCTGCAATGGGTATACACATCCTGGGGCTCTGCCACTAAGCATGGACCATAGTTCACATTGTAGACCACACTCTCTCCCACACAGTTCTGCACAGTATATGCTGATGTGAAATGGCCTATATATTAAAAGTTCACAGCACTTTTAGCCTACAGAGTCCAGGATGGTGAGGTAGTTCAGAGCACAGACTTGCATATTTAGGTCTTTGATTTAGTTTGGGTAAGACTGACATCTTCACGATATTTAGTCTTCCATCCATGAACACGGAATGTCTTTCCATTTGCTTAGGTCTTCTTTGATTTCTTTTAGCAGTGTTGTGTAGTTTTCTGCATATAGGTCCTGCACTTCTTTGGTTAAATTGATTCCTAGGTATTTGAGTCTTTTTGTTGAGCTTGTAAATTCATTTTATTTCTATGATTTCCTCCTCAGATTGTTCAGTACTAGTGTACAAAAACATTACTGATTTTTACGTATTGATCTTGTGTCCTGCCACTTTGCTGAATTTGTTGATTAGCTCAAGTAGCTTTGTGGTACACATTTCAGAATTTTCTAAATATTGGATCATGTCATCTGCGAATAGCGAGAGTTTTACTTCCTCTTTTCCTCTTTGGATGCCTTTTATTTATTTATTTATTTATTTTCTTGTCTAATTGCCCTAGCTAGGACTTCTAGCACCATATTGAATAACATTGGTGGCAGTGGGCATCCTTGTCTTGGTCCTGATCTTAGAGGGAAAACTTTCAACCTTTCTCCTTTGAAGATGATACTGGGTTTTCCACATATGCCCTTTATCACATGGAGGGATTTTCTGTCTATTCCTATCATTCGAAGTGTTTTTATCAAGAAAGGATGCTGGATTTTGTCGACTGCCTTTTCTGCACCGATTGTGAATTTTCCCCTTTCCCATCTATTATTGATTTCCAATTTCATTCCATTATCATCTGAGAAGGTGCTTTGCATAATCTCAATCTTTTTATATTTTTTGAGACCTGCCCTGTAAAGTAACATGTGGTCTGTCTTGGAGAAAGATCCATGAGCACTTGAGAAGAATGTATACCCTGCTGACTCGGAATGCAACATTCTGTATGTGTCTGTTAGGTCCAGCTTGTTTATCTTATTGTCAGTTTCTCTGTTTCCTTGTTGATCTTCTGTCTAGTTGTTTTATCTAATGATCTTCTCTCTAGTTGTTTTAGCTAATGATGTTAGTGGCATGCTGAAGTCTCCAACTATTATTGTAGAGATGTCTATTTCTCCCTTTAGTTTTGCCAGAATTTGCCTCAGGTATTTTGGGATACTCTGGGTAGGTGCATAGATATTTATGACTTATTTCTTCCTGGTGGATTGTTCCTTTTATAAAATATATAATGGCCCTCTGTATCTCTGTATTGTCAGAGTTCTCTCGG
>JAKSZT010045832.1:0-12609 GCA_026826555.1 Tolypeutes matacus
TCTGTGTCCATTTCCTGCCCTCTCTTCTCATCCTCCTCCTGTCTTCACTGGGATTCGATCCTCAGAACTTCTGATGTGGGCAAGAGGGCACCACCTCAGTTCCTGGTTTTACGGTGTGTCTCGTCTTGCCTCTCCCTTGTGTCACTCTCCTGTTATGTCATCATCTTGCTGCGTGGCTTGTGGGGCCTGGCAGCTTACCCGCAGATGGGACTTGGCGGCACACCCACGCATGGGGCCTGGTGGCCCACGTGCCTTCTAAATTTTTCTTTTTTTTATTTTTACCGGAAGTCCCAGGGGTCGAACCCAGGTCCCTCCATATGGGAGATCGATGCCCAACCTCCCAAGCCACATCCATCCCCATGCTAGAGCTCTTAAGGTTGACCAAAGATATCCAAAGTTACAGTCTTTTCCCATACAGGAAGGTCATGTATGGGCTTAGTTTATCACCAGCATTCTAAAAACCAGACTAGGGAGAAAAAGTAGGTCTGGAGATACATGCATGGTTTCTAATAGAGCGAATGTTTAGTCTACCCTGATTATCACAAAACCAGGACAGTGAGAATATTCGCAAGTTGTTAGCTCTTGACATTCAAATAAAGCTCTATCATAACACTAGCTGGATACAATCTCAAGGAACAGACGCCTCAGAGTCTAAGTTGCAGTGATAACACATTAAAATATCAAAATGTCCAGGTTTCAAAAAAAGGTTACAAACATACAAAGAAACAGGAAGTGATTGTCCAGGTAAGGGGGAAAAATGCAAGCATTAGAAACCATCAATGAGGAAGGCCAGACCTAGTACATAACAGACAAAGGCTTTTTTAAAAATAGTCTTGGGAGCTGGTGTAGCTCAGTGGTTGAGCACTGGCTTCCCACATACAAGGTCCCAGGTTCAATCCCAAGCCCAGGTACCTTCCCCTCCCCCCCAAAAAAATGGTCTTAAATATGCTCAAAGAAAATGATAGATAGACACAAAAAAGAGTAACAATAGAGAGGTGGAAATTATGAAAAGGACCCAAACAGAGCTGAAGCACAGAGTAACAGATATTAAAAATTCCCTTGAGGGATTCAACAGCCTATTGGAGCTGGCAGAAGAAAGCATCAGTGAATTTGAAGATAAGACAACTGAAATTATCCAGTCTGAAGAGTAGAAAGAAGAAAGAATGAAAAGTCAAAAGAGACTGAAGAACCTGTGGGACAGCATCAAGCATTCCAATATATACATTGTGGGAGTCCCAAAAGGAGAAGAAAGAGGGAAAAGGTGTAGAGAAAATATTCAGAGAAATAATGGCTGAAAACTTCCCAAACTTATTGAAAGACCTGAATATTCACATCCAAGATGCACAACGCACAACAAACAGGATATACCCAAATAGACCTACACTGTGGCATATTATAATCAAACTGTCCAATGCCAAAAATAAAGAGAAAATTCTGAAAGCTGCAACAGAGAAGCAACCTGTCATGCACAAGGGAGCCTCAACAAGAATAAGTGCCGATTTCTTCTCAGAAACCATGGAGGCAAGGTGGTAAGAGGATGACATATTTAAAGTGCTGAAAGGAAAAAAAAATGTCAACCAAGAGTTTGTAAATGGCCAAACTGTTTTTCAAAAATGACGGAGAGAGAGAAGCTAAAGCAATTGAACTCCTACCTACCACATGGGAGGTCCATGGTTTGGTTCCTGGTGTCTCCTAAAGAAGACAGCAAGCTGGCGCAATGAGCAGGCATGGCAAGCTGACACAAAAAGATGATGCAGGGGGCGGATGTGGCTCAAATGGTTGGGCGTCCATCTGCCATATGGAGGGACCTGGGTTCGATCCCTGGGACCTCCCGGTAAAATAAAAATATATATATATATAGAAGGTGCATGGGTTGCCAGGCTCTGTGTGCCACTGAGCTGTCGGGCCCCGGGAGCCCGACAGGATGATGCAGCAGGATGATGATGTAACAGAGGAGAGACAAGACGAGATGCTCTGAAAGCTCCAGAAGCCAGGAGCTGAGGTGGCGCAGGTGGCAGAACACCTCTCTCCTACATCGGAGGTCTCCAGGATCGAATCCTGGTGAAGACTGGAGGAGGAGGATGAGAAAAGATGGCAGGAAACACACACAGAGAATTGCCCAGCAAATGGACACAAAAACAGCAAATGGGGAAGGGGGGGGGTTAAAATGGATAAAAGTAAATAAATAAAATCTTTAAAAAAAAAAAAAGATGATGCAACAAGAGACACAAGAAGAAAAACATAATGAGAGACACAACAAAAGCAGGGAGCAGAGGTTCCTGTTGCCTCCTAAAGAGGCCAGGTGGGACGGGAAGCTGACCCAACAGGTAGGCTCAGCAAGCTGACGCATAATAGGGGGAAAGCATAATGAGAGACACAACAAAGCAGGGAACGGAGGTGGCTCAAGCAATTAGGCACCTCCCTCCCACATTGTAGGTCCCAGGTTCAGTTCCTGGTCCTCCAAAAGAAACAAGGAAGATGAACAGACACAGCAAGTGCAAACAGCAAGATGGTGGGGAGAAATAAATAAATAAATAAAATAAATCTTAAAAAAACAAACTTGATATGTGTACAATATGGAAAAGTTGGAAAATAAAAACTACTTATGGGAAAAAAAAAACAAAAAATGAGGGAGAGGGGAGCAGATGTGGCTCGAGCAGTTGAGCACCTGCCTCCCACACCGGAGGTCCTGGGTTCAGTTCCTGGTGCCTCCTAAAACAAAAAAACAAACAGCAAGCAAACAAATGAGAAAACTAACTCAGGGGAACTGGTGTGGCTCTGTGGTTGAGCACCAACTTCCCATATATGAGGTCGTGGGTTCAATCCCCAGCCTCAGCACCTAAAAAAAAAAGAGGAAGAAATTAAGACATTCCCAGATAAACAAAGGCTGGGGAATTTTATCACCACTAGACTGGTCCTACAAAAGACACTAAAGATGGTTCTACAGTTCCTAAGGAAAGGACGCGAGAGAATAGATTGAAGCCACATAAAGAAACAAGGATCTTGTAACGACATAGGTAAATATAAATGCCAGTGTTATTGTATTTTGGGTTTGTTTTTTTTTTTTTTACCGGGAGGTACCGGGGATCGAACCCCGGTCTCTCCATATGGTAGACGGATGCCGAACCTCTTGAGCCACATCCGTTTCCCATGTATTTTGGGTTTGTAACTTCACTTTTTACTTCCTACAGGATCTAAAAGGTAAATGCATAAAATGTAATGAAAAATCAGTGTTTTGGGACTCAATGCATAAACATGTAATTTGTGAAAAGAACTACATAGGGAAGCGGATGTGGCTCAATTGATAGGGCTCCCGTTCACCATATGGGAGGCCCTGGGTTCGATTCCTGGGGCCTCCTGGTGAAGGCAAGCCAGCCGGCGCGGCGCGGTGAGCTGACGCGGCAGAGGGAGACAAGCAGACACAGAAAAATGCACAGCAAGTGGACACAGCAAGCACAAGCAGCAAGGGGGGAATAAATAAATAAATAAAATCTTTTAAAAAAAAAAAAAAAGAACTACATAACGGTGGGGAGATGGAGGGGTATGGGAACATAGTTTGTGAATACCATTGAAGTTAAGTCGGTATCTATGCAAAAGAGATTTTTATAGATTTAGGAAGTTAAATTTAAGCCCCATGGTAACTACAAAGAAAATATCAGAGAATATGCAAGATCATAGAGACAGGAGACAGAGCAGGGGGAAGGGGAAGTTAATGCATAACGGGCATTGGGTTTCTGTTTGGGGTGATGTGAAAGTTTTAGTAGTAGAATGTGGTGAAGGTATCCCAGCAACATAAATACAAGTAATCTCACTGAATATTATGCTTGGGAATGGATGCGATGGGAATGTTTATGTTGTATATGTATTCTGACACTTAAGAAAAAAAAAGATTGAGCAACTAAAGAGACAATGACGGTTAAACGCAATATGTGATCCTGGACAGGATCTAATAGTGGAGGAGAAAAGATTCCAAAGGATAATTCCGGGACATATGAAAAAAAACAGAATATAGATTGTAAGCTTTATATCAATGTTAAATTTCTTTTTTGTTTTTTTTGTTTTTGTTTTAATTTTTTTTTTTTTTTTTTTTTACCGGGAGGTCCCGGGGATCGAACCCAGGTCCTTCCATATGGGAGACGGATGCCCAATCAGTTGAGCCACATCCAATCCCCATTGTTTTTGTTTTAAAACAGGGTTGCATTTTTTTAATTAGAGAAGTTCTTTTTTTTTTTTTGCCCTTTGTCATCTGTCTTTATTTGGATTTCATAAAACAAAAGTGTTTGAAGAGTCATGTGCTTGATCTATAAACTCCCCCCAGTTCTTGGCAATCTTTAGAGAAGTTTTAAGTATACAGAAAAATCATGAGGAAAGTACAGAGGTCCTATACAACCCCCACACACCAAGTTATCCTTCTGATTAACATTCTACATTAGTGTAGTACCTCTGTTAATATTGAAACAATATTATTTTAATTATACTATTATCTATACTCTAAAGTTGACATGAGGGTTCACTGGTTGGGTATACAATCTTTTTTTTTTTTTTTATTCTGATAACATATATACTACATAAAATTTTTCCCTTTAACCACATTCAAATACACAATCCAGTGGTGCTAATTACATTTACAGTATTGTACTACCATCACCACCATTCATTACCAAAAATTTCCATCACCCAAAACAGAAACCCTGTACTAACTAAGCATCAACTGCCCATTCCTTACCCTCACCACAGTCCATGGTAATCCGTATTCTAGTTTCTGACTCTATGAACTTGCATATTCTAATCATTTCCTATCAGTGAGATCATACAATATTTGTCCTTTTGTGTCTTGCTTACTTCACTCAACGTGATGTTTTCAAGGCTCATCCGCATCTTCGCATGTATCAGAACCTCACTCCTTCCTATGGCTGAATAATATTTTGTCTGTACATCTGTTGATGAACACTTGGGTTGCTTCCATCCTTTTGGCAGTTGTGAGTAATGCTGTTACAAGCATCAGTGTGCAAATATCTGTTTGAATCCCTGCTCTCAATTATTTTGTGTATATATAGAGAAGTGGGATTGCTGGGTCATATGGTAATTCTTTTTTTATTATTCATTTAAAATTTTTACTGAAGTATATGATTCTTACATGAACATACATAAATAATAAATGTATAGTAAAAGTTGTAAACTTATAAAACAAAAAGGCATAGCGTCATACAGGGCTCCCATACATCACCCCACCACCAAAAATGTTAAATTTCTTGAACTTGGTAATTGCACTTAAAGTGGCTACATAAATGAATATCCTTGTTCTTAGGAAATGTATGTGGCAGGATTAAGTGTTCAAGGGACATGATATATACAACTCAAGTATCCAGAAAATGGATTGATAGACAACTAGGCAGGCAGAAAGACAGATGGGTAGATAGATTGATGGATTGATAGATTGATGGGTAGATAGATTGATGGATAGATAGGATGATACAGAAAATCTGACAAAATGTTAAAATCGGTAGGTCTGAGTATCTGACGGGATAGGGGTATGCTGGAAGGCTCTGTATCGGTTTGTATTATTTTTGTATCTGTCCTTTAAGGTTGAAAGCATTTCAAAATAAAAAGTTAAAAGCTGGACTTGGCCCATGGGAAGTCCGCTGACCCCTGGTTTAGTGCTTGTCAAATGGTAAGTACCATATATGTAGGGTGACCAATCCATTCCTGTGCAAACTGGGTGTGTTGGACACACCTCTGCAACATGCAGGTGAATTCAGAGCTCTGCCAGCATCTTTCATCCTAACTCCAGTCATACTAGCAAAACCCTAACGTGTCCCTATGCAGCCAGAGCCAGCAGGTAGAAACAGCAAACAGAAAACTGTTCTCTTTAAATACAAGGTCTGACTGTGGCCTTAAATAATCCACTTGTTTGAGGTTTCACTTCCCCATGTGTAACAGTAGGTCTTATTTATTGAGCACCTGCTATATACAAGGCCCCCTGCAGAACTATTTACATATTTATCTCATTTAATCCTGAAGCAACACAATGAGATAAGTATTATTTTTATCCCTATTTTGCAGCTGGGGAAAGGGAACCTCAGGTTAAGCAAATTGCCCAAGGACATGCCACTAGGAAATATCATAACTGCATTCGAATTCAGTTCTGTAGGAGCTCCTAACCATCATTACAGAGCAGGGCTATCAATCCTAGCTGCACATTTAAATCATCTGGGGAGCTTTAAAAATCTTCCGGTGGCCAGGCCCAAAGAGTCTGATTTAATTGGCTGGGGAGAGGCCCAGGCATAAGCTTTTTTTTTTTTTTTTTAAATTTCTCCAGTTGATTGATTCAAGCCAAAGTCGAGAATCTCATTGCTATTCATGTTCTGATCCAATTTTCCATACTTCATGCAGTGACCCATAAAAAGGTCTTGAAAGCAATTTAATCTGTCCAGTCCAGAGTTTTAAAGGATAGGAGAGAATAGAAAATATAATACTACGTCATACCTAGTAGAGGAAAGTGTTGCTTATGGAAACTCACATTTCAGTAATGTTTATGTGCATGTGTGTACTGTCATGGTGTAAAGTGTATTTCTTGCTGAGTCAAGGTAAAAAATGTTTGAATACAAAAGATTTTCTTTGGTCAGAACAATCCAAAAACATTAGTCTGGGTCTCCTCATCTTCATCTCCACTTGCAGAAGACAGAGCAAGGCCATTTTCTAGAAAAAATTACCCAATATTTAGCAGTTTTAGCAGCTATATCACTGTTAACCTGATTAAGTAGTCATTGTGGAATAAAAGTGTTTTTAATTAATCAAAGCTTGCATTTTTTTTCTTGATTAATTTTCTCTTTTCACTGAATTAATGCAGAAGAGGCATGTTTTTGGAGGGGCCACCAGTGTAAATAGGGGTGGCAAAAAACATGTTTGAACTTCTGCTCCAAAGTTCTTCCATGCCCGTCAAGCCCCTTTGAAACGAACATGTGATGCTTCAAGGTTAAACAGAAAAAATAACTTTAAGGTGACATGAGCCACAGTCCCTTGGGATTAGGTGTTTATAATTGTATGAGGGGAAAGAAGAGGAAGCGCAGACACAGGCACACACGCAGAACCGTTCCCCAGCTGGGCATGGCTGAACTCATCCTGGTCAGCAAAGCCAAGTTTCAGTCAATAAACAAGCCGGGGTCTTTCAAGGCCTTGGGGTCCGGGTGCCACTTTGGGGTCTTTCCTGGGCTGATAGGCAGAGAGGCAAGTTCTACAAGTCTGTTTCACAAGACTTCACAAGCCAGACGCTCTCTGGCCCTCTGGCCCCTTGGTTCTTGCAACAGGCAATCAGGACGCCTCCTGTCCCAAAAATGCAGTCTTCCTTTTGAAGAAAGAGTCTCCTGCCCCCGCTGCCCCAGGTTTAAAGAGGCATGAATAAAGATTGTCTAGAATTTAAAACTTCACCTTGAAGCAGCAGCAGCTGTCTGCATTTGAAACATTTCTCTAGCACCAGTTTGCATGCAAGGGAATTTTTGTCCAGCTTGATTCAGCCAAATAATGTCCAGAAGACAGCCTGGCTGTTGCCTCTCCCAAAGTTCCCCGAACTTCAATCACCCACACAACAACTTGGTGATTTTTGCCACTGCCCCAAACCACCTTATTATTATTTACTTTACATTTTTTCTTTATATTGACTCGTCTTATTATTTAAATTTCTTTTAAAAGGAAAGTATATCTTACTTGTTTTTCATCTAATTCAATTGTGGTTTCCTTTAGAGGGCTGAGATAATCTCCAGGAAGCACCCTGAGCCCTTGCTGCCCTAAGCGTGTCCGTGGAAATGTAGACTCTCAGACCTGCTGCATCAAAATTGCAGTCTAAACAGATTCCCCAGGTGATTCATATGCACATCAGTTTAAGAAGCACTGGTCTCAAGGACCAAATGTGGAGAACAAGTCACTAGGAATCAATGCTGGAACCAAAGAAAGACCAAGGACGTTTAGAAGTCTGCTGCCTTGGTGGAAAGCTTGCCAGGACTGGGACATGCCCTCAGAGCCATTGAGGCTCTCTGAGAGTTCCATTTCGTAGCAAACAGGCTTTGTTTTGGAATGTTCCTTCCCACATTTTTAATCTGTTTAGATGGAGATGAGACAGGACTTAGGCTTGGCCAATCAAACCTTTCCATCCTTCCTGAGCATAGCGATGGGTTCAAGGATGGGTTCTGATCAAAGCCTGTCATTGAGCTTCAATTCTTAAACTTTTGTCAGAACAGCTATAGCATTGCCAGTCTGGTAGGCAGTAACCTATAGCTTCTGGGGCCAGCACTTGGTGACCTTCTGCCTCCAAGAATGAAGCCAGCACTAAGGAAAGCAGAGCCAAGGCACGAAAAGAGAGTGTGTGACCAAGTACAGACATAATTGCCTGGATCCAGCCGTGCGGGAAGTTGAAATCCCCTGAACTATTTTGCTGTGCAAGCCAATAAATCTCCCCTAAGATTTTCCCTTTTGGTGTTCTATTACTTTGAACTGTCTGATATGACATACTGTACATATAAATATCTATACTAAATAGCAGATACAGAACAGACACTGCCTTCTCAAAAATCACTCTCCCCTTTTTATCAGATTTCTGGTTAAGTCCAGTTGGCTCCCTTCCTCCTGGTGGCCATGAGCTTCCAGGGAGATAGTGCTCTGCCCCAGTGCGGGTAGGTGATCCAGACCACTGGCCAATGATGGGTTTGAGCATTGTCAGGGGATGTCCTCTGGCCAATAAGATAAGAAGAAATATCTTCTGAGTGCTTCTGGGAAAGGTTTTTCTCATTAAGAGACATGTTATGGGAGCAGATGTGGCTCAAGCAATTGGGCACCCGCCCCCACATGGGAGATCCCAGGTTCGGTTCCTGCTGCCTCCTAAGGTAGACAGACAAGGAAGCCATCTCGGGGGTGGGGATAAAAGAACTATTTTAAAAAAGAGAGAGAGACACGTTGTTTTGACCTATAATGCCTGGAATTGTGGGTGTTAGTTTGCCACCATGGGTGAGCAAAGCTAATACACTGAAAGGCACAGAAGAAATGCAGAAAAAAACCTAGAACCTGGCACTGTTTGTGTCCTTGGGAACCATCTGAATTTGTAGTCCCTTGGCAGCTCTAGCTCCTGGCATTGCCCCCTGTTTGCAAATGATGCAGCAACTGGAAACTTACAAACCTACACCACTGCATGGGAGAAAACAGAATACAGGGAAGTGGATGTTGCTCAAGCAGTTGGGCGCCTGCCTACTACATGGGAGGTCCTGGGTTCAATTCCCGGTGCCTCCTAAAGAAGACGAGCAAGACAGCAAGCTGATGCAACAAGATGACACAACAAGATAACACAACAAGATGATACAGCGAGATGACACAGCCAAGAAACACAACAAGTAAACACGATAAGAGACACAACAAACAGGGAGCGGAGGTAGCTCAAATCATTGGGTGCCTCCGTCCCATGTAGGAGGTACTGGGTTTGGTTCCTGATGCCTCCTAAAAAAGATGAGGACATAACGAACAGACATGGAGAACAGACAACGAGCGCAAACAACAGGGGTTAGGGGCGGGGGAATAAATAAATAAAATAAATCTTTTTCAAAAAAAGAATATATTTAAGGGCTCTCCCCTTGAAAGAGAAGATCTTGCTTCCCTTCAGGGGCCCCAGTAAACATCTTATATCTCACTGGCTCTGACTAGGTTTTGTGGCCATCTCTGAACCAAACTCCAAGGCCAGGGTGAAGAAAACACATGGATTGACTTAAGCCAATCAGAATCCACCCCAGGAACATGGGACCCAAAACACATGGATAAGAGCATGGAAGTTGGTGTTTTGTGGTCCAATAGATGAAGTCATGGAAAGATGACAAAAGGGAGCCATATGACCCAGGGAAGGCAGGGCAAGGAAGGAACCTGGCTCTTGTTGAACATGGTGCTTGGCATTATGGAAGATTAAGAAAATGTGTTGCTACATGGTCCCTGATTCAGAGAATTTGCAAGTAAGCTTGCCCTTAATAGATCAGCTTGGAAGATCTGCTCCTCAGAAGCTCTATATTTTTTGTTGAGTACTCTTTTATTTATTTGTTTGTTTTTTTTTTTAATATACTTTTTAATGAACACTCTTTTAGAATAACATTAGCTGCTGTAACAAATAAACCCCAACATTTCAGGGGCTTGATATAAAAGAAGTTTATTTTTTGTTCATCTGCAATCCAGTGCTGTTTTGCTAGTTGGGTGGCAGATTCCTTCCACCCCTGGGGCTCATCATTGTTGCCTGCATCCAGTGGTAGTAGGTGAAAAGAGTGGAGAAGGCACACGTTTCCAAACTGCCTTGCCCAAGAACTGACATACATTGCTTCTGTTCACATTCTATTTACAAGAACAGATAACATGGTCTACCTAGAAGCAAAGGAGATTGGATAATGTCTTGGGCTGGGCAGCTGCTTCCTGGTGACAACTATACTGTATTGAAGGGGAGTAGGAAGCTTTGGTAGATAGCCAGCCATTTCTGCCATTCAGATTTTGGCTGTAATAAAGGTAAGTACCCACCAGGAGGCAAACTTCTTTGATCACATTCAAGCAATCTAAATCATATGCAAGCGTATCTTAACCTGGACACTACTGACACTATGGGCTGGATAATTTTTGGTGTGGGGGGCTGTTTTGCGAATTGTAGAATGGTTAACAGCATCTCTGGCCTCTACACACTATATTCCAATAGTACACCCTCACTTGTGACAACAAAAATGTTCCCAGACATTGCCAAATGTCCCGTGGGTGCAAAACATTTACATTCCCTCAGAAATTTCCCTCCTACCAACCCCACCCAAGTTAACCGCTCTTCTGTCTTCTATCACTATTAGCTTTGTCTATTCGCAGACTTCATATAAATGGAATTGTCTTACTTTGCCATTCTGCTATGACAAATACCATAGAATGGGTTGGTTTAAACAATAAGAATTTATTGGCTCGCCATTTTGAGGCTTAGGAGAGGTCCAAAATCAAGACGTCAGCAAGATAACGCTTACTCTCCAAAGTCTGTAACATTCTTGTGCTGGCTGTTGGTGATCCTTGGCTTGTATCCCTGCCTTGTGCTATGTGGCTCTGTCTTCTCCATTCTTGTGTCTACTCTTCCAAGATCCAGTTCCACTGATTTCTGGCTTCTTCCTGTGGCTATCTCTTCAAAAAGACTTTGGTAATCTGGATTAAGACCCTCCCTCATTCAGTTAGGTCACACACCTTAACTAAAAATACTCTCTTCAAGAAGTTGTATCTACAATGGGTCCATACCCACAGGATAACAGATTAAGATTAAGAACATGTCTAAATTGGAGCACATAATTCAATCTACCACAGGAATCATACAGAATGAACTCTTGCATGTGGCTTCTTTACTTAGTGTTTTTCAGATTCAGTCATGTTGTCAGATACTTCGTAGTCTCTTCCTTTTTATCTTTTTATTTTTGAGTCTTTTCCATTGTATGACTCTGCTACCATTTATTTATGTGTCCTCTTGTTGATGGACATTTTAGTTGTTTCTAGTTTGGACTTTTATGAATAAAGCTGATATGGACATTCTTGAACAAGTCCTTTTGTGGACATGTATGCTCATTTCTCTTAACCTGAGAATGGAATTGCTGGGTCATAGGGTAAGTGTGTGCCTAACTTTATTAGAAACTGTAGTTGGCCTTTGAACATTATTTTAAAAGTAATAAATACATTTTCATGGCAATAAAAAAAAAAGTATAACTAATGCTCAGAATAATAATAGTTAACATTTGTTTGGTATTTACTATGTATCAGGGCAGAGTTCTAAAAGTTGTAATACATGAGCTCATTTAATTCTCACAACAATCTGATGAGTTAGGCCTTATGATTATCATCATCCCCACTTGAACAATGAGAAAACTGAGCTAAAGAGTGGAACCTTTACTTGCCCAAGGTCACACGGCTAGTAAGTGGTTGAGCCACATTGGACCTAAGGCCAGCTGGCTTTTGAGCTTGTGCTCCGGTCTTACCCACAGTTTAACTCTACCACCTATTTGGTCAAAGTGGAAAATAAAAGCCTCCTCATCCCCTCCTCCCCACCCTGCTGCCCAGCCCAGTTTCGATCCCCAGGTCCACTGTGAGATGTTGTGTGCCTAGAATAGTTCTTTTTGTCTGGGCAGCTGGATTAGAGCCGATAAAGAGATTGGGAGTCAAAGGCAGATCACACTAGACTTGCAGCCTTGAATACATCTCTACATGCTCTGGATCTCAGTTTAAGTCTTTATGCCTGAAAAAAAAAAAAAAAAGTCTTTATGCCTGAAAAGGATGCAGCAATAGCACCCATCCCATAGGGTCCTTATAAACAACAAATGTTTTTTTTTTTTTCTTTAAATTTTTAAATTTTAAAATAACTTTAAACTTTCTGGACAGTTGCAAAAACAATACAAACCCCATACAGAGAATTCTGACATACTCCTACCTGCTCTGATACCCAGATCCACCAATTTTAACATTTTGCCACATTTACCATACGGTTCTATCTGTTCATCTGTCTGTCTATCTACCTATCTATCCATCTATCATCTATGTCTCTATCTATCTATCTATCTATCTATCTATCTATCTATCTATCTATCT
>JAKSZT010045832.1:12709-25543 GCA_026826555.1 Tolypeutes matacus
AGATAGATAGATAGATAGATAGATAGATAGATAGATAGATAGATAGAGACATAGATGATAGTTGGATAGATAGGTAGATAGACAGACAGATGAACAGATAGAACCGTATGGTAAATGTGGCAAAATGTTAAAATTGGTGGATCTGGGTATCAGAGCAGGTAGGAGTATGTCAGAATTCTCTGTATGGGGTTTGTATTGTTTTTGCAACTGTCCAGAAAGTTTAAAGTTATTTTAAAATTTAAAAATTTAAAGGAAAAAAAAAAAACATTTGTTGTTTATAAGGACCCTATGGGATGGGTGCTATTGCTGCATCCTTTTCAGGCATAAAGACTTTTTTTTTTTTTTTTCAGGCATAAAGACTTAAACTGAGATCCAGAGCATGTAGAGATGTATTCAAGGCTGCAAGTCTAGTGTGATCTGCCTTTGACTCCCAATCTCTTTATCGGCTCTAATCCAGCTGCCCAGACAAAAAGAACTATTCTAGGCACACAACATCTCACAGTGGACCTGGGGATCGAACCTGGGCTGGGCAGCAGGGTGGGGAGAAGGGGATGAGGAGGCTTTTATTTTCCACTTTGACTAAATAGGTGGTAGAGTTAAACTGTGGGTAAGACCGGAGCACAAGCTCAAAAGCCAGCTGGCCTTAGGTCCAATGTGGTTCAACCATTTACTAGCCGTGTGACCTTGGGCAAGTAAAGGTTCCACTCTTTAGCTCAGTTTTCTCATTGTTCAAGTGGGGATGATGATAATCATAAGGCCTAACTCATCAGATTGTTGTGAGAATTAAATGAGCTCATGTATTCTTACAACTTTTAGAACTCTGCCCTGATACATAGTAAATACCAAACAAATGTTAACTATTATTATTCTGAGCATTAGTTATACTTTTTTTTTTATTGCCATGAAAATGTATTTATTACTTTTAAAATAATGTTCAAAGGCCAACTACAGTTTCTAATAAAGTTAGGCACACACTTACCCTATGACCCAGCAATTCCATTCTCAGGTTAAGAGAAATGAGCATACATGTCCACAAAAGGACTTGTTCAAGAATGTCCATATCAGCTTTATTCATAATAGTCCAAACTAGAAACAACTAAAATGTCCATCAACAAGAGGACACATAAATAAATGGTAGCAGAGTCATACAATGGAAAAGACTCAAAAATAAAAAGATAAAAAGGAAGAGACTACGAAGTATCTGACAACATGACTGAATCTGAAAAACACTAAGTAAAGAAGCCACATGCAAGAGTTCATTCTGTATGATTCCTGTGGTAGATTGAATTATGTGCTCCAATTTAGACATGTTCTTAATCTTAATCTGTTATCCTGTGGGTATGGACCCATTGTAGATACAACTTCTTGAAGAGAGTATTTTTAGTTAAGGTGTGTGACCTAACTGAATGAGGGAGGGTCTTAATCCAGATTACCAAAGTCTTTTTGAAGAGATAGCCACAGGAAGAAGCCAGAAATCAGTGGAACTGGATCTTGGAAGAGTAGACACAAGAATGGAGAAGACAGAGCCACATAGCACAAGGCAGGGATACAAGCCAAGGATCACCAACAGCCAGCACAAGAATGTTACAGACTTTGGAGAGTAAGCATTATCTTGCTGACGTCTTGATTTTGGACCTCTCCTAAGCCTCAAAATGGCGAGCCAATAAATTCTTATTGTTTAAACCAACCCATTCTATGGTATTTGTCATAGCAGAACGGCAAAGTAAGACAATTCCATTTATATGAAGTCTGCGAATAGACAAAGCTAATAGTGATAGAAGACAGAAGAGCGGTTAACTTGGGTGGGGTTGGTAGGAGGGAAATTTCTGAGGGAATGTAAATGTTTTGCACCCACGGGACATTTGGCAATGTCTGGGAACATTTTTGTTGTCACAAGTGAGGGTGTACTATTGGAATATAGTGTGTAGAGGCCAGAGATGCTGTTAACCATTCTACAATTCGCAAAACAGCCCCCCACACCAAAAATTATCCAGCCCATAGTGTCAGTAGTGTCCAGGTTAAGATACGCTTGCATATGATTTAGATTGCTTGAATGTGATCAAAGAAGTTTGCCTCCTTGTGGGTACTTACCTTTATTACAGCCAAAATCTGAATGGCAGAAATGGCTGGCTATCTACCAAAGCTTCCTACTCCCCTTCAATACAGTATAGTTGTCACCAGGAAGCAGCTGCCCAGCCCAAGACATTATCCAATCTCCTTTGCTTCTAGGTAGACCATGTTATCTGTTCTTGTAAATAGAATGTGAACAGAAGCAATGTATGTCAGTTCTTGGGCAAGGCAGTTTGGAAACGTGTGCCTTCTCCACTCTTTTCACCTACTACCACTGGATGCAGGCAACAATGATGAGCCCCAGGGGAGGAAGGAATCTGCCACCCAACTAGCAAAACAGCACTGGATTGCAGATGAACAAAAAATAAACTTCTTTTATATCAAGCCCCTGAAATGTTGGGGTTTATTTGTTACAGCAGCTAATGTTATTCTAAAAGAGTGTTCATTAAAAAGTATATTAAAAAAACAAACAAACAAATAAATAAAAGAGTACTCAACAAAAAATATAGAGCTTCTGAGGAGCAGATCTTCTAAGCTGATCTATTAAGGGCAAGCTTACTTGCAAATTCTCTGAATCAGGGACCATGTAGCAACACATTTTCTTAATCTTCCATAATGCCAAGCACCATGTTCAACAAGAGCCAGGTTCCTTCCTTGCCCTGCCTTCCCTGGGTCATATGGCTCCCTTTTGTCATCTTTCCATGACTTCATCTATTGGACCACAAAACACCAACTTCCATGCTCTTATCCATGTGTTTTGGGTCCCATGTTCCTGGGGTGGATTCTGATTGGCTTAAGTCAATCCATGTGTTTTCTTCACCCTGGCCTTGGAGTTTGGTTCAGAGATGGCCACAAAACCTAGTCAGAGCCAGTGAGATATAAGATGTTTACTGGGGCCCCTGAAGGGAAGCAAGATCTTCTCTTTCAAGGGGAGAGCCCTTAAATATATTCTTTTTTTGAAAAAGATTTATTTTATTTATTTATTCCCCCGCCCCTAACCCCTGTTGTTTGCGCTCGTTGTCTGTTCTCCATGTCTGTTCGTTATGTCCTCATCTTTTTTAGGAGGCATCAGGAACCAAACCCAGTACCTCCTACATGGGACGGAGGCACCCAATGATTTGAGCTACCTCCGCTCCCTGTTTGTTGTGTCTCTTATCGTGTTTACTTGTTGTGTTTCTTGGCTGTGTCATCTCGCTGTATCATCTTGTTGTGTTATCTTGTTGTGTCATCTTGTTGCATCAGCTTGCTGTCTTGCTCGTCTTCTTTAGGAGGCACCGGGAATTGAACCCAGGACCTCCCATGTAGTAGGCAGGCGCCCAACTGCTTGAGCAACATCCACTTCCCTGTATTCTGTTTTCTCCCATGCAGTGGTGTAGGTTTGTAAGTTTCCAGTTGCTGCATCATTTGCAAACAGGGGGCAATGCCAGGAGCTAGAGCTGCCAAGGGACTACAAATTCAGATGGTTCCCAAGGACACAAACAGTGCCAGGTTCTAGGTTTTTTTCTGCATTTCTTCTGTGCCTTTCAGTGTATTAGCTTTGCTCACCCATGGTGGCAAACTAACACCCACAATTCCAGGCATTATAGGTCAAAACAACGTGTCTCTCTCTCTTTTTTAAAATAGTTCTTTTATCCCCACCCCCGAGATGGCTTCCTTGTCTGTCTACCTTAGGAGGCAGCAGGAACTGAACCTGGGATCTCCCATATGGGGGCGGGTGCCCAATTGCTTGAGCCACATCTGCTCCCATAACATGTCTCTTAATGAGAAAAACCTTTCCCAGAAGCACTCAGAAGATATTTCTTCTTATCTTATTGGCCAGAGGACATCCCCTGACAATGCTCAAACCCATCATTGGCCAGTGGTCTGGATCACCTATCCGCACTGGGGCAGAGCACTATCTCCCTGGAAGCTCATGGCCACCAGGAGGAAGGGAGCCAACTGGACTTAACCAGAAATCTGATAAAAAGGGGAGAGTGATTTTTGAGAAGGCAGTGTCTGTTCTATATCTGCTATTTAGTATAGATATTTATATGTACAGTATGTCATATCAGACAGTTCAAAGTAATAGAACACCAAAAGGGAAAATCTTAGGGGAGATTTATTGGCTTGCACAGCAAAATAGTTCAGGGGATTTCAACTTCCCGCACGGCTGGATCCAGGCAATTATGTCTGTACTTGGTCACACACTCTCTTTTCATGCCTTGGCTCTGCTTTCCTTAGTGCTGGCTTCATTCTTGGAGGCAGAAGGTCACCAAGTGGTGGCCCCAGAAGCTATAGGTTACTGCCTACCGGACTGGCAATGCTATAGCTGTTCTGACAAAAGTTTAAGAATTGAAGCTCAATGACAGGCTTTGATCAGAACCCATCCTTGAACCCATCGCTATGCTCAGGAAGGATGGAAAGGTTTGATTGGCCAAGCCTAAGTCCTGTCTCATCTCCATCTAAACAGATTAAAAATGTGGGAAGGAACATTCCAAAACAAAGCCTGTTTGCTACGAAATGGAACTCTCAGAGAGCCTCAATGGCTCTGAGGGCATGTCCCAGTCCTGGCAAGCTTTCCACCAAGGCAACAGACTTCTAAACGTCCTTGGTCTTTCTTTGGTTCCAGCATTGATTCCTAGTGACTTGTTCTCCACATTTGGTCCTTGAGACCAGTGCTTCTTAAACTGATGTGCATATGAATCACCTGGGGAATCTGTTTAGACTGCAATTTTGATGCAGCAGGTCTGAGAGTCTACATTTCCACGGACACGCTTAGGGCAGCAAGGGCTCAGGGTGCTTCCTGGAGATTATCTCAGCCCTCTAAAGGAAACCACAATTGAATTAGATGAAAAACAAGTAAGATATACTTTCCTTTTAAAAGAAATTTAAATAATAAGACGAGTCAATATAAAGAAAAAATGTAAAGTAAATAATAATAAGGTGGTTTGGGGCAGTGGCAAAAATCACCAAGTTGTTGTGTGGGTGATTGAAGTTCGGGGAACTTTGGGAGAGGCAACAGCCAGGCTGTCTTCTGGACATTATTTGGCTGAATCAAGCTGGACAAAAATTCCCTTGCATGCAAACTGGTGCTAGAGAAATGTTTCAAATGCAGACAGCTGCTGCTGCTTCAAGGTGAAGTTTTAAATTCTAGACAATCTTTATTCATGCCTCTTTAAACCTGGGGCAGCGGGGGCAGGAGACTCTTTCTTCAAAAGGAAGACTGCATTTTTGGGACAGGAGGCGTCCTGATTGCCTGTTGCAAGAACCAAGGGGCCAGAGGGCCAGAGAGCGTCTGGCTTGTGAAGTCTTGTGAAACAGACTTGTAGAACTTGCCTCTCTGCCTATCAGCCCAGGAAAGACCCCAAAGTGGCACCCGGACCCCAAGGCCTTGAAAGACCCCGGCTTGTTTATTGACTGAAACTTGGCTTTGCTGACCAGGATGAGTTCAGCCATGCCCAGCTGGGGAACGGTTCTGCGTGTGTGCCTGTGTCTGCGCTTCCTCTTCTTTCCCCTCATACAATTATAAACACCTAATCCCAAGGGACTGTGGCTCATGTCACCTTAAAGTTATTTTTTCTGTTTAACCTTGAAGCATCACATGTTCGTTTCAAAGGGGCTTGACGGGCATGGAAGAACTTTGGAGCAGAAGTTCAAACATGTTTTTTGCCACCCCTATTTACACTGGTGGCCCCTCCAAAAACATGCCTCTTCTGCATTAATTCAGTGAAAAGAGAAAATTAATCAAGAAAAAAAATGCAAGCTTTGATTAATTAAAAACACTTTTATTCCACAATGACTACTTAATCAGGTTAACAGTGATATAGCTGCTAAAACTGCTAAATATTGGGTAATTTTTTCTAGAAAATGGCCTTGCTCTGTCTTCTGCAAGTGGAGATGAAGATGAGGAGACCCAGACTAATGTTTTTGGATTGTTCTGACCAAAGAAAATCTTTTGTATTCAAACATTTTTTACCTTGACTCAGCAAGAAATACACTTTACACCATGACAGTACACACATGCACATAAACATTACTGAAATGTGAGTTTCCATAAGCAACACTTTCCTCTACTAGGTATGACGTAGTATTATATTTTCTATTCTCTCCTATCCTTTAAAACTCTGGACTGGACAGATTAAATTGCTTTCAAGACCTTTTTATGGGTCACTGCATGAAGTATGGAAAATTGGATCAGAACATGAATAGCAATGAGATTCTCGACTTTGGCTTGAATCAATCAACTGGAGAAATTTAAAAAAAAAAAAAAAAAGCTTATGCCTGGGCCTCTCCCCAGCCAATTAAATCAGACTCTTTGGGCCTGGCCACCGGAAGATTTTAAAAGCTCCCCAGATGATTTAAATGTGCAGCTAGGATTGATAGCCCTGCTCTGTAATGATGGTTAGGAGCTCCTACAGAACTGAATTCGAATGCAGTTATGATATTTCCTAGTGGCATGTCCTTGGGCAATTTGCTTAACCTGAGGTTCGCTTTCCCCAGCTGCAAAATAGGGATAAAAATAATACTTATCTCATTGTGTTGCTTCAGGATTAAATGAGATAAATATGTAAATAGTTCTGCAGGGGGCCTTGTATATAGCAGGTGCTCAATAAATAAGACCTACTGTTACACATGGGGAAGTGAAACCTCAAACAAGTGGATTATTTAAGGCCACAGTCAGACCTTGTATTTAAAGAGAACAGTTTTCTGTTTGCTGTTTCTACCTGCTGGCTCTGGCTGCATAGGGACACGTTAGGGTTTTGCTAGTATGACTGGAGTTAGGATGAAAGATGCTGGCAGAGCTCTGAATTCACCTGCATGTTGCAGAGGTGTGTCCAACACACCCAGTTTGCACAGGAATGGATTGGTCACCCTACATATATGGTACTTACCATTTGACAAGCACTAAACCAGGGGTCAGCGGACTTCCCGTGGGCCAAGTCCAGCTTTTAACTTTTTATTTTGAAATGCTTTCAACCTTAAAGGACAGATACAAAAATAATACAAACCGATACAGAGCCTTCCAGCATACCCCTATCCCGTCAGATACTCAGACCTACCGATTTTAACATTTTGTCAGATTTTCTGTATCATCCTATCTATCCATCAATCTATCTACCCATCAATCTATCAATCCATCAATCTATCTACCCATCTGTCTTTCTGCCTGCCTAGTTGTCTATCAATCCATTTTCTGGATACTTGAGTTGTATATATCATGTCCCTTGAACACTTAATCCTGCCACATACATTTCCTAAGAACAAGGATATTCATTTATGTAGCCACTTTAAGTGCAATTACCAAGTTCAAGAAATTTAACATTTTTGGTGGTGGGGTGATGTATGGGAGCCCTGTATGACGCTATGCCTTTTTGTTTTATAAGTTTACAACTTTTACTATACATTTATTATTTATGTATGTTCATGTAAGAATCATATACTTCAGTAAAAATTTTAAATGAATAATAAAAAAAGAATTACCATATGACCCAGCAATCCCACTTCTCTATATATACACAAAATAATTGAGAGCAGGGATTCAAACAGATATTTGCACACTGATGCTTGTAACAGCATTACTCACAACTGCCAAAAGGATGGAAGCAACCCAAGTGTTCATCAACAGATGTACAGACAAAATATTATTCAGCCATAGGAAGGAGTGAGGTTCTGATACATGCGAAGACGCGGATGAGCCTTGAAAACATCACGTTGAGTGAAGTAAGCAAGACACAAAAGGACAAATATTGTATGATCTCACTGATAGGAAATGATTAGAATATGCAAGTTCATAGAGTCAGAAACTAGAATACGGATTACCATGGACTGTGGTGAGGGTAAGGAATGGGCAGTTGATGCTTAGTACAGGGTTTCTGTTTTGGGTGATGGAAATTTTTGGTAATGAATGGTGGTGATGGTAGTACAATACTGTAAATGTAATTAGCACCACTGGATTGTGTATTTGAATGTGGTTAAAGAGAAAAATTTTATGTAGTATATATGTTATCAGAATAAAAAAAAAAAAAAAAAGATTGTATACCCAACCAGTGAACCCTCATGTCAACTTTAGAGTATAGATAATAGTATAATTAAAATAATATTGTTTCAATATTAACAGAGGTACTACACTAATGTAGAATGTTAATCAGAAGGATAACTTGGTGTGTGGGGGTTGTATAGGACCTCTGTACTTTCCTCATGATTTTTCTGTATACTTAAAACTTCTCTAAAGATTGCCAAGAACTGGGGGGAGTTTATAGATCAAGCACACGACTCTTCAAACACTTTTGTTTTATGAAATCCAAATAAAGACAGATGACAAAGGGCAAAAAAAAAAAAAGAACTTCTCTAATTAAAAAAATGCAACCCTGTTTTAAAACAAAAACAATGGGGATTGGATGTGGCTCAACTGATTGGGCATCCGTCTCCCATATGGAAGGACCTGGGTTCGATCCCCGGGACCTCCCGGTAAAAAAAAAAAAAAAAAAAAATTAAAACAAAAACAAAAAAAACAAAAAAGAAATTTAACATTGATATAAAGCTTACAATCTATATTCTGTTTTTTTTCATATGTCCCGGAATTATCCTTTGGAATCTTTTCTCCTCCACTATTAGATCCTGTCCAGGATCACATATTGCGTTTAACCGTCATTGTCTCTTTAGTTGCTCATTCTTTTTTTTTCTTAAGTGTCAGAATACATATACAACATAAACATTCCCATCGCATCCATTCCCAAGCATAATATTCAGTGAGATTACTTGTATTTATGTTGCTGGGATACCTTCACCACATTCCACTACTAAAACTTTCACATCACCCCAAACAGAAACCCAATGCCCGTTATGCATTAACTTCCCCTTCCCCCTGCTCTGTCTCCTGTCTCTATGATCTTGCATATTCTCTGATATTTTCTTTGTAGTTACCATGGGGCTTAAATTTAACTTCCTAAATCTATAAAAATCTCTTTTGCATAGATACAGACTTAACTTCAATGGTATTCACAAACTATGTTCCCATACCCCTCCATCTCCCCACCGTTATGTAGTTCTTTTTTTTTTTTTTTTTAAAGATTTTATTTATTTATTTATTCCCCCCTTGCTGCTTGTGCTTGCTGTGTCCACTTGCTGTGCATTTTTCTGTGTCTGCTTGTCTCCCTCTGCTGCGTCAGCTCACCGCGCCGCGCCGGCTGGCTTGCCTTCACCAGGAGGCCCCAGGAATCGAACCCAGGGCCTCCCATATGGTGAACGGGAGCCCTATCAATTGAGCCACATCCGCTTCCCTATGTAGTTCTTTTCACAAATTACATGTTTATGCATTGAGTCCCAAAACACTGATTTTTCATTACATTTTATGCATTTACCTTTTAGATCCTGTAGGAAGTAAAAAGTGAAGTTACAAACCCAAAATACATGGGAAACGGATGTGGCTCAAGAGGTTCGGCATCCGTCTACCATATGGAGAGACCGGGGTTCGATCCCCGGTACCTCCCGGTAAAAAAAAAAAAAACAAACCCAAAATACAATAACACTGGCATTTATATTTACCTATGTCGTTACAAGATCCTTGTTTCTTTATGTGGCTTCGATCTATTCTCTCGCGTCCTTTCCTTAGGAACTGTAGAACCATCTTTAGTGTCTTTTGTAGGACCAGTCTAGTGGTGATAAAATTCCCCAGCCTTTGTTTATCTGGGAATGTCTTAATTTCTTCCTCTTTTTTTTTTAGGTGCTGAGGCTGGGGATTGAACCCACGACCTCATATATGGGAAGTTGGTGCTCAACCACAGAGCCACACCAGTTCCCCTGAGTTAGTTTTCTCATTTGTTTGCTTGCTGTTTGTTTTTTTGTTTTAGGAGGCACCAGGAACTGAACCCAGGACCTCCGGTGTGGGAGGCAGGTGCTCAACTGCTCGAGCCACATCTGCTCCCCTCTCCCTCATTTTTTGTTTTTTTTTTCCCATAAGTAGTTTTTATTTTCCAACTTTTCCATATTGTACACATATCAAGTTTGTTTTTTTAAGATTTATTTTATTTATTTATTTATTTCTCCCCACCATCTTGCTGTTTGCACTTGCTGTGTCTGTTCATCTTCCTTGTTTCTTTTGGAGGACCAGGAACTGAACCTGGGACCTACAATGTGGGAGGGAGGTGCCTAATTGCTTGAGCCACCTCCGTTCCCTGCTTTGTTGTGTCTCTCATTATGCTTTCCCCCTATTATGCGTCAGCTTGCTGAGCCTACCTGTTGGGTCAGCTTCCCGTCCCACCTGGCCTCTTTAGGAGGCAACAGGAACCTCTGCTCCCTGCTTTTGTTGTGTCTCTCATTATGTTTTTCTTCTTGTGTCTCTTGTTGCATCATCTTTTTTTTTTTTTTAAAGATTTTATTTATTTACTTTTATCCATTTTAAACCCCCCCCCTTCCCCATTTGCTGTTTTTGTGTCCATTTGCTGGGCAATTCTCTGTGTGTGTTTCCTGCCATCTCTTCTCATCCTCCTCCTCCAGTCTTCACCAGGATTCGATCCTGGAGACCTCCGATGTAGGAGAGAGGTATTCTGCTGCCTGCGCCACCTCAGCTCCTGGCTTCTGGAGCTTTCAGAGCATCTCGTCTTGTCTCTCCTCTGTTACATCATCATCCTGCTGCATCATCCTGTCGGGCTCCCGGGGCCCGACAGCTCAGTGGCACACAGAGCCTGGCAACCCATGCACCTTCTATATATATATATATTTTTATTTTACCGGGAGGTCCCAGGGATCGAACCCAGGTCCCTCCATATGGCAGACGGACGCCCAACCATTTGAGCCACATCCGCCCCCTGCATCATCTTTTTGTGTCAGCTTGCCATGCCTGCTCATTGCGCCAGCTTGCTGTCTTCTTTAGGAGACACCAGGAACCAAACCATGGACCTCCCATGTGGTAGGTGGGAGTTCAATTGCTTTAGCTTCTCTCTCTCCGTCATTTTTGAAAAACAGTTTGGCCATTTACAAACTCTTGGTTGACATTTTTTTTTCCTTTCAGCACTTTAAATATGTCATCCTCTTACCACCTTGCCTCCATGGTTTCTGAGAAGAAATCGGCACTTATTCTTGTTGAGGCTCCCTTGTGCATGACAGGTTGCTTCTCTGTTGCAGCTTTCAGAATTTTCTCTTTATTTTTGGCATTGGACAGTTTGATTATAATATGCCACAGTGTAGGTCTATTTGGGTATATCCTGTTTGTTGTGCGTTGTGCATCTTGGATGTGAATATTCAGGTCTTTCAATAAGTTTGGGAAGTTTTCAGCCATTATTTCTCTGAATATTTTCTCTACACCTTTTCCCTCTTTCTTCTCCTTTTGGGACTCCCACAATGTATATATTGGAATGCTTGATGCTGTCCCACAGGTTCTTCAGTCTCTTTTGACTTTTCATTCTTTCTTCTTTCTACTCTTCAGACGATAATTTCAGTTGTCTTATCTTCAAATTCACTGATGCTTTCTTCTGCCAGCTCCAATAGGCTGTTGAATCCCTCAAGGGAATTTTTAATATCTGTTACTCTGTGCTTCAGCTCTGTTTGGGTCCTTTTCATAATTTCCACCTCTCTATTGTTACTCTTTTTTGTGTCTATCTATCATTTTCTTTGAGCATATTTAAGACCATTTTTTTTGGGGGGAGGGGAAGGTACCTGGGCTTGGGATTGAACCTGGGACCTTGTATGTGGGAAGCCAGTGCTCAACCACTGAGCTACACCAGCTCCCAAGACTATTTTTATTTTATTTTATTTTATTTTATTTATTTATTTTTTTTAAAGATTTTATTTATTTATTCATTTATCCCCCCCTTGCTGCTTGTGCTCGCTGGGTCAGCCAACCACGCCGTGCGGGCGGGCTTGCCTTCAACCAGGAGGCCCCGGGAACCGAACCCAGGGCCTCCCATATGGCAAACGGGAGCCCCACCGATTGAGCCACAGCCGCTTCCCGCAAGACTATTTTTAAAAAAGCCTTTGTCTGTTATGTACTAGGTCTGGCCTTCCTCATTGATGGTTTCTAATGCTTGCATTTTTCCCCCTTACCTGGACAATCACTTCCTGTTTCTTTGTATGTTTGTAACCTTTTTTTGAAACCTGGACATTTTGATATTTTAATGTGTTATCACTGCAACTTAGACTCTGAGGCGTCTGTTCCTTGAGATTGTATCCAGCTAGTGTTATGATAGAGCTTTATTTGAATGTCAAGAGCTAACAACTTGCAAATATTCTCACTGTCCTGGTTTTGTGATAATCAGGGTAGACTAAACATTCGCTCTATTAGAAACCATGCATGTATCTCCAGACCTACTTTTTCTCCCTAGTCTGGTTTTTAGAATGCTGGTGATAAACTAAGCCCATACATGACCTTCCTGTATGGGAAAAGACTGTAACTTTGGATATCTTTGGTCAACCTTAAGAGCTCTAATATGGGGATGGATGTGGCTTGGGAGGTTGGGCATCGATCTCCCATATGGAGGGACCTGGGTTCGACCCCTGGGACTTCCGGTAAAAATAAAAAAAAGAAAAATTTAGAAGGCACGTGGGCCACCAGGCCCCATGCGTGGGTGTGCCGCCAAGTCCCATCTGCGGGTAAGCTGCCAGGCCCCACAAGCCACGCAGCAAGATGATGACATAACAGGAGAGTGACACAAGGGAGAGGCAAGACGAGACACACCGTAAAACCAGGAACTGAGGTGGTGCCCTCTTGCCCACATCAGAAGTTCTGAGGATCGAATCCCAGTGAAGACAGGAGGAGGATGAGAAGAGAGGGCAGGAAATGGACACAGA
>JAKSZT010045840.1:0-10587 GCA_026826555.1 Tolypeutes matacus
TTTCTTATGTGCTGTTTTTTCTCAGAGAGTATAAAATATCTACATAGAAGATCAACAGGATTACAATACACATCATACATATGAGCCAATTATTGGTCAAAACTAGCAAAAAATCACATTAGAAATTTTAAGATGAGCTGCAAATTACAAAAATAATGATTAAATTCACTGTGGCCACAAAGGGTAAACTCAAAGCCAGGAATATCTGTGCTGAAGGATGTCCCCATAGCAGCTAATAAAATATTAAACTTCCATCCTGGGGAAACCCTGTTACTTTATCAAATAAAATGGCAAAAATCCCTGGAATATATAAGCCATCCTTGATAAAAGAAAACAGACCCTATATGCCAAGCCCTCAATATTAATCCTTGAATTTATGAATCTTATTCCTGTAAAAATGAAACTTAGCCTAATTATAATTAATGCCTAATAGTTACTTCCTGAAAACCTCTGAATTATTCAAATATGTCTTCTTTCTCAGTCAAACTCAGCAAATAAACTCATTACCTTTCCCCCAACACGGGACATGACTCCCAGAGATGAGGGATAACTATCAAGTGTTAATCAGCAATGTGTTTGAAAAAAGACCTTGACCAAAAGGAGAAAATATTAAGTAAAAAATAGTTTTTATGGCTAAGAGATTTCAAAGTGAGGCGGGAGTTCATTCCAGATGTTACGTTTGTTCAAATCTCAAGAAGATTTCACTAACAGCCACAATAAACAAATCCTCAAGCAAAGGTTCTCCTGCGGGCTCTAGGGACATCCAGATACCATAGGCAAGGCACACAGCCTCATGAAATCAGCCCCTCCTCGTCTGGCCCTAATTTGGAATATATGATAATTGATTCCCCAATATAACATATGTATATTCATTTATAATTTCCCTAATCATGATTTTTCTAATTTAAAAAAAAATTTGAATCTGTAATTTTCAATATAACTGCTAAATATATCTCTCAGAGACTTAAATTTTCAGATTATTCATATACTGGTTGAACCCTGAATCCTAGCAGAGTAGTGGCCAACTCCTCCTCTCTAGTTCTTCGGGCTTGCCCTGGACAACGAACAAAATGATAATGATAGACAAGTCCCATCCTAAAAAACAAGGAGTATCTACAACTGCAAGCCAAAATTTCTTCCATCTGCTCCAGACTATCTAAGTCCCCTCTCAGCCTGAAGAAGTCAGAATCTGTAAAGATTGAGGAATGAGCAAACATAAGGGAAGAGTGTAACCACGGATCAAGGTGGATTTGTTATAATTGTTGTTAATATCTTGTGTTAATATAAGAACTTGTAACATTTGTAAAAACATAACATTTGCCATGGGTTCAGAAAGGAGAGGAGGGATGAATAAGTGGAAAACAGGGCATTTTTAGGGCAGTTAAACCCTTTTGTATGATATTGGAATGATGGATACATGACTTTAAACAGTTAACAAAGTCTATAAAACTGTACAGCACAAGGTATAAATCATAATTTAAATTATAGACTTTGGTAAGCAACAGTGCTTCAATATTGGTTCATCAATTGTAAAAAGTAAAGCCACACTAATGTAAGATGTTAATAACAGGGAAACTATGTGGGCATGTGGGAGGGGGGCATATGGGAACTCCCTATACTTTTGGCGTATTTTTATGTAAATCTAAAAGTTCATTAAAAGTAAGTTTAATATTATTTAAAAAAAAATAAAGATTCGATATAAGACCCTTTCTAAGACAGAAACACTCAAGCACCCAGACATTGCCAACTCATGATGGTTATGTTCTCAGGGGATTACAGATGGCCACATGATGATCAAAGGCCATGAGGTTGAGCATAATCTCATCACTCCTTGTTTTCTGTTTCTTTGTTTGTTTGTTCTGTTTTTGCATACTTTTTCTATTATTTTAAAAGAAGCTTTAGATTACATAAATGTTGCATCTAAAGTATAGGGGATTCCCATATACCCCACCCCTCCACATTAACAACATCTTTCATTAGTGCGGTACATTTGTTACAGTTGATGAACACATATTGAAGTATTGTTACTAACCATGGTCTATAGTTCACGTTATGATTTACACTTTGCACTACACAATTTTAATGGATTTGACAAATGTATAATGGCCTGTATCACCTTTGCAATGTCATGCAGAGTGATTCCAATGTTCCCAAAATGCCCCATGTTACAACTATTCTCCCTCTCCCAAGAAACTCTGGTGACCACTGCTTTTATATCATTGTTACATGCTCTTCCATTACTAAAATAATAATAATAAGTTTACTTTAGTTCATAGCTGCATTCCCACTGGGTGTTCACTCATTAATCTTAAGGATTTTAGAATGGTGATACCTACTTTGCTTCCAATTGAGAGGGGTCTTAAATTCCATGGGACAGATGAATGGAACTGTCTTGCTTGCAGTAGTATATACTCTCTGTTTTATGGTATGGATATTGTCCATTATCATTCTTTTGTTAGTTGTCCTGGGTGAGTTCAATGAATTGGAGAGTAGGTGTTGACTGCAAATCTGAGATTCAGGTTCAGCCAGCATATGAAGAGCCAGAAGTCTCAAGTCTCTGGGACACATATTTAATGGGTATACTGCTCATTATAGGTTCAAATAAAAGAGGCATAAGAACCATGTATAAGAAAATTATAAATGAGCCAAACTCCAATACATTGGAGGGATAGGTTATCATATATTCCAGAATAAGGCCAACTAACAGAGTGCTGAATTCGTGGGGTTGTCTGCTCTGTCAATAGTGTTCAGATGTGTCTAGAGCTCTCAAGATCACCCCTGCTTAAGAAACTGTTTACTGCAGAGGTCAGTGAGATCCTTCTAAGATATGCATGAGCATAACCTCTGGAATGACCTCCTGACTCACTTTGAAATCTCTTACCCATAAAAATTCATTTGTATTTGACATTTCCCCTTTTTTATTAAGGTCTTTCTCCAAATGCATCACCAGTTGTTGCTTAGTCATAATCCATTGGTGCCAGGGAAGCTCATCCCTGGGAGTCATATTTTGTGTTTATATGCTGAGTTTGGCTTAGAGAAAGGCCACATTAATGCAACAAGGATGGTTTCAGGAGGTAACTCTTAGGCAATATATAATACTGGACTAAGTTTTAATTTCACAAAATCAAGGTTCAAAAGTACAAGCTTCAATTTCAAGGTTCTGTGATATTGGTCTCTCCTCCTTCGCTAGACACTGCCTATGTCCTCTAGGGATTCTTGCCACTCTATTAGAGAATGTATCAGGACACTGAGGGTGAGAATTAAGTATTCTTTCAGTTACTGTGTGGGTTTCCACCCAATGAAACAACACCTCATAACCACTTGAACACATTCTTATTCCACAGAGGCATGCTCCTCGTGCACCTCTACTCACACATACTCCCACCACTGGAACCCCATGCCAGTGATCCTCTCCTGCCACAGTTGTGACTCTTCTACAATCCAAAACCCCTCCCACCCAAAAAAGCCAAAAAGAAAATAAATAAGAACAATAATAAATAAAAATTAAAAAATTAAAAATAAAACATATATTTAAAAAATTAAAATATATATTTTTTGCATTTTGTCTTTCATTCCCATAAGATCTGTGATGGTCATGTATCTCAGGGGCTTACAGATGGCCATATAATGATCAAAGGCCATGAAGAGGAGCATAATCTCATCACATCTTGTTTTTTGATATTTTCTCTTTTTTCTTGAAAACTTGTTGGGAAAAAAAAAAGAAAATTTGTTGGTAGTTTATGTGTTTCTAGGAATTTGTCCATTTCATCTAAGTTATCTAATTTGTTAATGTACATGTGTTCATAAATTTCTCCTATTATCCTTTTTATTTCTGTGATTTCATAATGTTCTCAATTTTTTTCTTGATTTTAGTTATTTGTATCCTCTCTTTTTTTGTGTGTAGCTTTGTGTTGATTTTATGGATATTTTCAAAGAACCAACTTAAAAAAAAAATCTCTCTAAGCTTGTATTCCCTATTTCATTTATCTTAACTCTAATTTTTTTCTTTCCTCTTATTCACTTCGTGCATAGTTTACACTTTTTAAAAATACATCCTCCAGTTCTGAGGTTAAGTGTCCAATTTGAGATCTTTCTTCTTTTTTAATATCTTGTAGAGCTATAAATTTCCCTATCAGCACTACCTTTGTTGCATCTTCTAAGTTACGGTATGGTTTGATTTTGTGTACATTCAGCTTAATATATTTTCTAATTTTCCTTGTGATTTCTTTTTTAAACCATTGGTTGTTTAAGCATGGGTTAATTCCCACATATTTGACAATTTTCCACTTTTCTGTTATTAATTTCTAACTTCATTCCATTGTGGTCAGGGAAGATATATTACATGGATTCAACATTTTAACTTTTATTGTAATTTATTTTGTCATCTAAGATTTAGTCTATACTGGAGAATTATCCATGTGTACTAGAGAAGAACGTATATTCTGTTGCTTTTGAATGAAGTATTCTAAAGCAGGTCTAAGTGTCTTTTAAGTTTTCTATGTCCTTATTGATTTTATGTTTAGGTGTTATATCCATTATTGAAAGTAGTGTATTTATGTTTCCTACTATTGTTGTAGAACTTTCAATTGCTACCATCAAATCTGTCAATATCTGCCTCATATATTTTGGGGTGCTACCGTTAGGTGCATATATATTTATAATTTTTATATCATCTTTTTTAATTGACCTCTTTACCAGTATATAATAGTGACTTTCTTTGTCACTTTTAACAGTTTTCGACAAAAGGTATATTTTATCTGATATTACTATCGATTCCCTTGCTCTCTTTTGGTTATCATCTGTATAATACATTGTAGTCCATGCTTTCACTTTCAACTGTCTAAAGTCTTTGAATTTAAGGTGAGTTTCTTGTAAATAGTGTTGGGGTCATGCTTTTTAAATCAGTTTTGTTAATTTCTGCCTTTTGACTAAAGAATTTAATTCATTTACATTTAAAGTTACCATTGATAATGGAGGAATTTTTTTGCCATTTAACTATTTCATCTTTTAAAGTCTTAATCTTATACAATTTTTGCCACTAATTCTTTGATTATGTTTAATTTCATATTTAATTGATTTTTAGTAGTATAATATTGAGTTCCCTTTCACTTCGTTTTTCATATATTTTTCAAATGTCTTTTTGTGGTTGCCATTGTACAAAATTTAACATCCTAAATCTGTATCAATCATGTTTGATTTGATATCAACTTATATTCATAACATATATGAACAATGACCCTATACTAATTTGCTGCCCTACTGTTTTGTTGGTCTTTGTGTTACTTTGGAGTTCTTTTATGAATCCCAAAAAGAAAAAGAGTATCGTTTTTAACTAATCCATCCCTGTGTTTGTGAGACCCTTTTGATTGTAAGTAAGTAAGGTGTCACTTGGGTTGAGTCTCTGCCCTCTTGCTGGGTCAGAGACACAGAAAGAGATCCTGCCATGTGAGGGAGGATAGGAGGATCCCCAGGAGTCATAGCTTAAGCATGAAGCCCCAAAGAGCCTGGGCCCACAGAGCAGCTCATGGCTGAAATGATGAGCCAAATACCTGAAAACCCACAGCTGAAATTGGCTTTTCTCTTGCATCTTTCAGAATTCATTCCTTGTCTTTGACATTTGACAGTTTGACTACTATATCTGGGTATATTTCTATTCAAGTTTATTCTACTTAGGATTCATTGGGATTCTTGAATATGTATATTCATGTCTTTTGTTTGAGAAATTTTTTCCCTGATTTGTTTTTTAATATTCCTTCTGTCCCATTGAGGCATATATGACTTTGTCTTTTCTCCTTCAACCCTTCCAGTTTTTTCCCCATGCAGTAGCAGGAGCATTCTTTCCCTATTAAAAGGTAAGGCTTGGGAATGGGTTTTGAACTGGTGATTGATCAGTAGATCTTGTAACACTGTATTCTTTAGAAGTCCTTCTGCCCCTAATACCTGTGCCTTCCAGATCTGCATGTAGACATGCAATATAAAAAGTCTTTCTCATTTTTTGGTGAGCATGGACAACAGAGTTCAGAAAATTCTGTCTCTCTTTCCACAGCAGAGAATGAAGACCCCATGTGAACCTCTAAAACAATGCTCATTACTCACCTAGCTGAACATGACAGAGTATTTGTCTGACATGTTCATTCCCAGTTTAGCAGGAAGCTGACATTTACACAGCTCCCAGCCATACTTGACAATTGGCATAGTTGACAGAATTCGTCAGACCATAGTATGAGCTTTGGTGGGGAACCCATGGGGTGGCCTACTACCTCTGTGTGTGGAGGG
The DNA here is from genome assembly GCA_026826555.1 of Tolypeutes matacus. NCBI lineage: Eukaryota > Metazoa > Chordata > Mammalia > Cingulata > Chlamyphoridae > Tolypeutes > Tolypeutes matacus. Next base: position 6,277 of record JAKSZT010045840.1, read on the forward strand.
GCTGCCTGATTGCTTGATTGTTGCAGACCTCCATGTGAGTATGGAGATGCCAAAAAAACATGGCATAGAGTGCAAAGAACAAAAGATAATGAAGCTTAGCAAAGATAGTGAGTGCGCTGCCACAGCAATCAGCTGGCTGTTGTTATGGATGGTAAGATTAGCTATAGCAGACTGTCTGAGAAAGACAGAGAAATCTGCATATTGAAGCGGGAAAATGGCTGGAGTATGGTTCTCTAGAGAAGAATCTTGTATCTCTCAATTTTGGTCAGGATTGCACTCTCAAACCAGCAGCTGAGCCAGCAAAATTTCTACTCTGGGAAATGCCTCCAGAAAAAGACAAATAATTTGTATGCATCCCTATTCCATTCCCAAGTATATCCCACTCTATAGAGGAGACCCAAAGAAGATAAAAAACTTAATTGCTCCAACTGGTAATTGAAATTTACAGGGATTAATGAAGTAGTGCTGGAACTAAGTAAAAGTCCCTCAGCTTTCCTTTAAGGTCAAGTTGAGAAAAAACTGTGCTCATAATGGCAAAGGTCACTACTAAGGTCAATTAGAGCACGGTTAAAACAAAAAGGTAATCTCCCTTCAACTACCCCCCAAGGGATGGGAGACATTCTTAAGGAATTAAGGAATTATAAAGCCCATGGACAGTTGGGCAGTAACCAACAGAGACCTGGAATGAAAGGGCACAGGAGAGGGGAAATGTGCTACTGAATTAAAACCAAATATTTAAAGCATAGCCTCCTGAATCTATATCCGTTGCTGAAACCCTGTTAAACAAATAATGTCCAGATAACTTCTCCATTTTTTATATGTGTTTCCACGAACAAGTTCACAAATTGTAGGCAACACTGATTCCAGAGAAGATCTTAAAAGATATAAAAACTAGAGGCATGTAATGATGGGAAACTCGAAGATAAGCCATACCAAAAGAGTGAGAATTGAATCAAATTTGTGAGTTTATCTTCCTTTTTGTGTGTCTAACTCTTTGTGTCTATCTGAATGTTCAATGTTCATTTTTCCATACCTCCTGATGGTGATATCAAATTAACAAATGAAAATTCTTGAGAGGTTTATTCAAATTACTAAAAATTAAATAAGAATACACATAAATATATATACACATATACGTAAATAAGTACTCCTAGAACCCCAAATTAGAAAAGCTGAGTAGGATGGAAAGATCATATAGAAATCTGAATATAGGAACTATTGGAAGAAGAAAAAAGGTTTTTCCTAGGCTCCTTGACCTATCCTGGCCCCCAGGCCTTCTCCTAACTTTGACTGAATTCAAGGCTATCATTAAAACTGTTTGAAGAATCTATGAGGGAACGGCTATGTATGATAAGATAGAGGAAATGTGAGTTTAGCTTAGAATTCTGTCTACTTGGCCTGGAAATTTAGAATGAGAGAGCCAGAGACAATATTACACAATAAACCTTGTTTTGCAAAATTTTTCCTGTAATTCCTCAGTTAAAAAATAAAATTAAAGCCTTGGCATGAGAGTAATTAATAATCAATACATAAAGAAAATGTCCTTGAAAGGTATAGAAAAGTTTTTCTAAATCATCATTGAAATAAATTAAATGATTAAAATATATATTCCAGAACCTGATAGCCAGTATGCTTTGGTGATTTTTCACAATATTAGAAAATTTTAGAACAGAGGTTTTAACATTTTTTGTACAAACTATAATTGTTTCAATTTTATTCAACTTGGTTGTAATTTCCCTAGGCTTATACATTATATTTATCAGATCTTTAAATGATGAAAATTGTACATTTGTGTTCAAAGAAATTAAGTTAAAAAGAGAATGAAGTTCTGTCCTAAACTGAAATGTATAATTTTTCACAGAACAGAATGAGGGATGTAAGATGAGAGTTAAATGGATATGGAAATAAATAAAAGTTTTGTGGAAGTGAATTCATAATCAATGCAAACTAAAATTTGATGAGCTTGTTTAAGGGAATATGCCTTTGTCCTAAGAAAGAATTGCTGGCTTTCACTAGGATGAAAAATAAGTAGAACAAGACCTGAATGGATAGGAAAAGTTGTAGAGGGCATGTGAAAGGAAATTTCATTTGTTGCTGACTGTAATTTAATAATCTTAAAAAAAAAAAAAAAAACGGTAAAATTGGTCTTGAGGTGAAGTAACTAGTCTACGTGCTTATAGAAAGTTATGGGAAGTATGTAAAAGCATTTTCTAAACGGAGACATTTCAATGGAAATGGCAGATTCCAGGAAGCCATTATTAATTAGAAACCTATGAATTGATACTGATAACACAAAGTAACTTCGTAAGAGTAAGAACTGTCAGAAGTCACCTTAATCTCCATAGTGAGGTGGTAATAGGTGAAAGAAAATCTTGATTCCATTGAGAATATTTGATTTTCATAAAAACTGGGAAAATAGTTATTTTCCGTACTGCTGCAGTTTATTTGTGAATACTGTGTATCTTCCAGGAAACAGTGTGGAAGCTCTTCATTTTAATTTGAAGTAAAATACTTCCAAGAACCTTAAAAAATATAGTTCGTTTCATTTAATATATTATGAGTTACATGACACGTGTTTGGGAAGTGTTGTAAAATTGAAGGAATTTTCTAATCCCCTGTTGGTTAAATCTGGTAAATTCTCACTGTCAATATTTTATCCTAATACTGATCTGTATACTGGTATTGTTTACCATTTTAGATGTTCTTAGAAGAATGTGATATGTTAAGAAAACAACTAAAATCCCTTGTCAGTTTTACTATTTTGCTCTGATGCTTCTCGAAAAGAGCATGCAGTCAGCCCATCTTCACCAAAAAGGTACTTTAAAAGGGAAGCAAGGCAAATCTTTAAGTTATGTTTTTCCTTTTGATTAACACTCTTGGCAAAAGGTAATATTAAAACAAAATAAAACTTCTACTATAGTCTGTAGTTAATGATGTCTAGAAACTGCCTTATTTAAAATACTCATAATCTAGGGCCTAGATTGTAAGCTCTTGCAGCAGTCACATATATTCCTTGGGTCTGATCTCTTGTTATTTCTAAATTCTAAAATGCTTATAACCTAATAGCTCCTTTGAATTTTTAAGGACGGATATAACATATGGAACTCAGAGCTCAATTTAATCAGCTCTAGAGGTGCTGACGCAGCAGCCCTATGGCTGCAAAGAGTGAGTGGCCATAGAGAAGCTGCCACAGGGTGGTGCCTGGCTAAGGTACTAGCCATCCCCATTAAAAATTCTGAACTGGTTCATGTTATTCAAGATTCTCAGGCCTTTTCGTGGTTCTGCCTTATAGCAGTGGGCATTTGCACAAACCAACCTACCCTTAGAGACTGGTAAAGCGATTCATGCATTTAGACCTGGACCCAAGTACGGAATATAATGTTTTTCCATTTGAGTTATTGGCACGGCCAGTTAGTACAGTGCCAAAAACAATAAAGGTATTTACTACAATACCTAGCCATGCCCAAGAAGTGGATGTAAACAGGCTACTGCTGAAGACTCCTGTGGCTTTACCAACTGACGATGGCTATAGCTCCATAGCCCTACAGTGGACACTGCCTCCAGACTGGCTCTGTTTCATAGTTCCGGAGGGTGCTATGCAACAGGTTCGTGGAACACTGGATGGAGCCAACCTTCCTGTCCTCACAAGGATCAATGGTACTAAACTATGTCAACTGCATGAAAGGCATACCAACAAGGACAATAATTGCCAGAATGATGTGGGTAGAACCTAAAGAAACACAACTGGCATTATGGCCTGCTTCTATGGAGGGTCAACACGTGTGGTATTGTAAGCAGGGATCTCGCCCACACTCAGCAAATGTCCAAGGGCGTATGGGAGAAAGTTCCACTGTTATTTTACTCACTGGAGGAGATCTCCCAATCTGGGTACATACTAACATTTGTGCTTGTGCCCTTAGGCTTCTCTTCCAGATTCACAGGACTTACTGTAATGTCTTCCTGACTGGGCTGCCACCATGGTCAAACAGTCTATTGGAAGTGTGGATATACATGCCAGCATCCAGCAGTACTCATCTCCCTGGGTATATCCTTTCCTTATTTTTGATGAAGTGGAGTAATTGGCTAAACCCTGCAAATAAGAGCAGCCCTTCTAGGTGGCAATTTTATATTGCACATTGAACATTTTAATATTTTAAAGTATTAACACTGGGATTTAGTTTTCTGTTCCTTAAATTTGTATCCTGTTAGTGATAGGACAGAGATTTCCTTGAGTGCCAGGAACTGACAAAACAAATAAACCAAAGTAAGAAAACACCTTTCACAGTCTTTGCAAATTGGCTCTGTGTTGGC
>JAKSZT010045841.1:0-10687 GCA_026826555.1 Tolypeutes matacus
GTGGTAGGTGCAGGTAGCGAGAGTTTTGTTGTTTTTTTTTTCCTTTCTTATGTACTGTTGCTTCTCAGAGAGTATAAAATATCTACATAGAAGATCAACAGGATTACAATACACATCATACATATGAGCCAATTATTGGTCAAAACTAGCAAATTTATCACATTAGTGGTAAGTTTTAACAAGGGCTGCAAGTTACAAAAATAATGATTAAATTCACTGTGGCGACAAAAGTGTAAACTCAAAGCCAGGAAAAGCTGTGCTGAAGGATGTCCCCACAGTAGCTAACAAAATATTAAACTTCCATCCTGGGGAAACTGATACTTCCTCAAATAAAATGGCAAAAATCCCCGGAATATATAAGGCATCCTTGATAAAAGAAAACAGACCAAATATGCCAATCCCTCAATATTAATCCTTGTATTTATGAACCTTATTCCTGTGAAAATGAAATTTAGCCTAATTATAATTAATGCCTAATAGTTACTTCCTGAAAACCTTTGTATTATTCAAATATGTCTTCTTTCTATGCCAAACTCAGCAAATAAACTCACTACCTTTCCCCCAACACGGGACATGAGTCCCAGAGATGAGGGATTATTATCAAGTGTTAATCAGTGATGTCTTTGAAAAAAGACCTTGACCAAAAGGGGAAAACATTAAGTAAAACATAGTTTTTATGGCTAAGAGATTTCAAAGTGAGATGTGAGTTCAGTCCAGATGTTACGTTTATTCAAATCTCAAGAAGATTTCACTAACTGCCACAATAAACAAATCCTCAAGCAAAAGTTCTCCTGCGGGCTCTAGGGACATCCAGACACCATAGGAAAGGCACACAGCCTCATGAAATCACCCCCCGCCCCCGTCGGGCCCTAATTTGAAATATATGATAATTGATTCCCCAATATAACATATGTACATTCATTTATAATTTCCCTAATCATGATTTTTCTAATTTTTAAAAAATTTGAACCTGTAATTTTCAATATAACTGCTAAATATTTCTCTCAGAGACTTAAATTTTCAGATTGTTCATATACTGGTTGAACCCTGGATCCTAGCAGAGTAGTGGCCAACTCCTCCTCTCTAGTTCTGCGGGCTTGCCCTGGACAATGAACAAAATGAAAATGATAGACAAGTCCCATCCTAAAAAACATGGAGTATCTACAACTGCAAGCAAAAATGTTCCTTCCATCTACTCCAGACTATCTAAGTCCCCTATCAGCCTGAAGAAGCCAGAATTCCTAAAGATTGAGGAATGAGCAAACATAAGGGAAGAGTGTAACCATAGATCAAGGTAGATTTATTATAATTGTTGTTAATATCTTGTGTTACTATAAGAACTTGTAACATTTGTAAAAATATAACATTTTTTATGGGTTCAGAAAGGAGGGGAGGGATGAATAAGTGGAACACAGGACGTTTTTAGGGCAGGTAAACCCTTCTGTATGATACTGGAATGATGGATACATGACTTTAAACAGTTAACAAAGTCTATAAAACTGTACAGCATAAGGTATAAATCATCATTTAAACTATAGACTTCGGTAAGCAGCAGTGCTTCAAAATCAGTTCATCAATTGTAACAAGTAGAACCACACGAATGTAAGATGTTAATAACAGGGGAAACTAAGTGCGCATGTGGAAGGGGGGTATATGGGACCTCCCTATACTTTCGGTGTATTTTTATGTAAATCTAAAAGTTCTTTAAAAGTAAGGTTTAATATTATTTTTAAAAATATAAAGATTGGATATAAGACCTCTCCTAAGACAGAAACACTCAAGCACCCAGACATGGCCAACTCATGATGGTTATGTTCTCAGGGGATTACAGATGGCCACATGATGATCAAAGGCCATGAGGTTGAGCATAATCTCATCACTCCTTCTTTTCTGTTTGTTTGTTTGTTTTGTTTTTACATACTTTTTCTATTATTTTAAAAGAAGCTTTAGATTACATAAATGTTGCATCTAAAATATAGGGGATTCCCATATACCCCACCCCCTCCACATTAACAACATCTTTCATTAGTGCAGTACATTTGTTACTATTGGTGAACACATATTGAAGTATTGTTACTAACCATGGTCTAGAGTTCACATTATGATTTACACTTTGCACCACACAATTTTAATGGATTTGACAAATGTATAATGGCCTGTATTGCCATTGCAATGTCATGCAGAGTGATTCCAATGTCCCCAACATGCCCCATGTTACACCTATTCTCCCTCTCCCTAGAAACTCTGGTGACCACTGCCTTTATATCATTGTTACATGTTCTTCCGTTGCTAGAATAATAATAATAAGTTTACTTTAGTTCATAGCTGCATTCCCACCATCTGTGTGTTTACTCATTAATCTTAAGGATTTTAGGATGGTGATAACTACTTTGCTTCCAACTGAGAGGGGGCTTAAATCCCAATGGGCAGATGAATGGAACTGTCTTGCTTGCAGTAGTATATACTCTCTGTTTTATGGTATGGATATTGTCCATCATCATTCTTTTGTTAGTTGTTCTGGGTGAGTCCAATGAATTGGAGAGTAGGTGTTGGCTGTAAATCTGCTGAGATTCAGGGCTCAGCCAGCTTATGAAGATCCAGAAGTCTTAAGTCTCTGGGACACATATTTAATGGGTATAATGTTCATTATAGGTTCAAATAAAAGAGGCTTAAGAACCATGTATAGGAAAATTATAAATGAGTCCAACCCCAATACATTAGAGGGATAAGTTATCATTTATTCTAGAGTAAGGCCCCCTAACAGTGTGCTGAATTCCTGGGGTTGTCTACACTGCCAATAGTGTTTAGATGTGTCTAGAGTTCTCAGGAGCACCCCTGCTTAAGACACTGTTTACTGCAGCAGTCAGTGAGATCCTTCTAATATATGCATGAGCATAACCTCTGGAATGACCTCCTGACTCACTTTGAAATCTCTTACCCATAAAAATTCATTTGTATTTGACATTTCCCCTTTTGCGTTAAGGTCTTTCTCCAAATGCATCACCAGTTGTTGCTTAGTCATAACCCATTAGTGCCAGGGAGGCTCATCCCTGGGAGTCATATTTTATGTTTATATGCTGAGTTTGGCTTAGAGAAAGGCCAAATTAATGCAACAAGGATGGTTTCAGGAGGTAACTCTTAGGCAATATATAATACTAGACTATGTTTCAATTTCACAAGATCAAGGTCTATAAGTACAAGCATCAGTTTCAAGGTACTGGGATGTTGGTTTCTCCTCCTTCGCTAGACACTGCCCATGTCCTCTAGGGATTCTGCCACTCTATTAAAGAATGTAGCAGGACACCCGAGGATGAGAATTCAATATTCTTTCAGTTACTGTGTGGGTCTCCACCCAATGAGACAACACTCCACGACCACTTGAACACATTCATATTCATAGAGGTATGCTCCTGGTGTACCTCTACTCACACATAGCCCCACCACTGGCACCCTGCACCAGTGATCCTCTCCAGCCACAGTTGTGACTCTTCTACAATCCAAAACCTCTTCCCTCCAAAAAGCCAAAAAGAAAAAAAAATAATAATTATAATAAATTTTAAAAAATAAAATAAAATAAAACATATTTAAAAATTAAAATATATGTATTTTTGCATTGTGTCTTTCATTCCCATAAGATCTGTGATGGTAATGTATCTCAGGGGCTTACAGATGGCCACATAATGATCAAAGGCCACAAAGAGGAGCATAATCTCATCGCATCTTGTTTTTGATTTTTTCTCTTTCTTCTTGAATATTTGTTGGCAAAAAAAAGAAAACGTGTTGGTAGTTTATGTGTTTCTAGGAATTTGTCCATTTCATCTAGGATATCTAATTTGTTAGTGTACAGGTGTTCATAGGACTCTCCTATTATCCTTTATATTTCTATGGTGTCAGTAATAATGTTCTCCATTTTTTTTCTGATTTTAGTTATTTGTATCCACTCTTTGTGTGTGTGTAGCTTTTCATTGATTTTATGGATATTTTCAAAGAAAAAACTTTAAAAAAAAAAAACTCTCTAAGCTTTTAGTCTCTATTTCATTTATCTTAACTCTAATCTTTTTCTTTCCTCTTACTCACTTTGTGCTTAGTTTAGACTTTTTAAAAACATCCTCTAGTTTGGAGGTTAGGTGTCCAATTTGAGATCTTTCTTCTTTTTTAATATCCTGTAGGGCTATAAATTTCCCTCTCAGCACTGCTGTTGTTGCATCTCCTAATTTATGGCATGGTTTGATTTTGTGTACATTCACCTTAAGATATTTTCTAATTTTCATTGTGATTTCTTTTTCAAACCATTGGTTATTTAGACAAGGGTTAATTCCCACATATTTGACAATTTTCCACTTTTCTGTCTGTTATTAATTTCTAGCTTCATTCCATTGTGGTCAGGGAAGATATATTGCATGGATTCAACATTTTAACTTTTATATTAAGTTATTTTATGATCTAAGATTTAGTCTATACTGGAGAATTATCCATGTGCACTAGAGAAGTATGTATATTCTGTTGCTTTTGAATGAAGTATTCTAAAGCAGGTCTAAGTGTCATTTAAGTTTTCTATGTCCTTATTGATTTTATGTCTAGGTGTTATATCCATTATTGAAAGTAGTGTATTTATGTTTTCTACTATTGTTGTATAATGTTCTATTTCTGCCATCAAATCTGTCAATATCTGCCTCATATATTTTGAGGTTCTATCATTAGATGCATATATATTTATAATTTTATGTCATCTTTTTTAATTGACCCCTTTACCAATATATAATAGTAATTTTCTTTGTCACTTATAACAATTTTTGACGTAAGGTATATTTTACCTGATATTAGTATCGATTCCCCAGCTCTCTTTTGGTTATTATTTGTATAATACATTGTAGTCCATCCTTTCACTTTCAACTGTCTAATGTCTTTGAATTTAAGGTGAGTTTCTTGTAAACAGTGCTGGGGTCATGTTTTTTAATTGTTAATTTATGCCTTTTGACTGAAGAATTTAATTAATTTACATTTAAAGTTACCATTGATAATGGAGGAATTTTTTTGCCATTTTAATATTTCATCTTTTAAAGTCTTAGTCTTATACAATTTTTGTCACTAATTCTTCGATTATGTTTAACTTCATATTTATTTGATTTTTTGTAGTATAACATTGAGTTCCCTTTCATTTCATTCTTCATACATTTTTCAAATGTCTTTTTGTGGTTACCATTGTATAAAATCTAACATCCTAAATCTGTACCAATCATATTTGATTTGATAATAACTTATATTGATAATACATACGAACAATAACCTTCTACTAATTTGGTGCCCTACCTTTTTGTTGTTCTTTGTGATACTTCAGAGTTCTTTTATGAATCCCAAAGAGAAAAAGATTATCTTTTGGAACTAATCCATTCCTGTGGTTGTGAGACGCTTTTGATGGTAAGTAAGTAAGGTGTCACTTAGGTTGACTCTCTGCCCTCTTGCTGGATTTTATATAAACAAAGACACAGAAAGAGATCCTACCATGTGAGAGAGGATGCAAGATCCCCAGGAGTCAAAGCTTAAGCATGAAGCCCCAAAGAGGCTGGGCCCACAGAGCAGCTCATGGCTGAAATGATGAGCCAAATACCTGAAAACCCACAACTGAACTTTGCTTTTCTCTTGCATCTTTCAGAATTCACTCCTTGTCTTTGACATTTGACAGTTTGACTACTATATCCGGGTATATTTCTATTCAAGTTTATTATACTTAGGGTTCACTGGGAATCTTGAATATGTATATTCATGTCTTTTGTTTGAGAAGTTTTTTCCCTGATTTGTTTTTTAATATTCTTTGTGTCCCATTGCAGCTTATATGACTTTGCCTTTTCTCCTCCAACACTTCCAGTTCTTTCCCCATGCAGTCGCAGCAGCATTCCTTTCCCAAATAGTTAGAAGGTAAGACTTGGGAATGGGTTTTGAACTGGTGATTGATCAGTAAATCTTGTAACACTGCGTTCTTTATAAGTCCTTCTGCCCCTAATACCTGTGTCTTCCCATCTGCATGTAAACATGCATTATAAATGGTCTCTCTCATTTTGTGGTGAGCATGGACCACAGAGTTCAGAAAATTCTGTCTCTCATTCCACCGCAGAGAATGAAGACCCCATGTGAGCCCCTAAGTAAATGTTCATTACTCACCAAGCTGAACATGACAGAGTATTTGTCTGAAATATTCATTCCCAGTTTGGCAGGAAGCTGACATTTACACAGCTCCTAGCCATACCTGACAATTGGCATAGTCGACATAATTCGTCAGACCAAAGTATGAGCTTTGGTGGGGAACCCTCTGTGTGTGGAGGGGCTGCCCGATTGCTTGATTGTTGCAGACCTCCATGTGAGTATGGAGATACCACAAAAACAATGCATAGAGTTCAAAGAACAAAAGATTATGAAGCTTAACAAAGATAGTAAGTGTGCTGCCACAGCAATCAGCTGGCTGCTTTTATGGGTGGTAAGGTTAGCTACAGCAGACTGTCTGAGAAAGACAGAGAAATCTGCATATTGAAGTGGGAAAATGGCTGGAGTATGGTTCTGTAGAGGAGACTCTTGTATCTCTCAATTCGGCCAGGACTGCGCTCTAAAATCAGCAGCTGAGCCAGCAAAATTTCTAGTCTGGAAAATGCCTCCAGAAAAAGACAAATAATTTGTATACATCCCTATTCCACTCTCCATGTATATCCCACTCTATAGAGGAGACCCAAAGAAGATAAAAAACTTAATTGCCCTAACTGGTAATTGAAATTTACAGGGATTAATGAAGTAGTGCTGGAACTGAGTAAAAGCCCCTCAGCTTTCCTTTAAGGTCAAGTTGAGAAAAAACTGTGCTTTAAAAGGGCAAAGGTCACTACTAAGGTCAATTAAAGCAGGGTTAAAACAAAAAGGTAATCTCCCTTCAACTACCCCTCAAAGGATGGGAGACATTCTTAAGGAATTAAGGAATTATAAAGCCCATGGACAGTTGGGCAGTAACCAACAGAAACCTGGAATGAAAGGGATAGGGGAGGGGAAATGTGCTACTGAATTAAAACCAAGTATTTAAAGCATAGCCTCCTGAATCTATATGCCTTGCTGAAACCCTATTAACCAAATAATGCCCAGATAACTTCTCCATTTTCTATATGTGTTTCTACGAACAAACTCGCAAATTGTAGGCAACACTGATTCCAGAGAAGATCTTAAAAGATATAAAAACTATAGGCACGTAATGATGGGAAACTCGAAGACAAGCCATACCAAAAGAGTGACAATTGAGTCAAATTTGTGAGTTTATCTTCCTTTTTGTGTGTCTAACTCTTTGTGTCTATCTGAATGTTCAATGTTCATTTTCATACCTCCTGATGGTGATATCAAATTAACAAATGAAAATTCTTGAGAGCTTTATTCAAATTACTAAAAATTAAATAAGAATACACATAAATATATATACACATATATGTAAATAAGTACTCCTAGAACCCCAAATTAGGAAAGCTGAGTAGGATAGAAAGATCATATCGAAATCTGAATATAGGAAATATTGGAAGAAGAAAGAAGGTTTTTCCTAGGCTCCTTGACCTATCCTGTCCTCAAGGCCTTCTCCTAACTTTGATTGAATCCAAGCCTCTCATTAAAACTGCTTGAAGGAGCTATGAGGGAAAGGCTATGTATAATAAGATAGGGGAAATGTGAGTTTAGCTTAGAATTCTGTCTACTAGGCCTGGAAATTAAGAATGAGAGTCAGAAAGAATATTACACAATAAACCTTGTTTTGCAAAGTTTTTCCTGTAATTCCTCAGTTAAAAAAAAAATTAAACAGCCTTGCCATGAGAGTAATTAATAATCAATACCTAAAGAAAATGTCCCTGAAAGGTATAGAAAAGTTTTTCTAAATCATCATTGAAATAAATTAAATGATTAAAATATATATTCCAGAACCTGATAGCCAGTATGCTTTGGAGGTTGTTCACAATATTATAGAACAGAGGTTTTAACATTTCTTGCATAAACTATAATTGTTTCAATTTTATTCAACTTGGTTATAGTTTCCCTAGGTTTATACATTATATTTATCAGATCTTTAAATGATGAAAATTGTAAGTTTGTGTCCAATGAAATTAAGTTAAAGAAGAGAATGAAGTTCTGTCATAAACTGAAATGTATAATTTTTCACAGAACAGAATGAGGGATGTAATATGAGACTCAAATGGATATGGAAATAAATAAAAGTCTTGTGGAAGTGAATTCATAATCAATGCAGACTAAAATTTGATGAGCTTGTTTAAGGGAATATGTCTTTGTCCTAAGAAAGAATTGCTGGTTTTCACTAGGATGAACAATAAGTAGAACAAGACCTGAATGGATAGGAAAAGTTGTAGAGGGCATGTGAAAGGAAATTTCATTTGTTGCTGACTGTAATTTAATAATCTTAAAAAAAAATGGTAAATTTGGTCTTGAGATAAGAAACTAGTCTACGTGCTTATAGAAAGTTATGGGAAGTATGTAAAAGCAATTTCTAAACTGAGACATTTCAATGGAAATGGCAGATTCCAGGAAGCCGTTATTAATTAGAAACCTATGAATTGATATTGATAACACAAAATAACTTCATAACAGTAAAACCTGTCAGATGTCACCTTAATCTCCATATTAAGGTGGTAGTAGGTAGAAGAAAATCTTGATTCCATTGAGAATATTTGATTTTCATAAAAACTGGAAAATAGTTTTTGCCCATACTGCTGTAGTTTATTTGTGAATACTGTATATCTTACAGTAAACAGTGTGGAAGCTGTTCATTTTAATCTGAAATAAAATACTTCCAAGAACCTTAAAAAATATAATTAGTTTCATTTAACATATTATGAGTTACATGACAAGTGTTTGGGAAGTGTAAAATTGAAGGAATTTCCTAATCCTCTGTTGGTTAAATCTGGTAAATTCTCACTGTCAATATTCTATCCTAATACTGATCTGTATACTGGTATTGTTTACAGTTTTAGTTGTTCTTAGAAGAATGTGATATATTAAGAAAACAACTAAAATCCCTTGTCAGTTATACTATTCTGCTCTGATGCTTCTCGAAAAGAGCATGCAGTCAGCCCACCTTCACCAAAAGGGTACTTTAAAAGAGAAGCAAAGCAAGTCTTTAAGTTATGTTTTGCCTTTTGAGTAACAATCTTGGCAAAAGGTAAAATTAAAGCAAAACAAAACAAAACTTCTACTATAGTCTGTAGTTAATGATGTCTAGAAACTGCTTTATTTAAAATACTCATATTCTAGGGCCTAGATTGTAAGCTCTTGCAGCAATCACATATATTCCTTGGCTCTGATCTCTTGTTATTTCTAAATTCTAAAATGCTTATTACCTAATAGCTCTCTAGAATTTTTAAGGATGGATATAATATATGGAACTCAGAGCTCAATTTAACCAGCTCTAGAGGTGCTGAAGAAGCAGCCGTATGGCTGCAAAGAGTGAGTGGCCATAGAGAAGCTGCCTCAGGGTGGTGCCTGGCTAAGGTACTAGTCATCCCCATTAAAAATTCTGAACTAGTTCATGTTATTCAAGATTCTCAGGCCTGTTCATGACTCTGCCTTATAGCAGTGGGCATTTGCACAAACCAACATACCCTTAGGGATTGGTAAAGTGATTCATGCATTTAGACCAGGACCCAAGTATGGAATATGATGTCTTTCCATTTGAGTTATTGGCATGGCCAGTTAGTACAACACCTAAAACAATAAAGGTATTTGTTACATTACCTAGCCATGTCCTAGAAGTGGATGTAACCAGGCTACTGCTGAAGACTCCTTTGGCTTTACCAGATGATGATGGCTATGGCTCCATAGCCCTACTGTGGACACTGCCTCCAGACTGGCTTTGTTTCATAGTTCCGGAGGGTGCTATGTAACAGGTTGGTGGAACACTGGATGGAGCCAACCTTCCTGTTCTCACAAGGATCAATGGTACTAAACTATGTCAACTGCATGAAAGGCATACCAACAAGGACAATAATTGTTAGAATGATGTGGGTAGAACTAAAGAAACACAACTGGCATTATGGCCTGCTTCTATGGAGGGTCAACACGTGTGAAATATTGTAAGCAGGAATCTCACCCACTCTCAGCAAATGTCCAAGGGCCTATGGGAGAACGTTCCACTGTTATTTTACTCACCGGAGAAGACCTCCCAATCTAGGTACCTACTAACATTTGTGCTTGTGCCCTTAGGCTTCTCTTCCAGATTCACAGGACTTCCTGTAATGTCTTCCTGACTGGGCTGCCACCATGGTCAAACAGACTATTGGAAGTGTGGATATACATGCCAGCATCCAGCAGCACCCGTCTCCCTAGGTATATCCTTTCCTTATCTTTGATGAAGTGGAGTAATTGGCTAAACCCTGCAAATAAGAGCAGCCCTTCTAGGTGGCAACACCCAGAGCCCACAGACTCCTATAATTGCTCATCGTCTTCCTGTTGTATATATTGTAGCTGTGGCCTTATATCACATTACCCCAGATTATAAACCCCCATTCCACGCTCAGGGCTTCATGTGGAAGAGATGGCAGAAAGATTTTAAGAAATGTAGGATGGGATGGATTGTGGCATATATGACTTTGCATTTTCTTCCCCAACATTTCCAGTTCTTTTTTTTTTTTTTTTTTTTTTTTTTTTTTTTTTTTTTTTTTTTTTT
>JAKSZT010045852.1:0-11700 GCA_026826555.1 Tolypeutes matacus
TTCTTTGGGAGTTGGAGGTTGTCCTGAGTACTGTTGTGGCAATGGATTTAGGCCATTTTAAATCAGCACACACCACTCAGAACTGAGTGGGAGAGAGTGTGCTCTACAGTGTGAACTGTGGTCTATGGTTGGTGGCAAGGCTCCAGGATGTGTAAGTTCATTGAGGTTGGTGGGCCACACTGTGGGAGATGTTTGTGTGGGATGTGGTGGGAGGTGTGGGAGGTGGGCAACATGGGAATCCCAGTGGGTTCCGTGTAATATTTTAGGTAATCTAAGCACCTCTTAAAATATATGTATGTATATATATATATAAATAACATTTTTGTAAGCAATTACACATATATGCATATATATTTATATATCATTTTGCAAATGTTTGTATGTATTGTGAGAATTTTGATTTTTACCCATAATAAAAATAAAGAAAGAAAGAAAGAAAGAAAGAAAGAAAGAAAGAAAGAAAGAAAGAAAGAAAGAAAGAAAAAGAAAGAAAGAAAGAAAGAAAAGAAAAATGCACGAGTAAGTTGGTCCCAGCACGAATGCTAAAATTGTAACCCAGGAAATCCTGAGTACTTTGTTTTGGACTTACTATTTTTGTTCATTTTTTTTCTTCTATTTATTTGGATTACATGTACTTTTTAATATTATTTAAAGTTTACCAGGGGAAATAATAACACTTTTGCTTGCCTTTCCAAATCTGCACTTATTATTTGTCATTGACTTACCAAATAATATATTTTAAAACATTTTATATCGTGTATTTGTCAGCCAAAGGGGGGGCTGATGCAAAGTACTAGAAATCTGTAGGTATTTAAAGGGTATTTATTTGTGATAGAAGCTTACAGTTACCAGGCCATAAAGGATAAGTTTCTTCCTTCACCAAATTCTGTTTACCCCGTCATTGATCTAGACAGCTGCCGACATTTGCCAGGGTTCAGGTTTCTTGGGTACCTCTCTACTTGGTGCTGTGTTTCTCTCTGGTCTCAACTCCTCTGTTTCCTCCCAGGTGAGCTGTAGACTTTGTGGTTCTCTAAGCCTTGTCTCTCTCCACAAGGTCACCTGTGAACTGTCAGGTGAATGGCTTGTCTTCTTTCCTTGGGGCATTCTGTCCTTGCTCATCAGAACTCCAAAATCAAAAACTACTCCAACTCTGTGCTTTGCCATGTCTTTTTATGTTTGAGACCCCACCCACCAAGGGGCGGGGCTCAATACTCTACTGACTCTGGCCCAGTCACCTCCCTTAACATAACTTAATCATGCCCAGATTAACAGACCAGTTTATAAGCATAATCCAATATCAATTTTTGGAATTCATAATGATATCAAACTTTTACATATCCATTTACACATCTTATGCTATATATTATTTTATGGTGTATTTTAGCACATAATTGATGTCCTAGGCCACGGATATCATTATTAATTTACCCATTCAATTGTCATTTAGATATATGAATTTAATTAACAGATAATATTCTTCAATCGATCCTGAATCTTGAACCTTCTGAGATTATTTTCTTTCTGCCTGAAGTATGTTCTTTTACATTTCTTTTAAAGCGAGTTGCTGCTAGCAAATGGTATTAGTTTTTACTCCTCTGTAAAATATTTATTGCACATCTTCCTGAAGGATTGAAATGAATTAAATCTCAGGCCCTCCATGATCTCCGCTGCTTTTGAGAGCACACTTAGCATCGAATTTCTCCATTCTGTTGTAAATACAATCAGTTCTTTGGAGTAGAAATTAAGAGCTTTCTGTTTTACAGTCTGCTTCCTGCCACCCTACCCCCCCCCCAGGCAAAATCTGTGCCCTGTGGTTCTGTGAATGGGAATAATGGCACACATTTCAGAGTTACACACCTGTTTTTGGAGCTAAGATTTGGTGGAGATAGCTCAGTATATTGAGTTCTTCTTGGAACCATTCTAGGAACCAATGCAATGGTGGTCAGCACCCCATTTTGCACAATGATGGCCACACCCAAAGTACAGCCACTGCTTCATGAGTTCCCATTTCTCCCAGACTTAGGAGATCCCTCTTGATCCCTGTGCCCTGGTTTAATTCCCTCGTTTGAGTCTTGTGTAGTCCCCGGAAAAGTATGTTCTTACTAACCCATTGTTGCGTGTGTAAGCCTTTTGTATGTAGGATGTTTTGATTAGAATCAGATAAGGGGCCTTTCTATTAGGTCACTTTTTGTTAGATACCCCTAGTTTAGTCAAGGGCTGATGATTAGCTTTCAGGCATGAGAATGGACCACAATCATTGTGCTGAAGCCCTACATATATGGGACACACCGAGAAAGAGTGCTGCCATGTTTATCCTGCCATATGGGAGAAGGCTCTGGAATCTCCTACAGCTGTTCGGAGACACAGAAAACCTGAGAGGCTGAGGGAGAGGCCAGGGGCTGGAGTCATGGAGCAGCTTGAAGCTGAAGATATCCAGGCCAGTGGAGAAGGGAAAGATGTGAGCAATTGTGCCTGATGGCCCACTGCTGAGCTCAGGGAGAAAGTGAGTTTGGAGGAGAAGGCAGAGAGAGATTGGCATGCCCAACATTTTGCCTTTGCTGGAGTCCAGCAGCAGCTGACCTTGGGAAGACAGCATTTTTGATGATGCCTTGGTTTGGACATTTTCACAGCCTCAGTGCTGTAAGTTTAACCCTAATAAATTCCAATAAAAGCCAACCTACTTCTGGTAGTTTGCATTGGCAATGCTTGGCAAACTCAAACAGCTAGGCACACAAGTTTGGAGAGCTGAGCTGTTCCCAAATTGCAGTGTGATGCTGCTACCCAGTGAATTCACCTGTAAACTGTGGGTGTCCCCAGACTAGGTGGGAATGAGTACTCTTAAGACAATGGGTGGAGTGCTCTTGGCCAGCAAGTCCTGCAAGACAGGGAGTAAGGCATGGTAGTCACATGGTTTGGGAAATAGTCTAATGTCACAGATGCCCCACTATGATATACCTTTCTCAGGCAGGGGTGGGCAAGGTGGGCACGGGCAGATAAAAGCATGGGTCCAGGGTTCTGGTACAGCAGAGGTGTCAGGGCACAGATTGGAGACTCTATGCTCCTGCTCCTTTGGCGCTTCACTCCTTCCCTTGGCCTCCAGCATTGACCCTCTGAGGAGGCTGCTCTTACTGTACACCTCCTGGGTCTCAGGCACAGATTCAGGTCTCCTGCTTCCTGTTCAACATTCACCTTCTCCAATCTTGGGGCAGCTAAAGAAAGAGCAATGCCAAGATGACACATGTTGGTGTCAGGAAGGAAATGTCAAAATTGACATTACAGCATTGGCTACAGCAAAAGCATCACTAGAATGAGCAACATTGGCCACTGGACATAATAAATAGTATGGGAATCCCAGAGAGTCCTGGGTACTAGGGCTGACAAGAATAGAAGTGATTTTTTGAGAGAGTGCAATGTTTGCAATAAACTGCAGATGTTGCAGATGGCATATATTTCTCAGACTAATTAAATATAAAATTTACAACCCATTTTTATCAGTGTTGAAAATGATGCAGACCTCATCAATCCCAGAATAGAACAGAGGGGTTGATTTTGAAGAAGCTCATGAACAAGTGAAGTAGCTGGAATATAACATATGTTCACTGAACTTCGCCCAACCCGGAGAGTTTGGGAACCAAACTCTCAGAGCCCCAATGAAAGCCATCATCATAGGTTCTGGATCCACAAAGGAGGGCAGGGAGAAAGCCCTGATCAGAAATCACAGCCTCAGTTAGTGATGAGTCACTCCAGAGGGTCTTCCCAATGGAATAAACAGCAGGAATTCCATCTTCTCCTGTGGTTCTAACAGCCCTCTAACCAGACATGTGTAGAGAGCAGTTTGGACTTCACACAGTCGCATCCATGCTTCTCGTGGTCCGTGCTCACACTTGCTGATGAGGCCTCCACCCATCCAGGCAGCTGGGGAGGTGGCTGAGGAGAGTAGGCACTTTTCATTTATGGGCAACTATATTTGCAAAGGGTGAGGGGAAGTGCCCCCCAAGTAATGTTGCAGATACAATTTGATATCTTCTAATCAAGCACTTTGTATGATTTCATTGTGTACTATTTTCATAATTTCTTTTAAATTATAACCAAAGTATCCGTGGAAAGAGTATAAAAATATTTTATGTCTGTTATGGCAAACAGCCAAATTCCTTCTCTAGCCTCAACCCCCATTCTTCTTTCCTCAAAATTATCTGCATTGGCAGATTCTTTGGGGTACACATTTCTGTTTGTAAATACATGTGTTCTCTAGTTTCATCCATCCCACAGCCTATTACATTTGAGAAAAATATTGGAGTGCAACTTAAGAATATAAATAAATTTTCTAACTTCTAAAAATACTTGAGATTAGAAGTATATCTCCTAATTTTGAAAGGATCATTTCTGATTTCAAATAGTAAGGAAAATTGGAGTTAAGTAGAAAACAGGCCACTGAAGTTCAGTGGCTCTCAAACTTGAATCCACATCAAAATCAGGTGAAGAAACTGAAAAAATATAAATGGTTGGGGTGCCTTATAAGAAAATGTTTCAATAATGGGCAGCATTATTTTTGAAATGATAATTTTTTTAATGCTTTCCCAGGATGTGATGGATTGAGGAACCAGTGAAAATAACCAGGATAATTTGAAATAAGTGGAAAGCCCATATTTACATAAACCAAATGAAATCTCGAATTCTGATGTATAAATCAGTGGCAACAAATTGAACACAGTTGAGTGTGGAAGAAGATGTGGGAGGAGGAGATCTCAGAATAAACGTTCAAGTGCACTTTTCCAAGAGGAGAAAAACATCCTGAATTGCACAGTCACAGCCGCTTCCTTAAAACATTGGCAACAAGTTGCACAGTCTGGAGGTGGAGATTCTTTGGAGATTCACATTCATTACATTCACAGGGTTTCTCTCCCATATGAATGTTGTAATTTTTAATGAGATACTGCTTCTGGCTGAAGGCTATTCCACATTCCTTATATATATAGGGTTTCCCTCCACTATGAATTTTCTCATGGTCAAGGAGATTTGATTTGCTACTGAAGTCTTTCCTACCTTCCTTATATATATATAGGGTTTCTCTCCAGTTTGTCTGCTCTGGTGTGTAATGAGACTTGATTTCTGAATGAAAGCTTTCCCACATCCATCACATTCTTAGGGTTTCTCTCCAGTATGTATTCTCAGAACGGTTAATGAGATTTTCCTTTTGGTTGAAGGTTTTTCCACATTCATTGCTTATATAGGGATTTTCTCCAGAATGAATTCTCTGAAGTTTAATGAAGTATTGCTTTTTGCTGCACGCTTTTCTGCATTCTTTACATTCATTTTGTTTTTGTTCACTATCAGTTTTTTCATGTTCTGTGAGATATGATTTGTACCT
Organism: Tolypeutes matacus; assembly: GCA_026826555.1. NCBI lineage: Eukaryota > Metazoa > Chordata > Mammalia > Cingulata > Chlamyphoridae > Tolypeutes > Tolypeutes matacus. The sequence continues at coordinate 5,369 of JAKSZT010045852.1, forward strand.
AAAAGTTTTTTCACATGCCTTACATACATAGGGTTTTTTGCAGTAGGAATTCTCTTGTATCTGAGATTTGACATTTGAATTAAAGCTTTCCCACATATATATAATTTCTCTTCAGTAAGAATTCTCTGATGAATAAACAGGGTTTCAATGCGGTTGAAAACTTTCCCACATTTATGACATTTCTATACTTGTTACCCTGTATGGTTTTTAAAATGAGGAGTAATAAATGACTGTAAAGAGAAGAGTACATTCAGGACATTCATATGGTTTCTCTCCAGTTTGAATTTTCTCATATTCCTTGAGGTTTTCTTTCATATGGAAGCATTCCATTGTTCATTACAATACTAATTTATAGATATGAATAGTTCATGTTCAATGAGATTTAATGCCTGGTTGAAGGATTTCCAATATTACTTACATACACAGTGTTTTACTCCAGCATGTTTCTTTGGTGTGATCCTACATTTCCCAAATCCAAAAAATCCCCAATTGATTCTCTGAAGGATTAATTCTCATATATCTCATGAGGTTGGTTTTCATGAAAACTTCACACTCTACACTTAAAGGGGAGGGCTACCATGAGGGGCAAACTGGCAAAACTCATTGTCCTCATTCTTTTTTCCTTACATAGATTCCCTCTTGCTTAGGTAAGCATGACGTAAATTCTTTCAAAGTGAAGTTACATTGATAGAAGTTTTATTTTGAGGAAACAATGCTTGTGGTCAGAGAACATATTTCCCCAAATTTCTTACATTCATTGCCTTCATCTTAATTCTGTACTGTAGTGGAAGTGGATATAGCTTCACTCACAAGTCTTTTGTTATGTGGTTCTTTGTGCTTATTAATGTCCTATGCTTCTTCATAGTTTGTGGGGTGCAGAAAAAGCAGTGCTTAGAGGTAAATTTATAGCATTGAATGCATACATTAGAAAAGAGGACAGATCCATTATCAATGAATTAAGCATCCAATTTGTGAAGCACAACAATATCTCCTTTATATTTGTTATATCATTCATGGTTCTTCTTCCTTCAAATAAACATCACATCCAGTTTGGTGACTTCATATCTTGGAAATTGGGAAGTGATACAGCACTTGATTTATGATGTGGAGAAAACAAAACCCCATAAATCAACCCTGGAACCTTCAGGCTTCTGAAGGATAAGAAAGGTGCATCTTCCAAAGTTGTACGAGTAGGTTGGACCCAGAACAAAGACCAAAATGGCCACAAAGGAAATACTGATCACTTTGTTTTGGACTGACCATTTTTGTTCAATATTTTTTCTCCTATTCATTTAGATGAGATGTACTATTTAATATTCTTTAAAGTTTACCAGGAAAATTATAACACTTTTGCTTGCCTTACCAAATCTGCACTTATTATTTGTAATTGACTTGCCAAATAATGTATTTTAAAATATTTTATATCTTGTATTAGTCAGCCAAACGTGTGCTGATACAAAATACCAGAAATCATTTGGTCTTTATAAAGGGTATTTATTTCGAGTAGAAGCTTACAGTTACCAGGCCATAAAGCATAAGTTTCTTCCTTCACCAAAGTCTGTTAGCTCATCTTGGACAAGACAGGTGCTCACATTTGCCAGGGTTCAATCTTCTTGGGTTCCTCTCTTCCCAGGGCTGTGTTTCTCTCTGTGCTCAGTTCCTCTGTTTCCTCTTCAAGGTCAGCTGTAGACTATGAGGCTCTCTAAGCTTTGCCTCTCTCCAGAATTCCAGCTGTGAGCTGTCAGGTGAATGGCTTGTCTCTTTTCCTTGTGTCCTTCTGTCCTTGATCATCAGAACTCTAACATCAAAAACTACTCCAACTCTGTTTTTTGCCATGTCTTTTTATGTTTGAGATCCCACCCACCAAGGGGTGGATCTCAACACCATACTGACTGTGCCCCAGTCAACGCCTTTATCTTACCTTAATCATGCCCAGATTAACAGACAAGTTTACAAGCTTAATCCAATATCTATTTATGGAATTCATAATGATATCAAACTGGTGCTTATTCATTTACGCATCTTATGCTATATATTATTTTATGGTGTATTTTAACACTTTATTGATGTCCTAGGCCACGGTATCGCTATTACATTACCCATTCAATTGTCATTCAGATATATAAATTAAATTAACAGATATTGTTCTTCAATCCATCCTGAATCTTGAACACTCTGAGATTATTTTCTTTCTGCCTGAAGAATATTCATTTACATTTCTTTTAAAGTGAGGTGCTGCAAGCAAACTTATTAGTTTTTACTCATCTGTAAACCTATTTATTTCAATTCTTCCTGAAGGATTGAGGTGAATTAAATCTTAGGCCCTCAATGAATGCATACATTAGAAAAGAGGACAGATCCATTATCAATGAACTGCTTTTGTGAGCCCTCTGTAGGTTGAATTTCTCCATTCTGTTGTAAATGTAATTAGTTCTTTGCAGAAGAAATTAGGGGCATTCAGTTTTACAGCCTGCTTCCTGCCCCCCCACCCCAGAAAATCTCTGTGCGCTCTAATCTGGTAATGGAAATCAGGGCTCTCCTCTTTGAGTTACACACCTGATTTTGGAGCAAAGGTTTTGTGGAGAAAGCACGGGATATTGAGTTCTTCTTGGGACCATTCCAGGGAACAGTGTAATGGTGGTCAGCACCCCATTTTACTCAATGATGTCTACATGGAAAGTAAAGCCACTGCTCATGAGTTCCCATTTCTCCCGGACTTAAGGGACCTTTACTGATCTCTGAGCCCTGGCTTAATGCTCTCATTAGAGTCTTGTGTGGACACTGAAAATGTATGTTCTTAGTAACATATTGCTGTGTGTGTAAGTCTTTTGTATGTAGGACATGTTGTTTAGATTCAGATCAGGGACCTTTGGATTATGTCACTTGTGATAGAATGCTTTAGTTTAGTTAAGGGCCACTGATTAGATTTCAGGCACCTGGATGGACCCCAGTCATTGTGATGAAGTCCTACATACATGGAACACACAGAGAAAGAGTGCTGCCATGTTTTCCCTGACATGTGGGAGAGGGCTACAGGATCTCCTACAGCTGTGGGCAGACACATTAAACCTGAGAGGTTGATGGAGAGGCCAGAGGCAGGACTCATGTAGCACCTTGAAGCTGAAGACATCCAAGCCAGAGGAGAAGGGAGAGGTGTGCGCAATTGTGTCTGATGTCCCACTGCTGAGCTCTGGGAGAAAATGAGTTTGGAGGACAAGGCAGAGAGAGACAGGCAGGCCCGACATTTTGCCTTGGCAGGAGTCCAGCAGCAGCTAACCCTTGTTAAGACAGCATTTTTGATGATGCCTTGATTTGGACATTTTCATAGCCTCAGAACTGTAAACTTTAACCATAATGAATTCCAATAAAAGTCAACCAATTTCTGGTATTTTGCATTGGCAGCGATTGGTAAACTGAAACAGCTAGGGAAACACGTTTGGAGTGCTGCCCTGTTCCCAAATGCAGAGTGATGCTGCTGCCCAGTGTATTCACCTGTAAACTGTGGGTGTCTCCAGAGTAGGTGGGAATGAGTACTGGTAAGATGGAGGATGAAGTGCTTTTGGCCAAGGCCTGCAAGACAGGGAGTCAGGCAGGGTAGTCACATGGTTAGGGACTAGTCTAAAGTCACAGATGCCCCAGTATGATGGACCTGCCTCAGGAAGGGGTTGGCCAGATGGATCAGGGCAGATAAAAACATGGGACCTGGGGTCTGGTGCAGCAGAAGAGTCAGGGCACAGAGAGGAGACTTCCTGTTCCTGCTCCTTTTGCCCTTTCCTTCTTCCCTTTGTGTCCAGCGTGGACACTCTGAGGTGGCTGCTCTTATTATACCCCTCCTGGGTCTCTGGCACAAACTCATGTCTCCTGCTTCCAGTTCTCCATTCATCCTCTCCAAACTTGGGGAAGCTAAAAGAAGACCAATGACAAGATGAAACTTGATGATGTCAGGAAGGAAACGTCAAAATTTACATTATAGCATTGGCTACAGCCTGAGACCATAATAAATAGGATTGGAATCCCAGAAAATCCTGGGACCTAGGGCTGACAAAAATAGAAGTAAAGTTGTGAAATGGTGCAATGTTTCTAGAAAACCTCAGAGGGTGCAGATGGTAGATATTTCTCAGACTAATTAAATATTAAATTTTCAACACATTTTTATCAGTGTTGAAAATGATGCAGACCTCTTCAATCCCAGAAGAGAACGGAGGGGTTGGATGGGAAAAACCTGAAGTACAACTGAAGAGGCTGGAATGTAACATGTGTTCACAGCACTTCCCCCAAGCCAGAGAGGGAATGTCCTGTTTGGGAACAAAACTCTCAGAGCCCCAATGAAAACCATCATCATAGGTTTTCATCTGCAAATGAGGAGAGGGATAAAGCCCTGCTCAGCACTCAGTCTCAGTTTGTGATGTGAGTCACTCTAGCTGGTCTTCACTGGGGGTAAGCATCAGGAAGTCCATCTTCTCCTGTGGTGCTAACAGCTCTCTCACCGGACAGGTGTAGAGAGCAGTTTGGAATTCACATGGTCATGTCTATGCTCCTCATGCTCCATGCTCACTCTTGCTAAGGAAGGGCTCCAGCCATTCAGGCAGCTGGTGAGGTAGCCGAGGGGGTGAGCAATTTTCCTTTATGGGGGACTGTATTTGCAAAGGTGAGCAGAATTGCCCCCCTAGTAATGTTGCAGATACAAATCGATATTTCAAATCAACCACTTAGACTGATTTCATTGTGCACTAGTTTCATAATTTCATTTAAATTATAACCAAATTATCCGTGCAAAGAGTATAAAAATAATTTATATCTGTTATGGCACACAGTCAAAGTCCTTCTCTAGCCTCAACCCCCATTCTTGCTTCCTAAGAATTATCTGCATTCACATATTGTTTTGGGTACACATTTCTGTTTGTAAATACATGCATTCTCTAGTTTCAGCCAACTCACACCCTATCACATATGACAAAAATATTGGAGTACAGGTTAAGGATATAAATAAATTTTCTAACTTCTTAAAATACTTGAGATTAGAAGTATATCATCAAGTTATGAGGGGATCATTTGTGATTTAAAATAATGAGGAAAATTGGAGTGAATTAGAAAGCACAACACTGTAGTACAGTGGCTGTTAAACATGAATCCACATCAGAATCAGTTGAAGAAACTGAAATAAAGATCAATGGTTGGGTTGCCTTATAAGAAAATGCTACAAAAATGGGAGGCGTTAATTTTAAAATGGTAAATTTTTAAATGCTTACCCAGAATGTAATGGATTGAAGAACCAGTGAAAACAACCAGGATAATTTGAAATAAGTGGAAATCCCATCTTTAAATAAATTACCTTCCCCCCAACGTGGGACATGACTCCCAGGGATGAGCCTCCCTGGCAACGAGGGATTAATACCAAGTGCCAACTGGCAGCTTTTTGCAGTGGCAGTATCGTAGCCAATGAGGTTTATCCGAGGCACGATTATTGCTAATTGAAAACTTTTCCCAAGTGCCAACTGGCAACACAACTGGAAAAAGACCTTGAATAAAAGGGGGAAATGGTAAAGACAAATGAGTTCAAGTGGCTAAGAGACTTCAAAGAGAGTCGGGAGGTCATCCCAGAGGTAACTCTTACGCACACCTCAGTAGGAGCTCATAGAACATCTAAGTGCCTATCACCCCACTCAGTGGGGTTCCTGAGAGCTCCGGAGACACCCTGGTCTTATATAAGGGGGGATAGCCCCAGAGACTGATGCCTTATCAGTGGGTTCTATTTTGTAATCTGTGCTCCTGAGAGTGACAGAATTAGACTCAAATAAGTCCTCCCTGCACATGGTTCACCAGTCCCTTCTATTCAAACCTACATGTGATGCTGGAGTTTCTTAGGTATACTTCCAGAGACTGGAGCCTCCCACCTACCTATGTGCCAGGTGTGCATGAAATCTAGGTGGAGCTGCAACTCCTACTCTACAGCTCAATGGACTCATCCAAGTCACCTGGTGAGGAGACAACGATGGGAAATGGCCATCCCAGGGAATGGAGAGGGCCTGCATCTGCAGGCAGGATCATCCCACCCACCATATCCATGGGATATAAGCCCTCTCTCACTTGGAGTTGGAGTGGACATCACCATCCCAGTTGCCTCTGGATTGGGGGAAGAACTATGGACTAGAGTGGACTTGATGGTATTCTCTTGCTCACATATGGTGATTCTTGCAATGCAAGAAATTATAACAATGAGGTGGAGCCAGTAGCCACTTGACAGTTTTTGGGTAGGGAGGGGATGAGCAGTTGAAATACAGGGGCTTCTTTGGGAGTTGGAGGTTGTCCTGAGTACTGTTGTGGCAATGGAT
>JAKSZT010045859.1:0-20135 GCA_026826555.1 Tolypeutes matacus
GGCTGCTGGGCTGGTCTTGGCCTCTCTGCTGCTCTGGCTGCTCTGCCCGCCTTTATAGGGGCCAGAAGGCAGGGAAGAGACAGTGGGTAGCGTGAGAGGGGTCTAGCCCAAGGCTCTGTCATTGTGAATGAGTCATGGGGTGAGTAATAAATCCGCCAAACCAGTGCTCTTCCCCGGGGAGCTTGCTAGGAAATGAGAGAGCTAAGTGCGGGCTGAGCCTGGCCCCTTTTTCGTCCGAGACCAAGAGTTGTATGTGAGGTAGGGGCTGTGCCCAGGCTGACTGTAGCATGTCGTCTATAGTTGCTTCTTTGAAATGAACACCTTCTGTAGGAAAAGGAATAGCAAGCAGAGATGCCAAGGTCAAACGTTAGTGGAGGAGATGCAAGGGCTGTCCCCATTTTCCATTTCAAGCAGCATCCCTGGGACTCTGGAATCCAGAAAGAGGCACTAACAATTTGGCTGGGCTATAAAATGGATTTGTCACTGCCTTCAATCCTGCAGGCTCTTCTAAGACTCAGGCAGGAAGAAAGCAACAGATCATTGGCAGGAAATAGACTTCAGTATTCTTTGAAAAATAAGAGCTCAAATCTTAGTGTCTATTCTAGTTACCTATTATTGTCCAACAAACCATCTGAAAACAGTGACTTAAATCAATAGCAACCACTGATTTTGCTCTTGAATATGGAGGCTGACTGGGGTTGGCAGCTAGGCAGCTCTCACTCAGGGTTTCTCACATTGTTTCAGTTCCATGATGGCCTGGACTGGTTTGCTGCCAGCCATTCACTCACATGTGGTGTCTGGACTAAGAGTACCCAAACAGCTGTGGGTTGGAACACATGCAGCTCCTTTCTCTCTCTCTCCTCCACAATGACTGTTTTTCTGTTCAGGAAATACATTGAACATCTTCTATATGCCTGGGGCTGTTCTCTGCATTCGGGATGAAGACTAAAATTTTATATATAAAATAAAGGACATATCACTAGTTATATGACTTATGGTTATTAAATTATGTTCACAGATCTTTAAAGACTTTTTATTTTGAAATAATTTTCGTCATAGGAAGTTACAAAGTAGTACACAGAAATCTTGTGTACTCATCACTAGCATTTGGTATTGTTGCTAATTCTTTATATTTTATATTTTTTATTAGAGAAGTGGTGAGCTTACAAAACAATCCTGCATAATGCATGGAATTCCCGTACATCACCCCTCCACCAACACCTTGCATTGTTGTGGAACATTTGTTACAGATTATGAAAGAACATCATCAGACTATTACCATTAACTGATCCATAGCTTACATTTGATTTATTTTTTCCATGCACCCCCTATTATTAAATGTACTATTGTACATTTGTTATAGTTCATGAGAGAACACTCTCATGTCCCATGCCTTTTACTATCTATCCAAAGTGTACGCTCAGTGGCTCTCACTTTCATCACAGAGTTGTGCAGTCATTACCTCAGTAAATTTTTGAATATTTACCTTAGTCCAAAAGAAAAAAATCCCATGCCTCTCTATTATTAACGCTTAGCGCTGATATAGTACCTTCTTTCACACTGATGCAGGAATACTACAATATTGCTATTAACTATAGTCCATAAGTTACATTAGTTGTATTTTTTCCCATGCATTACCATATTCTTACCACCATGTAATAGTGACATATTTTTGTTCTAGTTCATAGAAGAATATTCTTGTGTTTGTATTATTAACCACAATCCTCATCCATCTCCGGGTTCACTATGTTATTAAGTCCCTAGATTATTCTCTAGCTTTCTTGTAATTGACATTTACATCCCTAAACTACCCCTGTCAGCCACAATCCCATTTATAAAGCAACTGTGTTAGTTATACTCACTATATATTGTCACTAATTTTTATTTCTGCTGTTCTGATAGGTGTGTAGTAATATCTCATTGTGTATTAATTTGTGTTTCTCTAATGGCTGGTGATGTTGAACATCTTTGCATGTTCATCTTAGCGTGTTATTTGCTGTTTATCCTCTTCAATGAAATGTTTGTTCATGTATTTTGCCCATATTCTAATCAGATTGTATCTTCACTGTTGAGTTTTGAGTGTTCCTTATTGTTTCTAAATATGAGCCCTTTATTGGATGTAAAGTTTGCAAATGTTTTCTCCCAGTCTGTAGCTTGTCTTTCATCTTCTTCACACTTTCGCAGGGCAAAATTTGTAATTTTGATGAAGTCCAATTTACTGATTTTTTTTCTTTTATGAATCATGCTTTGTGTTTCATGTCTAAGAACTCTTTGTCAGGCCCTAGATTTTATCTTATACAAGTTTTATAGTTTTTTTTTTTTTTTTTTTTTTTAAGATTTTATTTATTCATTCATTTATCCCCCCCTTGCTGCTTGTGCTTGCTGGGTCAGCCAACCACGCCGTGCGGGCGGGCCCGCCCCCACCAGGAGGCCCCGGGAACTGAACCCGGGGCCTCCCATATGGCAAACGGGAACTCTACTGATTGAGCCACAGCCGCTTCCCAAGTTTTATAGTTTAATGCTTTATATTTAAATTCATGATCCATTTTATTTTTTGCTTAAGGTGTAAGGTTTAGGTCGAGTTTCTTCTTTTTGGTCTGTGGATGTTCAATTGCTCCTGCACCATTAGTTGAAAAGGTTGTAAAAGAAATAAAACAAAATAGAGTTACTATGGCTAAAAGATTTAAAATGGAGTTGGGAGGTCATTCTGGAGTTTACTCTCAGCAAATCTCAGCCAGCTGTCACAAACTGCCAAAGTATGCAAAGCCTCCAGCTGCAGTATTCCTCAAAACCCTCAGGACATCCGGACACCAGAAGCCACAAGCCAAAGAACTCAGTAAGCTACCTAACCTGAAGGACAATTGGAGTGCCCCAAATACCCATCAACCACAACTTACCTAATCTTCTTTTTCTTTAAAACTCCTTGTCTGGAAGTGCCAAGATGGAACACAATTTAGGTTGCTCCCCGAAATGCAATTCTAAGACCCCAAATAAGTGTCTTTGTTGCCTTGCAGCTTAGTTTATTTCTTGGTTGACATGGCTATCTTTCCTCCACTGAACTGCTTTTGCACCTTTTTCAAAATTCAGTTGGGCCCATTTGTGTGGGTCTGTTTTTGGGTTTTTGCTTCTGTTCCGTTCCGTCAATCTGTGTGTATATCCCTCCATCGGCACGACATAGTCCTGATTACTATAGCTATATAATAAGTCTTGAAAGTCAGATGGACTGATTCTTTTTCAGAATTGTTTAAGCTTTCTAGTTCCTTTATCTTCCCGTATAATTTTTTGAGTTATCTTGCCTATGTCTACAAAAAATCTTACTCTGATTTTGATGGGAATTATGTTCAACCTGCACATCAATTCCTTTCATCAGCATTTTGTAGTTTTCAGTATTATAAATCCTATACCTGTTTTTGTTAGATTTATGCCTATTTCATTTTTTAGTGATTGTAAATGTTATTGTATTTTTAATTCCCATTTCCAAATGTTCATTGCTAGCACATGGAATTGCAGTTGCTTTTTGTATGATGCTCTTGTATCTCATGACTTTGCTGCAGTCAGCAGTTCTAGGAGATTTTTAGAGATCCCATGGAATTTTCTATGTAGAACATCATGTAATCTGCAAATAGAGACAGATTTTTTTTCTTCCTTTACAATTTATATGCCTTTTTAATTCCTTTCTTGCCTTACTACACAGACTAGAACCTCCAAACTTTGTTAACTAGCTGTGGTGAGAGTGGACATCCTTGTCTTGTTCCTGATCCTAGAAGGAATATATTTAGTCTTTCACCATTAAGAATAATGGGTTTTCCATTATTCTTTATCAAACTGAGGAAGTTGCACTGTATTCCTGTTTTTTGAGAGCTTTTACCATGAATGGGTGTTGAATTTTGTCAAATGCTTTTACTGCATAATTTTCTTGTTTAGCCTGTTAATATCGTGAATTATATTGATTGATTTTTCAAATACTGATCAAGACTTGCGTTCCTGGAATAAATCCCACTTGATTATGGTGTATAATTATTTTTATATAATGCTGAATTCTATTTGCTTATATTCTGTTAAGGATTTTTGTGTCTATATTCTTGAGGAATATTGGTCTGTAGTTTTCCCATTTTTATACTGCCTTTGGTTTTATATCAGACTTCATAGAATGGGTTTGGAGTTATTAATTTTTAAATTTAACATTATGAAGTGAATTTTGATAACTTGTGAAATATTCTTTGGTATCTGCTAATATATTATATGAATCTAACATTTAAGTGGTTTCTTCTTTTGACAATTATAAATTAGATATGATGAATATACAAAAGAAATCTGTAACCTAAGATAAAGAATCTCTTTACTTTTATAGAATAAAATATTGAATGTTGGATTAGTGGTTTAAAATATGTTAAACATTTTTTAGGCTTGTATAAATTTTGCTCCATTGCTCTATGTATAGTTTGTACCCAAAATAATAATAGTAATTTGTAGCATATTTGTAGTTTTGTAGTGAAAACCCATTTAGCTTAAGTGTACATTTATTTATATCATTTCTCACGTGTATATTAGCTGTTTTATTTTCATGGGCATGACTTATTTTACATAGCTTTAGTTCATGAGTGCTGGTGTTTTCTTAAATGTTTACAAGGGGTTAATAGTGAATGTTCTGTGCGTTGCAATGCAGTTTTTACAGTGGCCTCTGGGTTTTCCTGAGTTATAAAAGGACTTCAGGCTTTCCAGAATGACCACCTTGTTAGACTTTGTGACTGCCCCCTGCCAGTGGCATCATACAACAGTACACCTGTCGTGGTAGAGGGCTTAAGGCAATGGTTTATATAGTCTATGTTCACACATCAACTTGTAGATCCACAGACTACACTCAGTATTGGTTATTCTCTCCAGTGAGGTGGTTCATGCAAAGTCGTATCCAGAGAAAACAAGAAGAAATAATAATTATTATTATTTGGAGGTGGCATGGAATTAATAATCAAGTGATCTGTATCTTCTCCCCTCTGCGCCTCTAACAAGGGTATGCCCTTGTGCTGGTCATTTAGACTTTTAGTTTACTTACCATTTGTATTTGTAAAATTTGATAGTTTATAGAATCAGAACAAGAAGTTTCCATTTCCAGCAGGTGCTCTGATCCCTCACTCCCCGTCCTGTCACCCACCTGTGTTCACTGACACTTGGAGGAGACGCTTTGCAGCCTACTGACAGCTTTCCGTGGCAGACACTTGCATCTCTATTCCTTTCTGCCTGCTTCTGTTTCTTCCTGCCTGCAGGCTTTTTCCAAAACCACTGGAGCTTGCTTGGCCTACAAGGAGGACAAGACTGGAAATGTGGGGGAGTGAACACCTTTTCCACCCTTAGGGCAACCTTCATCCATGGGAGACAGGGATAACCTCCGGTGGCTGGTGCGACCACCCTGAGGCTTGTTCCACATGGTTTTTCACAGGGACTCCAGCAGAACTGAGACTTCATAGCCGGCGGTGGTACCTACTTATTAACCCACCCTTCACTGGCTTTCCCCCAAGTCTCAATTTTCCCTCCTTCCTCCCCTGTGCTTTCTGGGACCATCTCCCAAATACTGCATCCAAGTCCTTGTTCAGGGTGCTTTTTTAATAAACCTTTTATTTTGGAATAATTATAGATTTACAGAAGATTTGCAAAGATAGTATAGAAAGTTCTCGTATACCCCTCACCCATTTTTCCCCATTGTTAACGTCTTACATAACCATTGTACATTTGTCAAAGCTAGGAAACCAACATTGGTACGTTACTATTAGCTAAATTCTTACTTTATTTGGATTTCACCAAGTTTTCCACTAATGTCCTTTTTCTGTTCCAAAATACAATCCAGGTTCCCACAATGGATTTAGCACAGTCTGTTTTGAGTTGGAGGGGGACTCAAGTTAAGACTGTACGCAAGTGTCAGCTGTCTTGATTGGTGGGGTCAGCCCAGATAAATGTATTGGAGAATTGTGGGGCTTTAATTGGGTTTGAAGTCATAGTTCTGGGACTGACATGTGATGTGTGCCCTGAGTGCAGATTCAGGGCATGGTCCCATTCATACCTGCCTTTGCCAACTGTGAACTAGACTGTCTTAAGCTTCCTTTTAGCTACATTGTTATATGTTTATCTGAACCAGGAACAGTCAGAGGCTAGGAAGCCTTGGGAAATAAGGGGAGGCAGAAAAAGACTTGCTCTTCAGCTTTTTGGGTTATTGTGAAGATTAGGTGAGTTAATACATGAAAAGTCCTATGAAAATTTCGAGAACATAGAGTTTGGTAAGTGTTAGCTCTCATTATTATTAATATTATGAAAAGGGGGTTTGTTGTGGACCCAGGGATACTGTGGAGGGACTCAGAGTAAGGCTGATAGCCTCCCAAACAAGGTCCCTCTAAAACTATCCTCTTTCTTCTAAATTGACACTAAAAGAGTCATTGGCTTGTAGGAATACTGTGTTGTATATGAGGAAATGACATAAGTATCCCAAAAACATGGGTGTGGTGAAGTCCCAAAGGTCCTCCAAGATAAGAAACATTCTGAGTCTCAGTGGGTTTTTCGTGATGCAGCCCAGTGGGGAGAGTGTTCTTGTTTCATACAAAACAAGGAAGAAATATTCATGATCATTACAGTCCTCATTTCTGTAACTGGGCACGTGGTCGAAATTCATATTTATTGCTACTTTCTTCCACTACCCGTTCTATGTTCCCATTACCCTCAGCAAGCACCTCAGCTGGTGACCCAAACTTTTATTCCTGAAGATTCTGGGCCATTATTAATCCTGCTTGGGTTGAGTTGTTGCAGTTTTCCATTGACTTTAATCACAGGGCATGGCAATACTAAGAGATGCCCTAGAGCAGGGGTTCTTAACCAGGGGTCCACCCCCACCCCTAAGGGATCCATCGAAAGATTTCAGGGGGTCCATGAGCTTGAATTAATTTTGAATAATCCTAAATTTTTGTTTAAAGACATGCCGATGTTGAGTGTCATAAAACTATCTGCCACTACATTCTGAGAAGGAGTCCATGGTTTTTACCTGACTGGCAAAGGGGTCCATGGAACACAAAAGGTTAAGAACCCCTGCCCTAGAGGATCTTCTGTATTCCAGGCAAACTCTTCTTTACCCCCACTATGTATACGCAGTCCTATTTCCCCTTGATAGTCAGGCTCAATCACCCCAGCCACTACAGTAATTCCCTTCTTTGCCTGTTTATTCAGAGGTATGAGGAGCCCAAGGTGGCCAGGTGACAGTCTTAACTTCCAGTTCAGTGGAATCATTGTTGTGTTCCCTGGTGGAAGCACTCCTCTTTTTGGAACTAAGACCTGTAGACCAGCAGAGTTTAAGGTTGCAGGGACAGGAAACAAAAAAATTTCCTAGTGGATCACTAGGGGTAATAGTGAGTGGTGCCACTCCCATTTCTACCCCTTGATTCCCAGACCCATGAATTCTGGCTATGGGGAAAACAGCACCATAGAGTGGATGCTGATTTAGAACATACACAGTTCCTGGAGAACATTGTTCCAGCCCTGCAAGTTATTGCCACCTAGGTGGCATTGTAATTGTCTTCAAAAGGCCATTCCACCATTCTGTCAATCTAGCTGCTTCAGGATGATGGGGAAAATGGTAAGACCAGTGAATTCTTTGGGCATGTGCCAATTCTTGCACATCATTTGCTGTGAAGTGGGTTCCTTGATGAGAAGCAATGCTGTGTGGAATGCCATGGCAATGGATAAGACATTTGATAAGTCCACAAGTGATAGTTTTGGAAGAAGCATTGTGTGCAACCCATATCCGAAGTATGTGTCTATTCCAGTTAAAACAAATTGCTGCCCCCTCCATGATGGAAGTGATCCAATGTAATCAACCTGCCACCAGGTAACAGGCTGATTACCTCAGGGAATGGTGTCATATCAGGGATGAGTGAGGGTCTCTACTGCTGGCAGATTGGGCTCTCAGCAGTGGCTTAGCCAAGTCAGCCTTGGTGAGGGGAAGTCCATGTTGCTGAGCCCATGCATAACCTCCATCCCTATCTCCATGGCCACTTTGTTCATGAGCCCATTGGGCAATGACAGGAGGAGCTGGGGAAAGAGACTGAGTGTTAGCCAAAGAGTGGGTCATCTTATCCACTTGACTATTAAAATCATCCTCTGCTAAAGTCACCCTCTGGTGAGCATTCACATTTGACACAAACATTTTCATGTTTTGTTTTGTTTTTTGCCAACTCAGAAAGGTCTATCCACATACCTCTTCCCCAGACCTCTTTGTCACCAATTTTCCAATCATTTTCCTTCCAAGTCCCTGACCATTCAGCCAAACCATTGGCAACAGCCCATGAATCAGTGCACAAACACACCTCTGGCCATTTCTTCTTCCAAGCAAAATGAACAACAAGGTGCACTGCTCGAAATTCTGCCCACTGAGAGGATTTGCCCTCACTGCTGTCCTTCAGGGACGTCCCGGAAAGGGGCTACAGTGCTGCAGCTGTCCACTTTCAGGCAGTATCTGCATATCGTGCAGAACCATCTGTAAACCAGGCCCGAGTTTTCTCCTCCTCAGTCAACTGATTGTAAGGGACTCCCCAAGAGGGCAAAGCTGTGGGCTGGGAAAGAGAAGGTAACATGGCAGGAGTGGTGACCATGGGCATTTGGGCTACTTCCTCATGTAACTTACTTGTGCCTTTAGAACCCACTCAAGCCCTATCTAGTTTATACCACTCCCACTTTAGTATGGAGTGCTGCTGTGCATGCCCAACTTTATGGTTTGGTGGGTCAGACAATACCCAGCTCATGATAGGCAACTCAGGTCTCATGGTAACTTGGTGGCCCATGGTTAAGAGTTCAGTCTCTACTAAGGCTCAGTAGTAGGCCAAAAACTGTTTCTCAAAAGGAGAGTATTATCTGCAGAAATGGCAGGGCTTTGCTCCAAAATCCTAAGGGTCTCTGCATTGTGATTCTCCTATAGGGGCCTGCCAAAGTCATTTCTATTTGCCACTGACACTTCCAGCACCATTGGATCTACTAGATCATATGGCCCAGGTGGTATTGCAGCTTGCACAGCAGCCTGGTCCTGTGGCAGAGTTTCCTCTTGTTCTGGTCCCCACTCAAAACTAGCAGCTTTTCTTGTCACTCGGCAAATGGGCCAGAGTAGCACACCCAAATAAGGAATGTGTTGTCTCCAAAATCTGAAGAGACCAACTAAGCATTGTGCCTCTTTTTTGGTTGTAGGAGGGGCCAGATACAACAGCTTATTCTTCACTTTAGAAGGGATATCTCAACATGCCCCACACCATTGGACACCTAGAAATTTTACTGAGGTGGAAATCCCATGTATTTTTGTAGGATTTATCTCCCATCTTCTCTCGCACAAATGCCTTACCAGTAAGTCTAGTCATTGCTACTTCTTGATTACTAGGTCCTGCCAACATGATATCATCAATATAATGGGACAGTGTGATGTCTTGTAGAAGGTGGAGACAATCAAGTTCCCTGCAGACAATATTATGATATAGGGCTGGAGAGCTGATATACCCCAATGAAGGTATATTGCTGGCCTTGCCCACTGAAAGCAATCTGTTTCTGGTGGTCCTTACTAATGACAATTGAGAAAAAAGCATTTTCCAGATCAATAGCTGTATACCAGTTACCATGGGATGTGTTGATTTGCTCAAGCGATGATACCACATCTGGGACAGCAGCTGTGATTGGAGTCACCACCTGGTTAAGTTTATGATAATCTACTATTATCCTCCAGGATCCATCTGTTTTCTGCATGCCAAATAGGAGAGTTGAATTGGGGTGTGGTGGGAATCACTACTCCTGCATCTATCAAATCCTTGATGGTGGCATTGATCTCTGCAATTCCTCCAGAAATCCAGTATTGCTTCTGATTTCCTATTTTGCTAGGTAGGGGCAGTTCTAGTGGTATCTACTTGGCCTTTCCTACCATAATAGCCCTCACTCCACAAGTCAGGGATCCAATGTGGGGATTCTGCCAGTTATTGAGTATGTCTATTCCAATTATGCATTCTGGAACTGGGGAAATAACCACAGAATGGGTCCGGGGACCCAATGGTCCTACTGTGAGATAGACCTGAACTGAAACTCTATTAATCACCTGACCTCCATAAACCCCTACTCTGACTGGTGGACCACAGTGATATTTTGGATCTCCTGGAATTAATATCACTTCTGAGTCAGTGTCTAAAAATAATTCCCCAAACGTCTGATCATTTCCTTTTCCCCAATACACAGTTACTCTGGTAAAAGGCCATAAGTCTCCTTGGGGAGAGCTGGGAAGATGATTAACAGTATAAATTTTTGGCAGTGTTCCCCATGGGGGCCTGGCCTTCTCCTCATTCAAGGGGCTCTGGGTCCGTAAACTGTCTCAAGTCTGGGAATTGATTAAGGGGCCATGATTCTCTGTGTCTGCAATTCAAGTTAGGGTTTTGTTCACTCAACCTAGAACTCTTCTGCTTATACAGATGAAGTAGGAATTTAGTAGACTGCCCATGTATTTCACTTCTAGGTACCCCATGATCTATTAGCCAATGCTATAACTCTATGCGACTCAGACTCTTTTGATTGTTGAGTCTGCCTTTCATTGAGGTAGAGCCACACCCACCTTGTCTTTGGTGATTAACTGCTGATATTTGACTTTTACTGGCCAGAGATCCAATGATCCCCATAATGTTTACATATTCTAGTTCCATTATAGCAGTTCCTACTATACTACAGAGCAGAGCAACCACAAAGCTCTTCAGAGAAGATGGAGTTATTCTTACAAATTTATTCCTCACAGTCCTGGTTAAAGGTGTGTCCTCTTTGTATTCCTGGGGTGGGTGGGCAGGTCTTAAATGGTAAATCCATTCTAGCATTCCGGTCTCTCTAAGCCTTTGAAGTCTGTCTTCTACTGTATACCAGGGTAAATTGGGCATCTCAACCTCAGACATTCTAGGCCATCTTTTGGTCCATGTTTCAGTCATCCACCAAAATTGTTAGACCCCTTTCTAATCCTTCGAGCTTCAGTGTTGAATCCAGAATTTCTGCTTCGTGGGCCCATATCAATAAATTCAGCTTGATCTAACTTTATATTTCTTTCACCATTATCCCATACCCTTAGTATCCATCCCCACACATATTCCCCTGAGTTTTGTCTATATAAGTTGGAAAACACATGCAGTTCTTTTAGAGTATAGTATACTTCCTCATGGGTCACACTTTGTACTTTGCCTTTGGGGGCTTATTGTGATTTTAGTCTAGTAATAGATCTGGAAGAGGGGTGGTGGGGGTGGGTAAGGAGAAGGATTAAAAATGCCTTGTAAGCTGCTGACCTCAGGGCATTCCTTTGCATTTTCTTCTGGTGAGACAGGATTAATCTCTTCAGGCTGAGGTTGGGAGACAGATTTCTCAGGGCAGGGTGGAGGTTGGGCAGTGCATGCTGGAGTTTGGCTGGCAACTGCCTCAGGGCTGGGAGAACGTCCAGACTCCTTGGGGCAGGCTGGGGGCTGGGTGATATAAGCTTGACATTGTGTAGTCTCCACAGGGCAGGCCATCACAGGTTTAACTGGCAAAGTCTCAACAGAATTTAGAGTTCCAATGTCCCCAGTGATATCATCATCATCCTCTATGTCTCCATCCCAATCCTCAGGGTTCTACTTCTTTTCAATCACTTTAACAGCAGACACCCTGCATGGCTGAGATTTTAGTTTCTTTTGTAACTCTGCTACTCATAAAATGAGACTCCGAGTCTGGTTTTCAGAGATCTCAAGTCTGTGGCTGCATGAAACAAGAGTTTCTTTCAGAGCATACATAGAAACTTTCACATAATTCATGTGGCATTTAGGTTGCAAATTTGAAGTCTTTAACTCATCCCTTTTTTCTGCAACTCTATCCAGAGTATCTAGGAGGGCCAGCCAACATCATTTTATCTTTTGATTCCACAAAACTCTGTTAAGGTGTTGAAAACACTCTCACCACATCCTTGCCTCTTGTAAGCATGGAAGTATGGGAATCCAGTGGTGATATTTTGCATATCTCCATTGCCAACTCATGCCATGGACTGTTAGTGGCCTCTTGATTATTGGAAAGAGAGCCATTAGTACCCTTGAGTCCAATTACAGTAGAGAGCCAATTGCAAAACTCCCAGAATCACTTCAGAAATTCCATGTTTAAGATTCTGTTTCTCAAGAACCACTCCTGGTATCAAACTGTATTAGTCAGAGTTCTCAAGGGAAACAAAATCAGCAGGAAATATTTGTAAATAGTATGAGATTTTATAGAATTCTCTCATGTGACCGTGGGGATGCACAAGCCCAAATTTCATAGGCTGCAAACCAGGGGCTCCGATGAAGGTCCTTAATGAATTCCCAGGAGACATTGGCTGTCGGTCTGAAGTCAAGCAGGAAAATTCTCTCTGAATGTTGAAATCACTTGCCCTTTTAAGGCATTCAACTGATTGGATAAAAAGTCACTCATTGCTGAAGGCAATCTCCTTGGTTGATTGTAGATGTAATCAGCCATCTGCGCAGTGAACTCACTGATGACTGAAGTCCATAAATGTCCTTGTGGGAGATGTTTGTGTGGGATGTGGTGGGAGGTGTGGGAGGTGGGCAACATGGGAATCCCAGTGGGTTCCGTGTAATATTTTGGGTAATCTAAGCACCTCTTAAAATATATGTATATATATATATATATATATAACATTTTTGTAAGCAAATACACATATATGCATATATATTTATATATCATTTTGCAAATGTTTGTATGTATTGTGAGAATTTTGATTTTTACCCATAATTTAAAAAAAAAAAAAAAAAAAGTCCTTGTATTACAATTAGCCCGGTGCTTGCTTGACCAAACAACTGGGTGCAATTTCTTGGCTGAGTTGGCACATTAGCCTAGCCATCACAAGTCACTAAGTTTTCAAGTAGTTTGTTATGTAGCAATAGATGTTTGAATGAGATTTTCAGTCTCTGTTCCCTGAGCCCTTTGGTCCATTCAAAAGGGTTAACTCTGCACCATCTAAAGTCATTCAAAGATTTCAACAATAGATGTGACAATCATACTATTAATTTGATCTTTACCACAAGGCTCATTTTTTTAAAAACAGGCTGGGTTTTTTAAAAACTTATTTTTAACTTTTAATTTTGAACTAATTTCAAACTTACAGGACAGTTGCAAGAATATTACAAAAACAAAACAGAGAACGCCAATGTATTTCCCTAATCTAGCCTACTTAGATACTCAGATTTATCAAATTTTAACATTTTGCCCCATCATCTCATTCTCTCTCTCTCTCTCTCTCTCATCTATCATCATCTATCATCTCTCCTCTAACTAATCTATCATTTATCTATATGTCTATCTATCTTTCCATGTATCTATTTCTCTATTTTTCAAACATTTGAAAGTAGGTTGCACACATAATGCTTCATTGACACAATACTTCCAAGTATATTTCCTAGGAACAAAGATATTCTTTTATGTAGACAGATTAAGTACAGTTATCAAGCTCAAGAAATTTAACATTGATATAAAGCATAGAGTCTGTAGTTCAACTCTTCCAGTTGTCCCTTGTAATATCCTTTTGGACATTTTCTCCGCCATTATTAGATCCAGTCTGGAATCAGTTATTGCATTTATTAGTCATTGTCTTTTAGTCTCTTGCCCTCCTTTAATTGTGGTAACATATAAACAACATAAAATACCCCATTTCAACCACTCCCAAACATACAATTCAGTGGCCTTAACGACATTCACAATGACAAGACTGGATTTTAATCTGCTTGAAAGAATTTATCAATATTTTCTTTCAGATAATGAGAAACAGTTGCCTCTTTCTATTCTTCAGTACCTTGAATTTGCAGACTCTATTCCTTTACTTTCTGATTGCAAAATGGCCAGTTCTTTCTGAGCTCATTTCTTTCTTTTAATAACCTTGCCAAATGCAACTAACAGCATTTAACACACCTTCTAACATTCCAGCTTCCTATTCACTGCCCTAAAACAATAGTAAACATTTTTGGCTTTGTGGGCCATACTGTTTTTGTAGTGCAAACAGCCACAGACCACAGATGAACAAATTAGCTTGGTTGTGTTCCAATAAAATTTTACTTACAAAAACAGGCACCAGGATTTGGCCTGCACAGCATAGTTTGCTGAACCCTGCCTTGCGAGCTCGAAGATCCAGGATGTCTGAGTTATATACTTGCCACTTTGTGAGGTTTAGTTGTGGCTTCTCAGCCTGGAGATCACTGAGTTAGAGGACAACATATCTGCCCCTGACACAGCTATATACAAGGGTGGAATAGGAACAAGATGGTTACTATAACTCCTTGGGAAAAGGAAGACTAGGAGACACAGAGCGGTGACTGGTTTATAGCAGTCTTGAAACACTGCTGAGCAGGTATTGGGGACAGGGCTTCTGAGCCCACTCTAAGGAGGAACTCCCTCATCCGGGTCCCCTGAACCCACATTCCAGGGCTCCTGCCTGACCATTTCTTCTCTTGGAAAAAGTGGAAATTGTGGACATACCCTCCTTTGGAGGCCACAATACCTTGTCTTGGGCTCATGGAAGATTTGAAAGTTGTTTACAGCTCTAATTGCCAAAGCCTTTTTCAGTCTGGGCTTCTGATATTCTTGGCAGCATAATTTCCTAAAAAAAAAAAAAAAAGACTAGTACTTTTCTGATCTACCAAACTCCCTCCCTACACACAGTCCTTGGCTGATTTCTCTGCTTCCTCCACAGCCCACCTGCGGGCTCTTTTAGGCTGAGGCTCCCAGGCTTGAACGGTAATGCCACATTCATCATCTTCTCTCTTTCTTCAGCTACCCTACCCTATCAACTGAGAGGTTCACAGGATCTATGCAGTTCAAAGCCTTTTTAAAAATTCCATCTTATTTCTTGGGGTGATCTACAAGGTCCAGATGAATTTCTGGACTCTATATTCTCTTTTACTCCCTTTTACTGGCCAAGTCTAGATCAAGAAGTAATGTCACTATGGAAGCCCAAGTCAGAGGTTGCAGGGCTGGCTGGCATCCCTGGCAACGTGGATCTGACAGAGCTGAAGCCCCAAACCTGCTTGTGCATCAGAATCATCTGAGGAACTCATAAAATGTACCAGTGGGAAGCAGAGCCTTCCCTTATTCCAAAATCCTAAATCAGAATCTTTGAGGATGTATTGATCTTTTGAAAGGAATTTAGATGAATTTAATGCATAAACAACTTGGGAATCATATGATGTCCAAAGTAAGTCCATAACATATGGTCTCAAAGACAAAAAGTGACTTGCACAAGGTTCTCTGACAATTTAGTCACCAAGCAGATCCAGATCTTAAGAGTCAGGTCACAGTGCCCAGCTACTACTTGTAAATCTTTGCAGGTCCCTACCTGTGATAGACTGAATAATGGTGTCCCCAGATGCCCACGTCCTAATCCCTGAAACCTATGAATATGTTACCTTACATAGCAAAAGAGGTATTTCAGCTGTGATTAAATTAAGGGCCTTGATATCAGGAAATTATCCTGGATTATCTGGATGGGCCCTACATAATCACAAAAGTCCTTAGAAGAGGGAGACAGGAGGGCCAGAGTCAGAGAGGAGCCGTGATGACGAAGCAGAGGTCAGAGAAAGAGATTTGCAGAGGCTTTGAAGGTGGAGAAAGGGGTCATGAGTTAATGAGTAGAAATGACCTCTAAAATTGGAAAAGGTAAGAAAATGGATTCTCCCCTAGAGTCTCCAGGACAAATGCAGCTGTGCTGACCTATGGTGGACTTCTGACCTCCAGAACTGTAAGGTAATATGTTTGTGTTGTTGTAAGCCAGTAAGTTGGTGATGATTTGTTACAGCACCAACAGGGAACTAATACATATTTTGGTATCACGGAGTGGGGTGCTGCTGTAACAAATACCTGTAATGTGGAAGTGGCTTTGGAATTGGTCAATGGGCAGTGGCTGGAAAGATTTTGCAAGGCCTGGTAGAAAATGCTCAGATTGCCTAGAATGGACAGTTGGCAGCAGTTAGGAACTCCTACACTAGAACTTGGCTTTTCTCCTAAAACAGGGCCTCTGCATTACTAATGCTTTGTGCTCACAGTTTCATCATGCCAGGAGTTAGGAATCACATGTCTGGGTGGAAAAAAATGGTTCAAAATTTCTTGAAAATGAATCGATCTGGCTAGACAAGGGAATGTGAGCAGATTATTTTGGGAATTGAGCACATGGGACCTCCTCCCTCTGCCTTCCCTCCTCCCAGATCCTCAGCCTCCAATCTACCTCACATCAAAGGCCTGCTGCTCAGTAAGCTGTATGGGAATGTCTCAGTTGTTTCAATTGCTCTCCCTCTAGGAGAGAAGGAGAAGCAGGGAGGGATGCTAGATCTGGCCTGAGAGTCAGGGAGTTTCATAAATAGCTGCCAATAAATTGTCTGCTGATTATTTTTTCAGGGCATTTTGTGAGAGTAACTTGGGGTTTTGGTGAATCCCTTTCTCTTTAGAGGGACTCAGCATGGATCAGGGATGCTGGACTGGCTCATAGTGTGGAAGCACCATCCCCTCTTTTCCTCCTTGGCTCCAGCTGGTGGAAATGGAAATTTTCTAAGGGACATGGTGCCCGGGTCTTGAAGTGTTCACCTGGGATCCTATAGGGAGTTGAGTAGTGAGCTCCAAAAGATATGTCCATGTCCTAATCCCCAGAACCTATGAATGCTTCTTTATTTAGGAAAAGGGTCTTCCCCCAGGTAGTTAAAGACCGCGAGATGACCTTATCCTGGATTATCCTGGAGGGCCCTAAATACTATCACATGTATCCTTACAAGATAGACACACAAACGAGAAGACCCTCAGAGGAGAAGCAATGCAAAGACAGTGGCAGAGATGGGGATGACATGCCTAAAAATCCAGAAATACCGGAGCAGCCATCAGAAGCTGGAGGAGGCCAGGAAAAGCCCTACCCTGGAGCCTCCAGAGGGAGTGTGGTCCTGTTCACAGCTTGATTTCAGACTTTCTGCTTCTGGCACTGTGAGGGAATACGTTTCTGCTGTTTGAAACCTCCAAATTTGTGTTAATTTGTTACCGATGCCCCAGGAAACTAATATAATTCCTATTTGTAAAACATTATCATCCCCATTTTATTGATGGGGACTCGGAGAATGCCTGATCTGCCCTAAGGTGACAGAGTGAGTCGGTGCCAGTTCTGGGGTTAGAACCCCAGTGACCTTCTTGCCAGCTGGTCCTCCTCCCACCTCCTCATACTGCTGGTCTAGCGTGACACAGAGCCCATCTCCTCACCGTGTGGGGAGGATCAGTGCCAGGCCAAGTTTATTCAATAGCGCAAGGCACCTCTTTTCTTTAGTGGAGGAGTTGTGTATCCTGGTGGGTTAAATGCCTAACAGAGATGTAGACTCAGCCATGTACTGCCAGGGAATACTGACTTTAGGTAGACCTTAAGGAAAAGGAGGCCCTGTCCATTTAAATGGATGATCCTGTGATTGGGATGGGGGAAGTGCATCTGGGTCTCAGGGAAGCTATTCCCTTAAAACGGAAACTATGTGGGATAGAAGAAGCTCATTTCATGTCCTAGGTCCTCGGCCTTTCTCCTCCATCTGCAGCATTTGATATTTCACCCTGTCTAGCTCATTCGTCTCCAAAACTTGTTCTTTGGCTCCACATTTAGGCCCTCATTATCTCTTGCCTGGACCATGGACTCTCACAGGTCCTTACTTCCCCAGGTCTGCATGAAGCCAACAGGCTACATTCCTGAACTCACCTCTGAATCTTTGAACATGGCACTTCTCTCCTCGTTGGACTAAACACTTTCAACATCTCCTTTCCTCTACTAGATTGAGGACTAACTTCTGCCACGTTGACATTCAAAATCCTTTATTGATCTTCCTTTCTAAATTTCCCATCACTTCACACAGACATGGACCCCGACTCCCACCTGATTATTTTTATCCCTCTTACATATCGTCATCATTTCTACCTCCAGGTGTTTTGTTCTCACTGTTCTCTCTCCTTTCCCTAATAATCCTATAATTTCTCTAGAAAAACCTTGTACTTATCTATGAAGGACAAGTCCCAGGCTCATCCTCTTTCTGAAACCTTAATCTCACCATATTACTGATGGTCATTAAGCCTCCCCCTGATTTCCCAATGCCTGAAGTGTCTGTATTATTCCAGGTGGGAGGATCAGTTGAAGGGGAAGAGATTGGGGGCAGGTAGACCGGTTAGAGGGAAGCTGCAATAGATTGTGGGAAGAATTCTGGCCAAGGAGTGGAGCTGTTGCTAAACAGGTGAGCAGAGCAGTTGGGGTCTGGGCAGCCAATGTCTGGGATGGTGGTGGAAAGGTTGACCAGGTGCTTCCTTGCTCTCCCAGACACCCAGATGAACCCAGCCCGGAGGAAAAGACTGGGGACTCTACATTCCCATCCCCCAAAACAGGAACCCCTCCCTCTGAAACTGTGTTCCTCCATCATAACCAAACTTATACTTCCAAGTTTCTAATTTCCTTCAAGAAAACACCAAAAGTCAGATTTTATACAAAAATATATATTTTGTTCAATAATTATATAATAAATTCATTTCTACAATAATATTTTAAGCAATGTCCTGGAATTTAAAACAAAAATACTTTGCATCAATGATCCTTGCAAGGACCCTTACAACATCTCAGGGGTAGAATTGGGGCTTGAAGAGGGAAAGAGATTTGCTCAATAACACTTGTATTCATGGAAGATAAAATTAAAATATCAATAACTTAAATAAAATTAACATTACTTAAGGCATCATGTTTCTGACCAATAAACAAAGTCCATACTCTTTGAACTTACAATAAAATAATATCTAGAAGGCATCTAGATAAGGCTCAGGGAAAATAAATTAGCTGTTGATTCTTGGGTTCTGGAATGAGTGTTCATGGCTTTGGAGTTTGGGTGTTCTTGTCCAAGACAGCAATGGAATTCTGGACCCACATCAGCTTGGGGTCAGCACAGATCTCCTTGGCCAGTTTGGTCTTGAAGCTGTGGGGGGAGAGACCAGAGTTAGATGAAGCTCCTTTCAGGTTTTAGCCTACGAGGGCAGCCCATTCTACCCTGAGGGATTGCCATGGGAACTTGAGGAGGAAGGCAGATAGAAGGATGGGACCTGGAGCAAGTTGCCCTTGTGGCTGTCCCAGGCAAAGCCATCCTGACTCTAGGCTAAAGAAACTGGGATGGTCTGAGTGAACACCAGTTGGGGAGTGGTGCTAGAAGTCACTTTCCCCCCTCTTTGCCTCAGTTTCCCATTGGGAACACTTGAGGTTTAGATGGGATGGCCTCACAGTCTTCTCTATGGCTCTAAGTCTGTGAGGCTTGTCCCTTGTTCCCTGAGAAAGAATTCTGAACCAGTGAGGGTTGGCACATTCAACTCACATCACAGCTTCTTTGGGACACTTGCTGCTGGTAATTCTTCTATAGCTCTCCAGCTTCTGCAGAGGGATCTTCTTAGCAGTAAATGTAAAGCAGCAGGTGATTGGGGAATTAAATGCATCTGGAAATAAAACCACAAAGAAAAACACTTTAGGATGGGCTACAGCCTTTTGAGCTTAAACAGAGCAGAAAAGAGTAGTGAGGAGAAGACAAAGGGAAGGCAAGAGTAGCGACAGAACCCATTTGATCTCAATACTTCTACCCATACTCTAAAGCTAGAATGTGATCTTTGACACAGTGACTCAGTTCCCTAGGGTATAAAATGACTATGCAACACTGATAATGGACAGAGGAAAGGGGGCCTAGATGACTCCTGGGAGAGTCATTGGGAGGAACTAATAATCCAAATTATCAGGGCCAGGGGAGATCAGCTCAGGGACCCTGCAATGCATCTCCTTTTAGGCTCCCAGCAATTCTAAGCCTGGTTGAGTTTCCCTGACATCCACTGCATCTGTAGGGCTGCTGTCTCTGGGAGCTGGACTCAATGAAACACAGTCCAGATTCTGGGTCTCCTCCTCTCCCTTCCACTGTATCTGGAAATACCCCTCTCTTGGATGGCCCTAGTTCCAGACCCTGCTGAAACCAGTGAAAGGAGCTGGGGCAGTAACTACACTGAGTGTCCAGAGCTGGAGTCCTAGAAGGAGCTGGAGTTCTAGCTGAGGCTCTGCCCTTGAGCAGCTGTGT
>JAKSZT010045868.1:0-12268 GCA_026826555.1 Tolypeutes matacus
TCATTTATCCCCCCCTTGCTGCTTGTGCTCGCTGGGTCAGCTAACCATGCCGTGCAGGCGGGCTTGCCTTCACCAGGAGGCCCCGGGAACCGAACCTGGGGCCTTCCATATGGTAAACGGGAGCCCTACTGATTGAGCCACAGCCGCTTCCCTTGGAAATTCTTTAGTAATCATATATTCTTAATTTAGCAGGCAGGTGGTGTTTTTTCTGTTAAACTTTATTTTTGTTAATACCACTTCCAAATAAAAAAACAAAAAATTAAACAACCCTCCAATCCAACCATGCAAATTAATTAGTGTTGGCACACAAGTATTTTTGAGTGAATGAATGAAAGTTTAGCTGTTTAGAAAGTTGTTTTGCTAGCCTATAATTTGTATTTTTTAATTCCCTCTAAGAGGAGTACACAATAAAAGAATAAGCCTACAATTCCAAATTTCTACTCAGAGGAGGTTGACTTTAAAAGGATGAGAACCAGGGGGGTTACAAAAAACGCTGAGCCATTGAATGATCCATAAGTTAGGAAATGATAGCAGATGGATGAGAGTAGGCAGCAAGTGCTTATAGAAATAAGAGAGGAGAGAAAGGAGAATTCCTAAACTCCTGGCCATGGAGTTCAGATTTATTCTGGCTCATAACTTCCGTAGGGTATTAGTTTGGAATGTGTGTTGGCAGATGAGTGGACTCTTGGCATGGGCTTTGGGTTAGAGAGTTTTCTATGTAGTTTGAGGATTTGAGGGGAAGCCCGATTTGGTCCAGGCCCATTTGAACTGTTAGAGTGTTAAACGAAGCTACCTGAAGAATCTCAGATCCTGCACTCCCATCTTCCAGATCCTCATCATGGCCCAGGCCTACAGGACAAGTGAAGGGCAGCATCTTTTAGTAGGAAAAGTACTGGGTGTGATGTCAGCAGAGGCTGTGCTTTGGGACTGCTATTTATTAGCCATATCTCCATGGCTCACCTCATTTCTCTGAGCATTTTTTCCTTATCTCTGGAAGGAGAATGGTTCTACCCGTTGTATCTATCATGGAGCCTTTGTGATGACCAAAAGCAGTACAAGACCGTGTGAAAGCACTGTGCAAACTGGAAGTTCTTCTTGCTGAGAATGGAGTAAAGTGGAAAACTCTGTTTTGGATCATCTTTATTCTTTATTACTGGGATGCTTGAGCTAACACTGCCACTATTCTGTGTTTTTTAGCAATAGTATAGATGATAGCCAGCTGCCTTATTTGCTAAGTTAATCAACTTATATAAAATAAGGGCGTTACTTTTCCTGGGAAAATCTTTGCCCTTTTTTCTCCCCCAAAGTTTTGCCTTCATTGGTTCTTAGAGCTCCTGTGTGTTAATAACTTCCTACCAGAATTGACTGTCTAGAGAGCAGTGGTTCTCTTAAAATGGGGAGCCTGAGCAGGAGCATCCACCCCACCCCCACCCCTACCCCGCCGGGGACTTGTTTCTTCTGCAAAATCCTGAGCCCCACTCCAGGCCTGCTGGCCTGGAATAGTTTGAGTAGTTTGTAAGTTTGAGAACCACTGGTCTAGCTCTGTGATTCTCAATTAATATACCCAATTAATAACCCCCCACCGGTCAGAGGTTCTCAACCTTGGCTGCATTATAACCACCTGGGCACCTTTGAACTTCCTGGTGCTGTGCCATACCCCAGGCCTATTAAATCAGAATCTCCAGGGGTGGGTCTTACACAGTCATAGTTTTTAAGGTTTCTGAGTTTATTCCAGTGTGGTCAAGGCTAGGAACCTCTACCCTATTGGCTATTTCACTCTCCTCTCTCCTCCTGCCTGAAATCACTATTGTTTTGAATGGGAATTTATCAAATCTTTATCTGTCAAGTTAAGGTTGAGAAGCACTGCTTAAATGGTGGCTCCCAAGCCTATGTGGTTGGGAATCAGCAGTTCCTGGGGAGAGATTTCTGCTCCCACACAGATCTCAATCAGAATTTTCAGGTGCAAGGTCAAGGAAAGTCTGATATAATGAGTCCTTGGCCTGTCATTTCAGAATCCCGTCTATATATGATGAGACGGTAACCTCATTTGTAAGTTGGCCTTTGTAATTTTTTTATCTTGTCCTTAATATATATAGTCAGTTCATTCATTTATTTTGTTCATCCATTTATTCATGGACCATTCTCTAATGTCTATGTGTCAGATACTTTTATACATGCAAAATATACAGAGAAGAATAGGGTACTATCCCAGAATGCAAGAAACTTAGTGCCTGTTAGGGGAAGATCAGTCTGTAAATAAATAAATACGTGGAACTGTTAAAAGTACTCTCATAGAAGCCAGAAACATGGGAATCACTCTTGATTTCTTCTGTTTCATTAATCACCACACCCTGTTAATTCTTCTGCCTAAATACACATCTAAACCCTCAGCCTTTCTTCACCACCATCGCTCTCATGCTAAGCCACACAGCCATCATCCTTTTGGATGACTGGTCTCCCCACACTCCTTCTGGAGCCCTCAAGCCCATTCTCCTCACATAATAATGTCAGATGTTCATAACAGGGCCACACTGGAACCCTGTGTATGCTCTTCACAGTTTTTCTGTAACTTTAAAACTATTCTAAAAAAGTTTATTAGAAACAGTTTAAAGAAGAAGGCAAAGCTGACCGTATAAATCTCTTAAAATCCTTCAGTGACTTCTTTCGACACTGTCGAGAGGCCCTCAGGTTCTCCCATGGCCTGCTAGAGCCCTGTGCTGGCCCTGTTCCCCCTCATGCCCTCTGCGCCCCTCTTGCTCAGTGCCAGGTTCTTGAGACAGGAGCACGCTGCCCTGTCCACTCTCCACCTGGTGGATGCCTCGGGAAGCCCTTCTCTCTTCATCCTGCATTATCTTTTGTGGGGTGCTTGTCAGTTCTGATTACACTTGTGTCTTTGTGATTTTGGGGGGTCAGTCTATGCCACCAAACTCTGAGCTCCAGGAGGGCTGAGGCCACGTCTCTCTTGTTTAGGGTGCTGAGCCCCACGCCTGGTCCACAGGCGCACGAGTGGCTGAATGAATGAAGAGAAAGGAAGCTCTTGTGGAAGTTTTTACTCACAGCTCTCTAGACTGCTAGACCCAAGCAATGAAGGTGGAGGGGATTATAATAGTGCAAGTGCTTAAAATTATAAAGCACAACTCAACTCTTCGTACATACATAAGGTCAAACACTTTCCAATCTTTTCCTTATTTTTAGGAAAGATTCACAAAGAATTAATGAATAACTTGTAAGTCTAGCACAGGAAAAGAAAAGGAAGAACTTTTAAAAATATTTAAAACCTTCTGCTGGCTTCATCTGTTGGCTAAATTTTTAAAATGTTAGTATAGAGGTTTCAAATTACATTTTAGTAAAGTAATCTCTGCTTAATTTTTGAAATAGTTTTGATGATTTATTGAATACAGTGCTATATACTTGTATTGTTAAAGAATTGTGGAGTCAGAAGCAAAAAGCAACTCAGCCAAGACATGGTATTACAATCATTTTTTTCTCTCCATCTTCAATTTAAATGAAACATGTTCCTTCATTTCTGTAATATTTTTAATCACTGGAGGCCTGTCCAGTGTATTTGCTTCTCATGAGAGAGCTTAAATAGTCAGTGATTTCATCAGTAAAGAGACAAAAAGGCGCCAAGGAGTATATATGCTTGACCAAAACAAACAAACATTTCACTGAAAAATAATGCTCTTTATTTGACCATTTAATGATATATGTAGCCTGACTTCTTCCAGAAAGCAGCCTGTTTTACTTGTGTGATTGGTGCATGAATAATCTTGGGTACGTAGAACTTAGGGAGGCCCTCAGTCAGAAGGCTGCTAGGAAAGATCCTGCCTGCCCCCCCCCCCTTAGCTGCAGACATGAGAAAGCTGGGAGAAATGCCCACTTTCCTCCCAACTCACCCTTCCTGGTAGGACTTGGTGGAAATAGGTAGGAAAATTCTGGACATACATACGTCAGACAGCAGCAATTGAATTGCTATTGGAGAGTGGGAAGAAAGAAAGATATATATATATTTCTTTGTAATTAAAAAAGGCCGTCAGTGACTTAAAAATAAATTATGGCAGATAGACCTAATGCTGGGCTTTTGGTTCTCTCAGTTTACTTAGCTTGTGTAATTAACTTTGTATTTAACTTGATATTTTTAATAAGCTATTTTTAGTTGACTGAAAATTCCTTTTTAATTATAAATATTAATATCCATTTTTCTGATTTTCCTGGCCCCCGATTCCCTTGAGGTTAAGAAAATTGAAGCTTCAGTTCTACCCATTTAGCAAATCCACTCAAGGCGGAGCTGGCTTCAGTGTTCCACTCACTGTTTGGGGTCTCAGTTTTACCTGAGGCTTCCTCACTTTCTTAACACCTCACGGATGCTTTGTGGTTGTTGTGGTTGATTGTTCTTTTGTTGTATCCAGGATTTTCGTGGTCTTCAGGCAGAATGTTGGCCTAGTCAGCTAGGTGGCCATGCTGCTGGAAACAGAGCCCTTATGGTTTTGGCACCACAACATACACTCTGCGTATGACATATTTCCCTCAGAGCTGTGGAAGGGCATAATGGCCAGTAGGGCTTTTTGGCTATTCACGAGATGAGCTCTGCCCCCACCAAATAGTATCCTTAATGTGCATTTTAGCTTGGCGAATTTTTTGCAAAATGTGTGTGAATATTTGATATTTTTTGAGGTGAAATTTATCGTGGCTGCTGTTCTGTGGTGTAGAACTGTGTGGGGCTTCGATTGCCCCTTGTGCAAATTCAGGTTTACTGTTGAATAGTCTCAGGCCTCCTGCTTGTGACTTCCCTTCTCCCCAGGAGGCTCCCGGCTCCGCGCCCCTGCCGGGCATCTTCACGTTCGTGAGTGCGTGCCTGTCTCGTCCTCTTGGCAGCTTAGCCCTTAGCCAGCTCCCAGACAATTACAGTGACAACAAAAACTGCACTCCGGGAACTTGTCTGGAAGGTGCGAACAAATCCCCTTTGCTGCTCATCACCTTTAAAAAGTCCTATTGCAAGAAACCAGTTTTTATGGTTTCCCTAAAGAATATTTAGCCCGTCCATTTTATTGAATTAAAATCTAAACCCCAAGTGGTCGGAGAGCTGAATTCCTGGATGACGGCCCCTTGACCTTGGGGTGGGATGGGGCGGTGCCGTGGACATGTACGCAGCAGCCAGCGAAACAGCGCCCCGTGTGGGCTTAGACAGTGTTGCGGCCGCTCCTCCTCGTTGCGTAAGCAGAGGGTTTCTTCTCCACGCACTCCAGAGGCCGAGTTCCCCTCAGCGCTTCTCAACAACGGCTTGGTTATAGGCACTGAGTTTGGGGCCTATTGTGTCCCCCTTTTTCCTGCGGCCCCTAGAAATGCTTTCTGCTCTCATTGCAGTTCCAACTTACTTTCTCACCCTTATTTTCCATATTTATCTTTTTGCCATAGTGAATGCATATTTTTTAAACCATTTTGAGTATTTTTTGGAACATAGTGATCTACCAAATCATTTGATTGTTTCAAATCATGCAAATCAGTGAATAACAATGTTTTGGAAACTAGATTACACAATTCCATATTTACCTTTGCTTATACTACCATAGTCAAGAGCCAGAAATTTTAATTTTGGTACTATTCACTCTCTCTAGACCTGAAGGAGCCAATATGCAAGGACAGTGGAGACCATTATGATTTCTGAGCAAAACCACAGCTTGTTCCTTCCTTATTTTGGACAGGCAGACTTTCAAAAGTAAAATCACTCTCCCTAAATATTCTGTAGATTTCAGTAATCTGGGGAGGGAGCCATTTATTCATAGTCTTTCTGGTATCCTCACAGTTGCTGATCCACAGCAACAATCCTTTTCACAACTTAATAGGGCCAGCTCAGTGTTTATTAGGGAAATAATAGCACCAGGTTAAGCAAACTGTGACTGCTGGTTCTGTGTGTTTACTCTCCTTCAAAGCGACCTGCTAATGCTTCAGTGTGTTCCGTGGTATAGCTCGTTAGCAAGGCTGAGTGAGGGTATGGCCGTATGATTCCGAATGTGTCATTTTTATGGGGTGTTTAGAGTCAAATAAAAAAGATGATGAGCAAATAAAGATTTAGAAATAAAGTACTATTTTGTGTATTGAAAATAGGACCATATTCTTCTCTATACAGGGAAAATCAGAGATATATTATGGTAAATATTATCACTCCCAGTCTTTAGAAGGTAAATAGAACACTTAATATTGGCTCAGGAAAACAAATTTCTGTTTTTCTTGCCTCTTAGAAATTATATTGACATGGAATCCATAAGAAAGGCTGTGCCTCAAAAAAATGGATAGTTTTAGAATTACAGAGGTTTTCATAAGAGAACAAATTCTTTTCAAAGAATTTGAATGCTGTTGAAATGTAAATTAAACCTAAGATCTTTTCATGCCAGTCATTTAGAAATGAAGTAGTATTTAAAATCACAAAATGTTAAGAGTTCATCTAATCCAGTATCTTTATTTTATAGCTGTGAATACTTTTGGAAATTGCTACAAAAGCATACAGTGTCTCTCATCTCAAATGTCTTAGAGTAACATATTTTTTTTAAAAAATATAACCAAAACTTATTAAGTTTCCATCCTGCAATATATGCTAATGGAAATACAGTTATCTTTTACAAGGATAGGTTGATTACTAATTCCATTTTGCTTTGTTTTGTTAGCATAAGATATACTTTTTTTCCCTTTTTTAGATGTTTTATGTATGTCAAGTTTTAGGGCTGTGCATTTATGAATTGGTTGAGCCTGTTTTGATAAAATCTTTGCTATATCAAATATCTTTTTTTCTTTTTATAAGTTTTTTAGTAGTTTTAGCACTTAACATTTATTTTTGTCTATATTCACAGATTCTGGAACTTTTCTCAGCCTGATCCTCTTCTTGAAACAGTGGAGCACCACACCGAGTTTACTTGTGGTTTAGATTTAAGTCTCCATAGCCCTACTCAGGTAATGGATGCGGTCTCTTGACGTTTTTCTTCTACCTGTACACTTTACAAATAGCTATATGTGGTGCTGTGTGTTGCTTTTATGAACAGAATTGTTACCTTCAGGGCAGAGCTAAATTTAACCTGATCTCCTTTGCTGAAAACTTGAACATTTGAGCATTTGAAATGCTAGATAAGAAGAAGTATCCAGAGACTTGCTTATCTCTTTCCTCTTGAAAATCTGACTCTTCTGAGAGGAGAAGGAACCTCCCACAAGGTCTTGTGCCTAACGTGTTGAGGGCTCTGAGTGAAAAGGGTGACAGGAGAAAGAGGGCATGCGGGAGGACTATGCCCAGAGGTTGGGGGGGTCAGGAGCACGTGGTCCACGGCTCAGCTCCGCCATGAAGCAGCTGAGGCCTGGGCCAATCTTTTCCCCTCAGGACTGTGACTTCCACGTTGAAAGGGAGGTGTCAGTGAATAAAAAAGTAGAGGAGCGTGTCTACTGTTTTAATTATGGTTTCTTTTCATTTTAGGAATTTAAGATAATTCTGAGTTTAAGATATTCTCATTAGCATTAGAATAATTGTTTAAAAATGGCTATTTACTATGTAAGAAGAAGAGAACTGAAACAGTGATGAGTGAAAAATGGCATTATCTTTAACGTAAATACAATGTGCTTCAAATGTGAACAAGTTCCTTTTCTGAGAAATACATTTATCATAGATGACTTTTGTTAAAATAATCTTACCTGTTTTCCAGCCCTGTTAAAAGAAAAGTCACAAAGTACCTATTAAAGAATGGCAAGACCAAATAAAGAACTAAAATATTTTCATCCTTCTGCCTTTCTCTTACCTACACTGTGAGTCCCAGCCCAGGGCTGAGACAGCCCACGTCCTCCTCCACTTCCTCTGCCACAGCAGTTCCTCATCCATGTCAGAGGAGCACCAGAGCTTTTATAAATCCACTGCAGAACCACCTTATTAGAAAGAACTTATTAGAAGGAACTAATAAGAAATTTTATGCAAGGCCCTATATTTTATTTGTAGCCTGGTGGCTGCCACCATCTGTTCTGTTACTCAATCAATTGGATACCCAAAATTCTGTTTGTATTAAGGAATTAGTTGCTACCGAGAACAAATAGGAGTGAAGAAGCAGAGGTGTTTGGACTCTAAATAAGCAGTAGATCCAAAAGCATAATACATAGTTGATTGTGCTTGAAATCTCTGCCAAACTTATTCATAGTGGGACAGAACCTTGAGGTTGGAAAGGGCACTGTTCCTCTCTCCCTCTCATTCATTTATTCTTTCCACGAATATTTTTATATGCCACACATTGTACTAGGTACTGGGGATTCAGTAGGGAGCAGAAATAAACAATGCCACTGGCTTCATAAAGCATTTAGTCCAGTGCTACATCAAATAATCTCATAAATAAATATAAATGGAGAGCTGAGAGAAGTTCTGTAAAGGAGAAGATATTGTGCCATGAGAGGTCATAATCAGGGTAGGTATTTGGCTAATTTAAGAGATAAGTGAATGCTTTTGAGTGAAAGTGAGGCTCATCTGAGATGTGATGAATGAGGAGGAATTACCTTTATGAAGAAGCAAAAGAAAGATCATAAATAGGCAAAGATAACGGTATGTCACAGACCTTTTCATGAGCAGGAGCCTGGCTAGTACTTGAGACTGGAAAATGTTCTTTCTTATTTATAGTATGGTATTCAACATTAGAATTAAACAAATATATTTGTTTACTTGTCATATTTTTAAAAATTGAGTGTTGAGATTTCAAACTGAATTTTGATGTTTCTCCCTGTTCTTCACTATTAGTCAATTATTCTTTATATAATTTTTTGCTATATCTTGTAGGTCACATAAATGAAGTGTTGAAGGGTTTTTATTTTTAATGCATTTTTGATTACTTAATGCATTTTTAATCTCTTAAAAATATTACAGAATGACTGTTTCTCTGTTTCCCTTAATGCTTTTTTTGGCATTCATCAATTTACTCTTTCATTCCATAAATGTTTACTGAGTCTCTATGAGAGCTGGATGGGACTGGTAATCACAATGTAGTGTGATAAATGCTAAAATAGAAGGAAACAAAGGATGCTTTGGGAACATATGCGTTCATGTTTTTAATAAACAGATATGAATACTGGGCATTGTTCTAAGCACTAGGGAAAAAGCAGCAAACTGAGCAGACCAGGATGGGATTACATGTTATTGGAGAAGTAAAAAATAAACGTGTAAATATATAAGATAATTTCTTGGAATGGTAAGTGCTGTTCAGTAATGGGGCAATCTGAGAGAGAATGGTCGGGGAGGGGCACATTTGTTTGAATGACAAAGCCTTTCTGAGAAAGAAATTTGAGCTGGAAACTAAATAATGAAATGGAACCAGCCAGCCAAAAATCAAAGGCAAGAATTTTTTCACAGAGAAAACAGCAAATGTCAAGTCCTTGAGATGGTAAGGACCTGAGTTTGGCATGAAAGACAGAGAGAAGGTGAGTGTGGCTGGGGCTTAGTGAAGGAGGGGCAAGTGGAAGGAATGGTAGGAACCAGATAGGGGCCAAATGGTGCAGGACCTGTGTTTGATTTTCACTAATTTGTAGTATAAAACCATTGGAGGTCTCACAGCAGAAGATGATATCATCTGATTTGTGTTTTTAAGAGATCGTTCTGACTGCTGTGGAGAATAGACTATAGTAAGCTTAGAAGCTTGGAGACCAGTTTGAAGTCTCTTGAGGTAATAATCCAAGGAAAGGAATGACAGTAGCTTAAAATAGCATGTTAAAGATGGAGAGATGGAAAGATGCAGGATATTTCAGGTTGAACCATGTGAAATTGCTGAACAGTTCATCTGGTTCCAGTTAATCCTTTGGAGATAATGGCAACAGGATTTGCCGAGGGATTGAAAACGGGCTGTTAAAGAAACAGAAGAATCTGAGTTCTCCTAGAATTTGGACCTAGCCACAAAGTTGACAATCATTTAATTTGCCGAGATGGTGGAAGAGGAGGTTTGGGACAGGAGCAATCAGTGAGTTTTGTTTACAGTGTCTCCTGTTTGTCATTCAAATGGTGACATGAGGAAGGCAGTTAGATGTAGGTTTCTACAACTCAGGAGAGAGTTCAAGGGTAGAGGTACAAATTTGGGAGTTTTGAGCATATAAATATCTGAAAGGTTCCGGGGCGGGGTGAAATAATCTAGAGAGAGTATGTTAATGAAAAAGGTCATGGACTTGAGCCTCAAGGCACTCTTAACATCTGGAAGTCTGAAAGAGGAGAAGCCCAGCAAAGGGATTGAGAAGGAATGGCCAGTGAGTTAAAAGGAATACTAGGAAACTATGGTGTATTAGAAGTCCAAAGAAAAAGTGGTTTGAGAAGAAGGGAAACATTCACATATTGATGATGGTAATGCAAAATGTTACAGCCACCATGGAAAACAATTTGACAGTTGCTTAAAAAGTTAAACACAAGGAGCAGATATGACTCAAGCATTGAGTGCTTGCTTTCCCACATAGGAGGTCCCAGGTACAGTCCCCAGTGCTTCCTAAAATCAAACAAACTGAAAAACAACCAATCAAAAAAACCAACTCAGGGAGCCAGTGTGGCTCAGTGGTTGAGCGCTGGCTTCCCATATATGAGGTCTGGGGTTCATTAGAAAAAAAAAAAAAAAATTAAACACAAATTTATTGTATGTCCCAGCATTTATACCCTTAGATATCTACCCACAAGAAATGAAAATATATGTCCAAACAAAGACTTGTACATAAATGTTCATAGCCAGAAAGTAGAAACAATCCAAGTGTCCATCTTAAAAATTACGGTGGGAATGAATAGGGGTTCTGCTTTTGCCTTAGATGTAGAAAGCTGAAAAGATCATTATTACTGCTCTAAAAATAAGTAAAAGCCAGAAGAACTACAAATTCACAACTTTTCTTGAACCCATCGGAGAGCTGATACTGCAAAGCAAACAGGTAACCTTAAATCCAAATAGACCTCTCCTTTCAAGGAGAGAAGGGATGCTTGGACTGTTTCACCTGTGACAGATCACAGGCAGAAGCTGCAGCTGCCCTACCAGGGGATCGAGTGGAAAAGGTAGACAGCAGATGTGAGCAAATGAGGGATTTTGGCAGAGAGAAGAAGATATCAGAAAGAGTCAAATGGAAATAGTAGAAATAAAAATACAGTATCCTTCAATATGCTCATCAGTACACCCAGCAGTGAACTTGGAGACGAGTCAATAGAAATTACCCAAGCTAAAGCACAAGGAGAAAATTGAGAGTTGGGAAGGAAAGAGGATAGAACAGAGCATCAGGGAAGCTGTGGGATAATATCAAATGCTCTTAAGTATGTGTAACTGGAATCCTAGAAGGAGGAGAGAAAGAGAGAGAAGAGAAGAGAGAAATACATGAAGAGAATTTTCCAAAAGTAGGGAAAGCTGCCTATCCACAGATCTAGGAAGCTCAGAGAACCCCAAGCAAGATTTTTGAAAAAACAAAACAAAACATTGAGGCATATTATGTTCAAGCTCCCAAGTATCAAAGATAAAGAGAAAACCTTGAAGGCAGACAGAGTAAAAAGGATACATCGTATCTAAGGATAAAAGAAAACAGTTACAGCAGACTTCTTGTCAGAAACTATGCAGGCCATAAGACAATGGAGTGTCTTCTTTAAAGTACTAAAAGAAAAAACTGTGAACTCAATTCTATATGCATTGAAAATATCTTTTAAAAATAAGAAATATTTTTTTCAGACAATAAAATCTGAAAGAATTAATTGCCAGCAGATTTTTTTTTATACAAATCTTTTTTAAAAAGTGCTTCTGGCAAAAGGACTACAATATGCAGACCAAAATATGACACTGTAAAAAGAAATGAGGAACTCTGGAAATGGTACAAATGAAGTATACATAAAAGATAGTTTTTCAGGGGAGCCGATGTGGCTCAGTGGCTTCGCACTGGCTTCGCACTTACAAAGTCTTAGGTTCAATCCCTAGCCCTGGTATCTTAAAAAAAAAAAAAAAAAAAAACTTCTTATTTTTAATCATGTTGAAAGATAATTGACTGCCTAAAGCAAAAAATAGTAACAGTGTATTATTGATTTTATGACTCATGTAAAAGTAAAATTATATGGCAACAGTAGCACAAAAGGGAAAGGAAAGAATTGGAAGTATACTGTTGCAAAGTTCTTATACCATATGAGAAATAGTATACTGATATATAATGATGAATTGTGCTCAATTAAAGATGTATATTGGGGGACGAATGTGGCTCAAATGGTTGGGCGTCCGTCTGCCATATGGAGGGACCTGGGTTCTATCCCCAGGACCTCCTGGTAAAA
>JAKSZT010045898.1:0-14344 GCA_026826555.1 Tolypeutes matacus
AACTACAAGTGTTGGAGAGGATGTGGAGAGATAGGAACACTTCTTCACTGTTGGTGGGAATGCAGGATGGTACAACCACTATGGAGGACTGTTTGGCAGTTCCTAAAGAAGTTGAATATAGACTTGCCACGTGACCCTGCAATACCACTAATGGGTATATACCCAGAAGAACTGAGAGCAGTGACATAAACAGACATCTGCACACCGATGTTCATAGCCACTTTATTCACCATTGCCAAAAGTTGGAAACAACCCAGTTGTCCATCAACAGATGAATGGATAAACAAACTGTGGTCTATTCACACGATGGAATATTATGCAGCTGTAAGAAGAAATGAAGTCATAAAGCATATGGCAACATGGATGAACCTGGAGGACATTATGTTGAGTGAAGCAAGCCAGACACAAAAGGACAAATACTGTATGAATGCATTACTATGAACCAAATATATTGTGTAATATATTGTTTGATTAAAAAAAAAAAAAAATTTACATGTATCCATTACATTTAATTGAGAAATGTATATATTTATTCATCTGTGTTTACTTTTTAATTTTTAATTGTTTATGTTTTCAATTATTAAATGTACAAAATAAAGTTAAAAAAAAAATCAATAGTTTTCAAACTTCTTTTTTTAGGCTATGAAAACCTGTTTTCAAAATAACCCTTATGGAGAAACCCACTGTGTATTATTACAGATAGAGCTGGAGCTGCTCTGGATAAAGAAAGGGCTTATGAGGGACTGGGACCGCTGAGGTAGCCACTGTGGTAACATCACAAAATCCCTGGGCTCTGGGGACCAAAGACACAAAACCATGGCTCTACACTAAGAAAGGAGAAGCCTCAACAAAAGTACAACAGTAGGGGGATATTGTTTTATTAATTAAAAGTTAGGCACACACACACACACACACAAAGTTAGTCAAGTATTAAGTAACAATTACAAAAAAGTGCATACAAAATATGTACTCTTAAGTCCACTTTTTAACGGAGTTAGTGCCAAGTAGGGAAGGACAAAGATGGGTAAATGGTATCCTGCTGTCTTATTCTCTTCCCCTTTTTAAAATGTTTTCTTTCTTTTTATAAAAAAGATTTATTTTATTTATTCCTCTCCCCCCGTCTTGCTGTTTGCGCTCACTATCTGCTCTTTGTGTCCATTTGTTGTGTGCTCTCTCTCTGCTCATCTTCTCTTTAGGAGGCACTGGGAACCAAACCTGGGACCTCCCATGTGGGAGAGAGGCGCTCAATCACTTGAGTAACTTCAGCTCCCTGGTTTGTTGTGTCTCTCATTGTCTTTTCTCTTTGTTGCATCATCTTGTTGTGTCAGCTCACCGCGTCTGCCTGTTGTGCCAGCTGGCTGTCTTGTTTGTCTTTCATAGCTACTCCCTTTGTGTTTCCAGTTCTAAGTTGGGTCTAGTCTCCCTCAATGGTTTGAAAAGAAAAAGGTGAGAACTTCTCTTTTATACACAGTTGCCCAAACAGATGACATCTACTGTGTTAGATAGATCACAGGCTCTGGAGCCAAACTGCCCCGGTTCTAACCCTGGATCCAGAATCTACCATCTGTGTTTCTTTGGGCAAGTAACTTAACCTCATTAATCCTCAGTCTCCTCATCTGTAAAACATAGATAATGACATTACCCATACCTCATACGGTTGTTGTGAAGTTTCGAGATAACCTATCTAATGTGCTTGGCACAATGCCCAGCATAGAAAACGTACCAAAAAAATGTTTGCTATGATGATGAAAAGACAATACCTGGGAGCTCCCACTCAGCTTTTGGCCCAATTAAGGAACAAAGATATGCTCCTTAGCAGAAGGAATATCAATGATGGGTTTGATTTTTAAAGTAATTTCCAAGTGGCGAAGGACTGGTAATAAGCACCCAGTGGATAATCAAAAGTTGAATGTACTTATTCTGAAGCCTTGTTATTTACAAAAGTAAGGGGCTAGAAACCGCCAAGGTCAAAATTTAAGTGCAGGCTAAATGGAAGCAGAAGGAGCAATCTGGGAAAACAGGCAAAAAGACTATCGATATTTTTGATTGTCCCAAGCTTGAAATATAGAAAGATAAAGTACAAGAAAGAATCAGCCACAATTTTGCTCTTCCTACTTGGAAGGCTAAAAAATTACAGATGCCTGCTGCTACTCTAGAAGGACAGCAAACACTGGTTTCCCAAGTGTCTTATCCATAAAAAAAAAGAATGCTGCCTTCAGAGCCCCAGAGAGCTCCAGATACTAGCTACAGCACAACAAAGAAACAAAGAAAATAGAATTAAGGGTTCTCATGGGAACCATAACTTTGTGACTTTAAAGCATTCAATAATCATAAATACAAACACTTTTGTGGGTTTTTTTCCCCCTGTGTCATAGCTATAAGGCTAAGAATGAATAAAAAAATGATTTTAATTTTTAGATCTCTTTCCAAATATCCATTCTGAAAATACATTCCTAAGGTAGGGTCTAGTCCATATAATTTATTTCTATTTCAATTTTCCTAAGTCAAATTCACTACATTTCCTTCAAGCTTATGGAGGAAGTAAAACATTTCTGATTTTACATGTTTAAATCTATTGATATGAACAGTGCATTAAGAGCTAGATTAGAAACAGCAGTTCTGATTTCTAAGATACTTGGCAGGTCTGATTTAAATAAGAGGTCCTGTCAAGTCTCTTTGATAAATTGATTTATGATTTATGATTAAGAAATACTGGACTAAAAAGGCGTTCAAGGACGGTAATGCTTAGGCTATTACAAAGACATTACACCTATGCCTTGACATAGAGAAAGAGATGTTAGCAATGAAAGGGTAAAAATTTACATATGGACAGTTGGGCAAATTACTATATTTAGGTAATTAATATAACAAACTTTTGTCTGATTATTTTTTAGATAAGTTATTTAATTCTGCTACATGGCAGAACCACACACCACAGGGTCCCTCTTCATGAGAATTTTTTAATGTTCTTTAGGGAGACAGGCATCTGAAGATAAGGGTGGAAACTCAAAAGCACTAAATTATTAGGACCATAAACAATGGAAAAGAAAAATGGTAAAATAGCAAAATGTGTAAAAATTTAGAGAAATAAGATTATTTCAAACCAAACCCATGAGTTACTAAAATAAACAAAAACCTTTCCCCCACTATTTTGGGAAAAACATAAATAATATTTTTAAAAATGAAAAAATCAAAACTACTCCTAGTAATATTAGATGGAGACATTAAAATATTTGATGATACTCTATGATGTCTTACAATACTGTATTATTTTACACATGCCAAACATAATCAAGCGAATCACATGGTCAAACAAATTTTAAGCATTATCAAATGAGTAATTTTTGAAATTAAAAAACACATTCAATATTGGGAACAGTACAATAAAGTGATAGGTGCTTTCAAACAGCTGTGGAAATATAAAATCAGCATCATCTTTCTGAGGGTGGCAGTGGGCAAATTGGCAACACTTAATTAAAAACTTTCAAAGTTTTCATACCTTCTGACCCAGTAAATTCCACATCTACGAATCTCTTCATATCAGAGATAGAAATAAGATTTACACATAAGGATGTTCATTGTGTCATTTTTGTTATATAGAAATGATAGGAAAAATAAGGATAGTTTATTCACAAAATGAAATGTTAGGCAGTTATTTTAAAAATAACTGTTAATACTATTTAAGGACATAGGAAAATGTTCACCATATATGTTAAATGAAAAACAAAAGTAGGATATAAAAAGCAAGAAATATACTATGATTGCAACGTTGGAAAATATATGTGTGAGCATGGGAAAAAAAGACTAGAAGAAATCCAACAATGCTGACTGTTTTTCACTGTTGGGGGCACTTTTATTATTTATCTTTATTTCTGCATGTGCTTTATACAATTCTAAAATGTACATTCACTTTGCTTTTAATCAGAGAAATATAGGCTGCTTAAAAATAATAATTAGATAGTTATCACTGATACTTACCCTTCATGACTCAATCACCTTCAATATTTTTGAAGAAAGTTACAGATTTTTTTTTTTACAGAATCAGAAATTATAAAATAGAAGACTTTATCTAGAATTAATCCTAGATTCATAATGATCCCATTCTTCAAGTTTTCTGGGGAACCACTACTTCCATAAAACAAAACAAAAACAGCAAAACACCAGCATACCTAGTAGAAAGTTTTTCTTTCATAACCAAATATGAAAGAGATTCAGAAGTATAAATCAGCATCATCGTACTGTTCAGTGGAAGTGGAAAAATCAAGTACCTTCCTTC
Source organism: Tolypeutes matacus (assembly GCA_026826555.1). Classification (NCBI taxonomy): domain Eukaryota; kingdom Metazoa; phylum Chordata; class Mammalia; order Cingulata; family Chlamyphoridae; genus Tolypeutes; species Tolypeutes matacus. The sequence continues at coordinate 4,277 of JAKSZT010045898.1, forward strand.
CTTATCTGTGATGACTGCCTTAAAGGAATTACCAACACAGCTAGATTGTGAAAACTACAAATCATTCATATTAGTCACAAAAAGGAATATCTTAGTATTGATTATAGAGTATTACTACATTCATAAATATGGCTATGCCTTATATTATCACTCTAAAATAAGATACCCCCAATATATAATTTATTAAACTTTCTATGCTTTTTAAGTATTTTAAAATTATGACTGCCATTTTCCCATGAATGCTTAAAGTACTACTGTGGACCCAACTTAGGTCTCCTTAATCAGTTCTCCACCACATACTGAGTTTTATTACCTGAGGCCACCTAAGAAACTCATCTTTATAAATTTGACCTATTACTACTTCAGAATCTCTCCAATCTGTTCCTTCTGGACTGAACCCTATCCCGGGGTACCTCACCAAATTGCTGTTCCAAAATGTCAAGTGTTAACTCAGCAAGGAAACTGGCCTCTCTATCCAAGCCTTTGATAACACCAGCAACTCTGTATCTTCCATATGGGAGAGAGATCACAGACAGGGAGAAAACTTTCTTTTTCCACTGATAGATGACAAAGCAGCTCTATCAAGTAGCTGACTAGCGAGACATTAAGCTTGTGTCTAGCTGTAGATAACTTCAAGACTTGCCTTATTTCTCTAGTCAAACTGTTTTTACCTTTCATATTAACATTAAACCTTTCTCCCAGATTTCTGCTATATTTAAACTTGACATCTCTACTTTTTTTAAATGCTTATAGCACAATCAGGAAATAGACAAATATATATCATTAGCAAATCACCAACAATATGATTTTGGTATAGAGTATTTCCTATTTTCTTTGTAGGGAAACCAGTGGTTTTAAAACAGTTATTTCTGAACTGACCACCTTACTGAAAATAATCTTATTAGTAGGTTTTTATAGTTTTTCACTTGATTCACTTATATTATCTTCACTTATGTTATACTTGCAAATATGCCATCTATCATTTATACATTGCTCTTATTTCATTTTCTTTTCCATTGCATAACTGGGCATTCTCAAAACAACATTAAGCCACAGGGATGATAATGGACGTGTATATTTTATTCTTAACTTCAATAAGTATGTTTCTATTGTCTTTTCACTAAGTATGATAACTGGCTATTAATTAGACAAAGATATTGCTTATCATGTTAAGGAAGATTTCTTCCTATTCCCTACTTAAGGTTTTTATCCAAACTTGAAATTGAATTTTTATCAAATGCCTTTCTGGCATCTTTTGAAATATGATCTGACTTTTCTCATTTAATGTATGAAGATGACAAATTATAGCTAAAGTCATTGATAATGAGAACAATTATTAATTTATGTAATATTTGTTTCTACAAAATAAATAAAGCTTGACATTATTAAGCTTGACAATATAATGAATGCCTGTGAACTCACCATCCAACTTAAGAACTAGAACATTAGCAATAATATTATATCTGTTCTCCTTTCCTATCCCCTCTGGCTGCTTTTCTTTACTACAGGTAATTACTATTCTAATTTTTGTGGTTAGCCTTCCCGTTTTTCTATTTTAATTTTATCCTATGTGTGAATACCTACACAATCTTACTTGATTTTTCCTGTAATTAAAAAAAAAAATTTTTAAGTGTCATACTGTATGTAATCTTCTACACAAATAGGGTTTTCACTGCCATGTTGTACAGAACTATAATTCTGTTTTCCACTGTTGTATATTATTCCACTGAATGACTATATCTCAGTTCATTCATCTGTATTAGACTGCCATTGTTCTTAGTGTAAACAAAATCTGCCAAAAGGAACTTTAAATTCTCTAAGTATCAGTAATTAAAAGTAACAACACTTATAATTTAGGTATTCATATGTAATTCATATGTAAACAAGTATTCTTAAATACACCTTTTCTTCTCATTACTGGGCTTCCAGGTAGAATTAATTCCTATAAAATGCCCTTTGGAGTTGCTTCTTGCAAACACTTTTGTTCTAGATCCCCATTGCCAGTACCTCCTGGACAGCTCCATCTTGATCAAATAAGGTGCACAATGTTACATGAACACCTCGTATAGTGTCCCAAACCAAATACACCCATATATCCTCCCCCAACCCACTCTTTCATCTATTTCAGATCTTGAATAATAGCTTAATTATCCAACCAAATGCTCAAGTCATAAATATAGAGTCATCCTTGGCTCCACCCAAGCCTTCCTTTCTACATTATAAGGAATTAAGTCAAGATAGTTAATGGAGAAGCATGTTAAAATGCAAATCTGACCACATGATACACTAGAAAAAAATTTTTAAATAGACAATTTCCTGCAATGTTTTTAAAACCACATTAGAAACTTGTTAAATTAATTTAGTAGATTGTGACCAGGATACTTTTAAAATGAAATTGAATAAAAAATATTGTACACTGATGAAGTATGGGTAAATATTGTATTGTGATGCTAATGGGAAAAAACAGTCTCTTCAACAAATGGTGTTGGGAGAACTGGATATCTATAACCAAAAGAATGAAAGAGGATCCCTATCGCACCCCCTACACAAGAATCAACTCAAAATGGATCAAAGATCTAAATATAAAAGCCAGGACCATAAAACTACTAGAAAAAAATGTAGGGAAACATCTTCAAGACCTTGTAGCAGGTGGTGGTTTCTTGGACCTTACACCCAAAGCACGTGCAACAAACGAAAAAGTAGATAAATGGGACCTCCTCAAAATTAAACACTTTTGCACCTCACAGGACTTTGTCAGAAGGGTGAAAAGGCAGCCAACTCAATGGGAAAAAATATTTGGAAATCACATATATGATAAGGGTTTAATATCCAGGATATATAAAGAGATGTTACAACTCAACAATAAAAAGACAAATGACCCAATTAAAAAATGGGCCAAAGACGTGAATAGGCGTTTCTCCGAAGAAGAAATACAAATGGCAAAAAAACACATGAAGAAATGCTCAACATCACTCATGATTAGGGAAATGCAAATCAAAACTACAATGAGATATCATTTCACACCTATCAGAATGGCCACTATTAAAAAGACAGAAAACTACAAGTGTTGGAGAGGATGTGGAGAGATAGGAACACTTCTTCACTGTTGGTGGGAATGCAGGATGGTACAACCACTATGGAGGACTGTTTGGCAGTTCCTAAAGAAGTTGAATATAGACTTGCCACGTGACCCTGCAATACCACTAATGGGTATATACCCAGAAGAACTGAGAGCAGTGACATAAACAGACATCTGCACACCGATGTTCATAGCCACTTTATTCACCATTGCCAAAAGTTGGAAACAACCCAGTTGTCCATCAACAGATGAATGGATAAACAAACTGTGGTCTATTCACACGATGGAATATTATGCAGCTGTAAGAAGAAATGAAGTCATAAAGCATATGGCAACATGGATGAACCTGGAGGACATTATGTTGAGTGAAGCAAGCCAGACACAAAAGGACAAATACTGTATGAATGCATTACTATGAACCAAATATATTGTGTAATATATTGTTTGATTAAAAAAAAAAAAAAATTTACATGTATCCATTACATTTAATTGAGAAATGTATATATTTATTCATCTGTGTTTACTTTTTAATTTTTAATTGTTTATGTTTTCAATTATTAAATGTACAAAATAAAGTTAAAAAAAAAATCAATAGTTTTCAAACTTCTTTTTTTAGGCTATGAAAACCTGTTTTCAAAATAACCCTTATGGAGAAACCCACTGTGTATTATTACAGATAGAGCTGGAGCTGCTCTGGATAAAGAAAGGGCTTATGAGGGACTGGGACCGCTGAGGTAGCCACTGTGGTAACATCACAAAATCCCTGGGCTCTGGGGACCAAAGACACAAAACCATGGCTCTACACTAAGAAAGGAGAAGCCTCAACAAAAGTACAACAGTAGGGGGATATTGTTTTATTAATTAAAAGTTAGGCACACACACACACACACACAAAGTTAGTCAAGTATTAAGTAACAATTACAAAAAAGTGCATACAAAATATGTACTCTTAAGTCCACTTTTTAACGGAGTTAGTGCCAAGTAGGGAAGGACAAAGATGGGTAAATGGTATCCTGCTGTCTTATTCTCTTCCCCTTTTTAAAATGTTTTCTTTCTTTTTATAAAAAAGATTTATTTTATTTATTCCTCTCCCCCCGTCTTGCTGTTTGCGCTCACTATCTGCTCTTTGTGTCCATTTGTTGTGTGCTCTCTCTCTGCTCATCTTCTCTTTAGGAGGCACTGGGAACCAAACCTGGGACCTCCCATGTGGGAGAGAGGCGCTCAATCACTTGAGTAACTTCAGCTCCCTGGTTTGTTGTGTCTCTCATTGTCTTTTCTCTTTGTTGCATCATCTTGTTGTGTCAGCTCACCGCGTCTGCCTGTTGTGCCAGCTGGCTGTCTTGTTTGTCTTTCATAGCTACTCCCTTTGTGTTTCCAGTTCTAAGTTGGGTCTAGTCTCCCTCAATGGTTTGAAAAGAAAAAGGTGAGAACTTCTCTTTTATACACAGTTGCCCAAACAGATGACATCTACTGTGTTAGATAGATCACAGGCTCTGGAGCCAAACTGCCCCGGTTCTAACCCTGGATCCAGAATCTACCATCTGTGTTTCTTTGGGCAAGTAACTTAACCTCATTAATCCTCAGTCTCCTCATCTGTAAAACATAGATAATGACATTACCCATACCTCATACGGTTGTTGTGAAGTTTCGAGATAACCTATCTAATGTGCTTGGCACAATGCCCAGCATAGAAAACGTACCAAAAAAATGTTTGCTATGATGATGAAAAGACAATACCTGGGAGCTCCCACTCAGCTTTTGGCCCAATTAAGGAACAAAGATATGCTCCTTAGCAGAAGGAATATCAATGATGGGTTTGATTTTTAAAGTAATTTCCAAGTGGCGAAGGACTGGTAATAAGCACCCAGTGGATAATCAAAAGTTGAATGTACTTATTCTGAAGCCTTGTTATTTACAAAAGTAAGGGGCTAGAAACCGCCAAGGTCAAAATTTAAGTGCAGGCTAAATGGAAGCAGAAGGAGCAATCTGGGAAAACAGGCAAAAAGACTATCGATATTTTTGATTGTCCCAAGCTTGAAATATAGAAAGATAAAGTACAAGAAAGAATCAGCCACAATTTTGCTCTTCCTACTTGGAAGGCTAAAAAATTACAGATGCCTGCTGCTACTCTAGAAGGACAGCAAACACTGGTTTCCCAAGTGTCTTATCCATAAAAAAAAAGAATGCTGCCTTCAGAGCCCCAGAGAGCTCCAGATACTAGCTACAGCACAACAAAGAAACAAAGAAAATAGAATTAAGGGTTCTCATGGGAACCATAACTTTGTGACTTTAAAGCATTCAATAATCATAAATACAAACACTTTTGTGGGTTTTTTTCCCCCTGTGTCATAGCTATAAGGCTAAGAATGAATAAAAAAATGATTTTAATTTTTAGATCTCTTTCCAAATATCCATTCTGAAAATACATTCCTAAGGTAGGGTCTAGTCCATATAATTTATTTCTATTTCAATTTTCCTAAGTCAAATTCACTACATTTCCTTCAAGCTTATGGAGGAAGTAAAACATTTCTGATTTTACATGTTTAAATCTATTGATATGAACAGTGCATTAAGAGCTAGATTAGAAACAGCAGTTCTGATTTCTAAGATACTTGGCAGGTCTGATTTAAATAAGAGGTCCTGTCAAGTCTCTTTGATAAATTGATTTATGATTTATGATTAAGAAATACTGGACTAAAAAGGCGTTCAAGGACGGTAATGCTTAGGCTATTACAAAGACATTACACCTATGCCTTGACATAGAGAAAGAGATGTTAGCAATGAAAGGGTAAAAATTTACATATGGACAGTTGGGCAAATTACTATATTTAGGTAATTAATATAACAAACTTTTGTCTGATTATTTTTTAGATAAGTTATTTAATTCTGCTACATGGCAGAACCACACACCACAGGGTCCCTCTTCATGAGAATTTTTTAATGTTCTTTAGGGAGACAGGCATCTGAAGATAAGGGTGGAAACTCAAAAGCACTAAATTATTAGGACCATAAACAATGGAAAAGAAAAATGGTAAAATAGCAAAATGTGTAAAAATTTAGAGAAATAAGATTATTTCAAACCAAACCCATGAGTTACTAAAATAAACAAAAACCTTTCCCCCACTATTTTGGGAAAAACATAAATAATATTTTTAAAAATGAAAAAATCAAAACTACTCCTAGTAATATTAGATGGAGACATTAAAATATTTGATGATACTCTATGATGTCTTACAATACTGTATTATTTTACACATGCCAAACATAATCAAGCGAATCACATGGTCAAACAAATTTTAAGCATTATCAAATGAGTAATTTTTGAAATTAAAAAACACATTCAATATTGGGAACAGTACAATAAAGTGATAGGTGCTTTCAAACAGCTGTGGAAATATAAAATCAGCATCATCTTTCTGAGGGTGGCAGTGGGCAAATTGGCAACACTTAATTAAAAACTTTCAAAGTTTTCATACCTTCTGACCCAGTAAATTCCACATCTACGAATCTCTTCATATCAGAGATAGAAATAAGATTTACACATAAGGATGTTCATTGTGTCATTTTTGTTATATAGAAATGATAGGAAAAATAAGGATAGTTTATTCACAAAATGAAATGTTAGGCAGTTATTTTAAAAATAACTGTTAATACTATTTAAGGACATAGGAAAATGTTCACCATATATGTTAAATGAAAAACAAAAGTAGGATATAAAAAGCAAGAAATATACTATGATTGCAACGTTGGAAAATATATGTGTGAGCATGGGAAAAAAAGACTAGAAGAAATCCAACAATGCTGACTGTTTTTCACTGTTGGGGGCACTTTTATTATTTATCTTTATTTCTGCATGTGCTTTATACAATTCTAAAATGTACATTCACTTTGCTTTTAATCAGAGAAATATAGGCTGCTTAAAAATAATAATTAGATAGTTATCACTGATACTTACCCTTCATGACTCAATCACCTTCAATATTTTTGAAGAAAGTTACAGATTTTTTTTTTTACAGAATCAGAAATTATAAAATAGAAGACTTTATCTAGAATTAATCCTAGATTCATAATGATCCCATTCTTCAAGTTTTCTGGGGAACCACTACTTCCATAAAACAAAACAAAAACAGCAAAACACCAGCATACCTAGTAGAAAGTTTTTCTTTCATAACCAAATATGAAAGAGATTCAGAAGTATAAATCAGCATCATCGTACTGTTCAGTGGAAGTGGAAAAATCAAGTACCTTCCTTCCTTATCTGTGATGACTGCCTTAAAGGAATTACCAACACAGCTAGATTGTGAAAACTACAAATCATTCATATTAGTCACAAAAAGGAATATCTTAGTATTGATTATAGAGTATTACTACATTCATAAATATGGCTATGCCTTATATTATCACTCTAAAATAAGATACCCCCAATATATAATTTATTAAACTTTCTATGCTTTTTAAGTATTTTAAAATTATGACTGCCATTTTCCCATGAATGCTTAAAGTACTACTGTGGACCCAACTTAGGTCTCCTTAATCAGTTCTCCACCACATACTGAGTTTTATTACCTGAGGCCACCTAAGAAACTCATCTTTATAAATTTGACCTATTACTACTTCAGAATCTCTCCAATCTGTTCCTTCTGGACTGAACCCTATCCCGGGGTACCTCACCAAATTGCTGTTCCAAAATGTCAAGTGTTAACTCAGCAAGGAAACTGGCCTCTCTATCCAAGCCTTTGATAACACCAGCAACTCTGTATCTTCCATATGGGAGAGAGATCACAGACAGGGAGAAAACTTTCTTTTTCCACTGATAGATGACAAAGCAGCTCTATCAAGTAGCTGACTAGCGAGACATTAAGCTTGTGTCTAGCTGTAGATAACTTCAAGACTTGCCTTATTTCTCTAGTCAAACTGTTTTTACCTTTCATATTAACATTAAACCTTTCTCCCAGATTTCTGCTATATTTAAACTTGACATCTCTACTTTTTTTAAATGCTTATAGCACAATCAGGAAATAGACAAATATATATCATTAGCAAATCACCAACAATATGATTTTGGTATAGAGTATTTCCTATTTTCTTTGTAGGGAAACCAGTGGTTTTAAAACAGTTATTTCTGAACTGACCACCTTACTGAAAATAATCTTATTAGTAGGTTTTTATAGTTTTTCACTTGATTCACTTATATTATCTTCACTTATGTTATACTTGCAAATATGCCATCTATCATTTATACATTGCTCTTATTTCATTTTCTTTTCCATTGCATAACTGGGCATTCTCAAAACAACATTAAGCCACAGGGATGATAATGGACGTGTATATTTTATTCTTAACTTCAATAAGTATGTTTCTATTGTCTTTTCACTAAGTATGATAACTGGCTATTAATTAGACAAAGATATTGCTTATCATGTTAAGGAAGATTTCTTCCTATTCCCTACTTAAGGTTTTTATCCAAACTTGAAATTGAATTTTTATCAAATGCCTTTCTGGCATCTTTTGAAATATGATCTGACTTTTCTCATTTAATGTATGAAGATGACAAATTATAGCTAAAGTCATTGATAATGAGAACAATTATTAATTTATGTAATATTTGTTTCTACAAAATAAATAAAGCTTGACATTATTAAGCTTGACAATATAATGAATGCCTGTGAACTCACCATCCAACTTAAGAACTAGAACATTAGCAATAATATTATATCTGTTCTCCTTTCCTATCCCCTCTGGCTGCTTTTCTTTACTACAGGTAATTACTATTCTAATTTTTGTGGTTAGCCTTCCCGTTTTTCTATTTTAATTTTATCCTATGTGTGAATACCTACACAATCTTACTTGATTTTTCCTGTAATTAAAAAAAAAAATTTTTAAGTGTCATACTGTATGTAATCTTCTACACAAATAGGGTTTTCACTGCCATGTTGTACAGAACTATAATTCTGTTTTCCACTGTTGTATATTATTCCACTGAATGACTATATCTCAGTTCATTCATCTGTATTAGACTGCCATTGTTCTTAGTGTAAACAAAATCTGCCAAAAGGAACTTTAAATTCTCTAAGTATCAGTAATTAAAAGTAACAACACTTATAATTTAGGTATTCATATGTAATTCATATGTAAACAAGTATTCTTAAATACACCTTTTCTTCTCATTACTGGGCTTCCAGGTAGAATTAATTCCTATAAAATGCCCTTTGGAGTTGCTTCTTGCAAACACTTTTGTTCTAGATCCCCATTGCCAGTACCTCCTGGACAGCTCCATCTTGATCAAATAAGGTGCACAATGTTACATGAACACCTCGTATAGTGTCCCAAACCAAATACACCCATATATCCTCCCCCAACCCACTCTTTCATCTATTTCAGATCTTGAATAATAGCTTAATTATCCAACCAAATGCTCAAGTCATAAATATAGAGTCATCCTTGGCTCCACCCAAGCCTTCCTTTCTACATTATAAGGAATTAAGTCAAGATAGTTAATGGAGAAGCATGTTAAAATGCAAATCTGACCACATGATACACTAGAAAAAAATTTTTAAATAGACAATTTCCTGCAATGTTTTTAAAACCACATTAGAAACTTGTTAAATTAATTTAGTAGATTGTGACCAGGATACTTTTAAAATGAAATTGAATAAAAAATATTGTACACTGATGAAGTATGGGTAAATATTGTATTGTGATGCTAATGGGAAAAAACAGTCTCTTCAACAAATGGTGTTGGGAGAACTGGATATCTATAACCAAAAGAATGAAAGAGGATCCCTATCGCACCCCCTACACAAGAATCAACTCAAAATGGATCAAAGATCTAAATATAAAAGCCAGGACCATAAAACTACTAGAAAAAAATGTAGGGAAACATCTTCAAGACCTTGTAGCAGGTGGTGGTTTCTTGGACCTTACACCCAAAGCACGTGCAACAAACGAAAAAGTAGATAAATGGGACCTCCTCAAAATTAAACACTTTT
>JAKSZT010045919.1:0-16474 GCA_026826555.1 Tolypeutes matacus
CAATGGCATTACCTTCCCCCCTCAAGCCCTATCTTTCAACCCCTGCCCACAGGAATTGTCCACACCCCAATGATATAAGCAAAGATATCAGCCAGAGACCTGAATTCCCCAATCTAACTCCAGGACCAAAAAGGAGCCCTCTGAATGATGCCTGCCAGAAGGAATGACTCTGTAGAGGCACAGCTAAAAATCAAGGACCTTTGTTTGAAAAGTGATAATAACTCATAACTGCCAACCTCAGAATGGAGCTGCCAAGAGGTCATCTACTCCCCCACCCCACCCCTGCCACCTTCTCTGCTCAGGATCTCAGAGCTGAAATTGGATTTCTAGTACTCAGTGCATGGCCCCCTAATGCAGCCCTACCCAGGACAAGTCTACTGGGGCCCAGTGAAGAGCAGTCCTGGCCCAGGCCTCCCAAGCAGGGTTCCTGAAGGCCTCCATGACCAGATAGGACCTGACACCCAGCAAGTATTTACACTTTGATGCTATTTTCTTCCTGTCTCCCTGGCCTAGAGCCAGATAGAAAGAAACACTGGGTTGGAATTCCTGCTCTCCCTCAGTGGTGTGACTACTTATCTCCTTTCTTAAACTCTCCAGTCCTCAGTCCTCCTGTTATGTAGGATGGGTCCTTCTGCCCTATTTCACACTTCACAGCTCCCATTTCCCATTTGAAAAACAAGAGAGGATTTAGAACCAACTTCTAGGAATGGTGGGAGTCATTTTAATTTGCCTGGGCTAATGGTTGGGAAAAGGGAATCAGCTCATTGACAAGAATACAGTTAATTTTATTGTGCACATACATTCCATGTGTGCATACATTGGTTAATTTTCTCATCCCTTCAGGGAGTGAGAAAAAGGTCCTGGTGCTTGAGAAAGTTATCTAAGGCCTCAGAGCCCAGGATGCCTGGCTCTGGGTCTGTGCTATTCTTCTGGATTCTTTCCCTTTCCCACTTTCTAGAACACTGAGTCAGCTCCCTAGGGCCTCCTAAGTGGATCAAGGAGATTTTGTCTAGTTTTCAATCACCATAAAGGCATGGCCTACAGCATGTTTGGTGCTTGTGTCTACCAGTCATGCTTTTGGAGGTGCATTTATCCCCTCCTGTCCAGAGGACACATTTCAAGTGGAGTCCCTCTGCTTGGCCATTTTGTTCATGGTCCAAGGTGAAAAGCCCTTTCTCTGGGTACCTATGTTGTTAGCTTTGAACTTGGTTTTCCAAGGCCTGGGTCATGTCCAGGGAAGAGTACACAAGGGAGAAGGTAGGTCAGGAGAAGATGTTGTGGGCACTGAGGGCTGCCCCAGGCAGTGTGGTTTGTGGAAAGTGTGCCTACCCACCCTGCTCTCAGGTACACTGGAACCAGGGGGCCTCAGACCTTCAGTATGGGGATATGGTACTCAGCCTTCCCCCTCCACCATCACCCTCTCCAACTTGCCCCCTGACTTACTTTGATCCTCTGAAATGATTTGCACCAGCTTGTAGTCTTCTGGCTTGTTCCATTCCAGGTTGTGTTCTTCCAGGGCCTTGTGGATCACAGCTGGAGCCCTTTCTTGGTCAGTCACCTGCAGTGGATCCAGATACATGTCCTCAGGGCTTGGGTCCTGGAGCCAGCTCCCCCAGAGTGCAGCTGCCAGAGACCCTATGGAGCCATCTCTAGTCAGGGCTGGGTCTATAGGGGCCTCACTGTCTTCCCTTGCTCCCCTGGGGAGACCACCATGGAATGAGGGGTCTTTCCAATATTTCCTACAACCATCTCCTATAAGAACCTCTACCTCTGTCTTGAGGCTGTTTCCCAGTGTGGGTCCAAACCCCTGTCCTATAGGTTGAATGCTGTCCCCTGGGTCCTCAGCCTGAAAACTGTTATGGGGTCCCAGGGTCATAGGGACAAAGGGTGACCATGAAGCAGATAGTGGGAACTGAAGAGTGATATCTAGGCCTCTTTTCTGTCACCTCCTGCCTCCCAATGATGGGAGATGGCTTATCCTGACCCTGTCCCTCCAGGACACCTCCAGGTAGCAGTGAAACCCAGGGCAAAGTACATGACATTTAGTCCAAGCCTAAATGTCAGAGAGGAGGAAGGGCGAGATGACAGGCCTGCCCTGGCCTCAAGGATGCAGCCAAGGTCAGCAAGGCCCAGACCACTGTTGCCTTGATCATGAGGGCCCAGCTACAGGCAGGGCTCAGGTCATGAGTCAGGCAAGTGACAGCTTATTAAAACCACACCTGCTCCTAGCCACAAGAGAAGTGCAGCCTGGGGTGGGTGTCTAACATGGCAGCTCAGCCAGCCTTTGTGCAGTGGGGCTGGGGTGGCTCCATCTGCATGTCCCATCCAGGATCTGGCTCCTGCTCATGCCTTGAAGGCCACCATTGTGGGGCAGACCCTATCCTAACTTCTAGGTCACCTCAGCAGCCCATCATTGGCTGGTGTCTCCACACACTGGTCCAATCTCCACTTTGAGACCAAAGGTCAACTGCTGTCCCTGTTCTGCTCTGACCCTCCAGTGAATCCCATCTCCACATGTGAGAAAGTCAAGCTCTGTTCATCAGCTCACAGGGCCTGATGTGACCCAGCTCCCAACACCTCTCTGACCTCAGCTCTTCCCCTTGACCCTTGCTTCTTCACCCTGGCCTCCAGGCTGTCCCTCTGGCTGGCCAAGCACATGTCCCCATCAGGGTTGGCAGGCTTTCCCCTCCTCCTCCTCTTTGAGGCTGCCTCATAGAGCCCTTCTCAGGCCTTCCTCTCTCAGTGTGCCAGCCTCAGCCCCTATGTCCACCATCCTGAGCCCTGACTGCCATCGAACTCACACTCTTCCTGCTTCTGGAGGGGGCTGTCTGTCCTTACCCACCCATTAGGAAGTCTGCTCCAGGGTGGCACGGAGGGAACATGTCATTCCTTATGAGTCTACTACCTGAACCACTGAGGGACCCGAGGGGATGGCCGCTTGTCCGGCTCACCAGGATGTTCTTGTACTTGTCCTTGTTCTCAAGCAGGCTGACGCAGACGATGCAACAGTTGCCCATGTGTTGTTTATAGCGTGGCCGTGTATCACGGCACTTGTGGCTGGTCCGCTTGCCCTTGGGTTTGATGGAGGACGAGGAAGACAACGTTCCTCCAGATGCTGGTGTGACAGTGGAGGATTTCTGTGATGATGTGGAGGTCGACTGCTCCAACTGGGTGACAGATAGATCAGCAGAAGGCCTGGAGGCTTGGAAAACCCCAGGGCTGCTTGAGAAGCTCCAGGAGGCTCTAGAAGTACTGTAGTTGTCAACAATTCTCGACCTCTTTGTGGACTCGGAGAGAGCCATCCCAGCACAGGAGAAGGAGGGTGAGGGCTGACATGAGAAGAGGTGGGCTGTCACCTTTGTTTCCTGGCCATCTTGGGATTCTGAGACATGGCCCAGGTGGATTTTCACCTTAGAACTTGAGGAGTTGGCCACGTGTATGTGAGGTGAGTCAGCTGCATCCCCGCTGCTGAAGTCAGGGCCACACTGGAGCTGCACACTGTAGTGGGTAGTGCTGCTACCACTGGACTCAGTGCCTGGGGCCTGGCTGCTGGAAGGACGGTCGGCTTACCTTGGGGGCCTCCCTGGAGTTGTAACCAAACTTCTGCCCTGCTACTACTGCACTTGCTTGGTGGTCTGCCCGTCTAAAGGAGTCAGTGGGCTTTGACTGCCTTAGAGATCATGCAGCATCACTCCATTCACAGAACAGGAAACAGGCCCAGAGATTGGGCAACTCTCCCCAGTCAAAGGCTTGGTCGGGTGTGGAGCGCTAAACTGTCAGGCTCCCCAAGCCCATGCTTACCCTGAAGATTCCCTGAGTCCTGAGCCAGCCCACACTTGCCCACCCTACATGTGGAACTCACTCGTCACTCCAAGACCTGATGCCTTCTGGGTGGTGTTTGTCCATGAAGCTCTTACTGGCCGCCTGGGTTGGGGGCTCCAGCTCACAAGATAGGTGGTAGCTACAGAGAGGACAGCGTGGTGGCTTTGAGGCTCCTGGGAACCACATCTCAGGGCTGCCTCCAAGTGTCTGCACAGGAGTTGGCATTCGGGTGCCCCAGAATCTTCAGACAGCAGGTCCCATGCTGAGCCAGGAGCCAGCAGGGCAATCCTGCCCCTATAGCTGCTAAATCCAGTCCTGGACTCACCTGTCAATCTCACTGAGCTGCTTCAAGACCCCTAACCAGCCCTCAAATTGTTCATTGGGAACAAGAGAGTCATAGCAGCAGCCTGCCTGGAGCTGCTGGAGCTCAGCTACCATCTGGTATTCCTGGGGCCAGAAATAAGGAAGAGGCACTGCTGAGGTCTGGGTGGGCTTGCTGGGTGGGAAGGGGGCCAGTCACTGGTTTTGCTTCTATGGGTCCCCCACTCCTCCACTCCCTTCCAGGCACTACCTGCCCTCAGGGCTCAGTTCCCACATATAACACCCACCCCACATATAACCCCCACCCTCCAGAGGGAGGGGTCAGCCCTGTCTTTTCTCCTCAAACTTTCCCCATCAATCTAAGAGGAAGTTGCATGCAGTTTGGGGTGTCCTGCCCAGAAGGGCCCCTGTTTTCCATCTCCCCCTCCCACCCCCCCACCCCCACAGTGATGGCCACAGCTGCTCACCTTCTTTTTGTCAAAACTGACCATCCTCCCTTGGAAGGCAGAGAGTTTGCATCCACCATAAAGAGGCCCCCATCCATTGCCATGCCTACTGCCCCTTAGGCCCTGTCACACTGAATGACTGCAGAGTTCAACATGCATTGAGCACCCCAGACCAGGGATGGACCCAGGCAGACTTCTGGGTGCCAGGAGTGGGGACTGGGAGTGGAGACAGCCTATGAAGACAATGGAGAGATGGCCTCTTGGACCAGCCTCCTTTTACTCATCTGCAAGGGAGCCATGGTACCCCAGATCCTAGGGCACTGTGAGTCTCTCAGGAGATGTGGTGTGCCCACTGGTAAGAGCTCAGGGCTCAGGGAGAAGGCCTCTCCTCACAAGACTCAGGGTCCCTTTCCCACCCTGCCCCAGCCCCCAAGCTCACTTACATGCAGATACTCCTGCATAACATAGTCCACCACCAAAAATTGAGTGAGGAATGTCCCCAGGCATGGGAAAATGCCCTGGATGACACCCTGTGGCATAGGGTAGGGTGGGGATGAGCACAGGCTCTCAGTTGCCCCCAAGATCCCTCCCTGAATACTCCTCAGTCTCAGACCGTTAGGATCACACAGCTTTCCCCTGGGACAGTCTCACACACTTAGCTGTCACCCCTAAGATAACTTCCCAGCTTCCAAGGACTATTCTAAAATCACCAAGTTTATCCCCCTCTGCCACCCAATTCACACTGATTCAGGTCTTCCAGGCTCTTCCTCTGACTGGCTGGCTGCATCTAGTTCCCCCTGGATTCCCACAGCTCACTGCCCTAAAGGTCCCAGAGGAGGCAACACTGAAGGGAGGCCTTCCAAGCTCAGTGGTCCTGGAAGGATGGGCTTGAGGAGGGCCCCCATGCTGACTTGGAGGCCACACCATTCTGAACCTCCTGGCCTCAGGCAACTCACCTTCTCCTCCTGGGGCTGCTTCTGGGCTCTTTTGGGATTCCTCTCCAGGATACCAAACTTGGAGATCCCCTCCTGGCAAGGTTGAAGACAAGGTCAGTGAGGCCCTCCACCCCTCATCTATGGCCCCTTGGGTCTTGGACACCTGGACCAAGTGGGCAGGTGGAAATCTGCTGCCATCACATGCCAGATATCCCCTGCAGGAACTTTTGCAAGCTGTCTGGCCTCCCTGAACCTGTTTCTTCATCTGTGATCTGAGGTCAAAGACCTGATCATCTTCATCAGGAGTCCAGAAGCCTGTGTTGCATGCTATCGAGGATGCTCTGGCTATTACACTATCCAGCTCAGAGTCACAGGAACACTCAGCCACGTTTCTTACCCCCCCTTGAACCTCGCCACCTCACCATGAGGGTGACACCACTGGATGGTCATGCCTCTGTTCCGTGTGAGTCCTCAGAGGCAAATACAGCAACAAAATGCACACGTATCTGAAGGGAGCCCACCTTTCAGCCTGCCCTGAAGGGTAACCCATGCAAAAGACCCCATTCTGCTATTCTTTTATCCATTTGAAGTGACCTGCCCCCTGCTCTATAGAATGGCAGTGTGATGGGTGATTGGTGGGGACACAGGTGCTTCAGGAATTGGGATATTGGGTCACTCGGGCATGAAACCCCTGGGACAGGGAGCAGGTATGTGGCCAGGGTGGGATCCAGGTGCTGGGGTGCTCTCCTGGTGTTTTGTGACCCCCATCAGCACCTGCTCCACTTGGAGAAGGTGCTGGCACTGACAGGGACCACAATGTACCTGCACCTTTTGCAGAGAGATGGTACAGATGAGCCCCTCCTCCAGCTACTCGTCGAAAACCTGTGTGGAGCTCTGTGAAGATATTGCCTGAGAGCCTGGCCAAGAGGCATCAGAGTGGCCTTCCCTACTCCACAAAGGAAGACATGCCTCATTTGGGCTGGGTCCCAGATCAGGCACAGATGGGTGTCTGCCTTCACCTTCAACCTCATTGGAGAGGAGATGACAGCTTGAGGGCTCAGAATTAACACTGGTACACATGGGTGCTACCCCAAGATACGCCTCCTCACCCTTCCTGCCATGACCTGGCAGGTGACAGGGAAGGACCTACTGGGTTCCCATCCCTGCTGGCCTGCTCCTTCCCATGGTGGTCTCATTGCTCATGCCTCCCACTCACTGGGAGGTGGATGGGATGTGGGGCTGCCCAGGCAAGTGCACAGTAGTGGCATGTGCTGAATTGGCTGGGCCTGGGCCACCCCATGTTACCTTTGGGTACCTCCTTAACGATGGTCAGGGGCTTTGTGGTTGAGGCCTGAGCCAATGTCGAAAGTGATAGAAAAGGGTCTCATTCCTAGGTTGGTTGAGACTTGAGCCTTGGGATCTAAGCACACAGCAGAACATGTTGCTCTCTTGAGCATCTCCTGCCAAGTGAGCTGGGAACAGGGTTGCCTTTGGAATCTGGGTGTCTGGTTACCAGAGTTCCAAGTTCTGTTGGGGTCTCTCACCAAGGAAGTGAGGTCACCTCCTTAGGTCTCCTTTCCCTGGCCTCCTCAATGGTTAAAACTCCTCAAAATCCCTCTGCAGGTCTTTCTGTCTATCCTCCTCACCTACACCATTTTGTTAACTGGACACAGTTCTGCCAGCAAGTTCCTCCGCACAGCTACCTGGGAAGGCCTGTGTGCAGCTTGGGCCTTAGCTATGTGGAGACCCAGCTGTATTGAGACCCACCTACTCCTTCTTTTCAGTTTTGTGACCCCAGACTACCCACCGAGGCACCCCAATTTCCTCATCAACACTGTGGGAATCATTCTAGCATCTGCTTCCCTGGGGTGTCATGAAGTATATGTGGGGCAAACATTGCAAACCCCAGTCTTGTTTCCCACGTAGCTAATACACAGATGTAGACATAGAATAAACAGGAAAGGGATGGATATAACATTGAATACAACTCAAAACAGAGCTGGGTAGGCCTGTGTGATCTCAGGAAAATCACTTTCACTCCTGGTTTGCTGTCTCAGTCTGTACCATGATGAGGTTGAAATGAGATGAAATTCAGTCATTGTTACTGTGTCAGAATCCTTCCAGAGCCTTCCCATTGCATTTAGTGTCAGATGTAAGTGCCTCCTCTCAACCTCTGCGGTGGCTGCCTGTGCACTGGGTCCCTGCTGTCTCTGCTTCCAGGTACAAGCAGCTTCATATACCCCCCCTTGGAGAGAGTCCTGGCCTGGTGACTCACTGCTAAACAAGGTCATATGGCTAAATGTCAGGGCATCCCTCATAAGACTTAAACAAAATGCTCTGCTGTCTTCACCACTCTCTCTTGTGAGTGAACTCTCACTCTCTTGGTCTATCTCCCATCCCAATATCAATCTTGTGGTTCAAAACAACAGAGCTGGGAAGCAGCTCCTCTCCATCTGAGCCTCAGTTGAGGCTCTGCCCACAGCAGCTGCCTTCCTAACCTCTCTGGCCACTCCCTCTACCTCCTTCTCTTCCCCTGCTGTGCCTTCTTCCGGGTACCCTCTCCCCACATGTGTGCAGGGCTGGCTCCCTCTTGTAATTCTGGTCACAATGTATCACTGCAATGTGTCCTTCTGGGCCCTCACCCCTGGTAGTCCCATAGCCCTCCTCCTAGAACCCTGCTGAGCTTTCTCTATAGCCCTTGCTCTTCTCTTGCACTTGTGTTTGCTTTCATACTTTGTCCACCTCCTGATGGGCAGAGACCACCAGGATTCTTTTCACTCCATACCCAGGACCAAACACAGAGCTTGGTGCATGGTGAGTGCTTGGGGCAGAGTTGCTGAATGAATACCTGATGATCTCACAGGGTGGGGGAACACATTGGGGAGGGTTCTTTGGCCACAGCACACAGAATGGTGAGAGCTGGCAGGAGCTGAGGGGGCACAAGCACTTCCCCCACCCAGGCTTATGTCACTGAGCACCTGCCATGGATGAGGGGGCTGCCTCGGTGTTCTGCTTTGAACACTGTGGGTCCTACAGTGATCTCCCTGGTTTGACCATGCTGGCTGCAATCCCAGCACTAAGAGCCAAGCAGCTGTTCAGGAAGGTCAGTGCCCAGATAGGGCTTATGCCCTTAATGTTATTTAATCTTCATCAGGGGCTCAAAGGCATGCAGTGACCAACCTGATGGTCTATAGCTCAGAGGTGCTGGGAATGCCTTCTAAATTTATTTTCTTTCCACTGCCTCACAGTCTTTCAGACACTCAACAAACCTTTATGGAGTGCCTTCTGGGTGTCTGGCACCATGGCACAGGGTGTCAGGCACTGTCCGTGCTCTGTTAGAGCTGATAGCTGGGGAGGGGTAGAGTTGGGCATAACAATATGGTAAATGCCGACACAGAGACCAGGAGAAGGTGTTATGGGAACACAGAAAGCCACTCACTACAGAGGGGACACATCAAGGCAGGCTTCCTGGAAGAGTTGACAACACAGTGAGTCACTGGGAATTGTGCAGGTACAGGGACAGGTATGTTGGGAAGAGCAGCCTGAGCAGTGGATAGAGCGAGCATGTGTGTGCTGGGCCAGGTTCCATAAGCCACATGCCTTACTTTGCCAAAGGGCTGCTGATACAAAGTACCAGAAATGCGCTGGCTTTTCGTAGGGGATTTATTTGGGCTAAAAGCTTACAAGACCATGAAAAGTCCAACTTGAGGCACCATAAAAGGTGCTTTCACCAGGAGGTAAAGCAAGAAGGCCACCCATCTCTGCTGAGACCCCTGCCTTTCTGCAGCTGTGGATAAACCAGGCATAGAGTTTGTCTCTTACTGGACCTCCTCACTCAGTCCCAGCATGGCAGGATCTAATATGGCAGAGTAGTTTTCCTGTGTCTGTCTGTGTATCTCTCTCTGTGTTTCCATATATATCAGACCCAGCAAGGGGGCAGAGATTCAACCTGAGCCAGGCCTCACTGACATAGTCCAATCAAAAGCACTGAATCAATCTTATCAAGTAATCTAATCCAAGGACCCTCAACTGAATTTAATGCAATCATAGGATACCACAGGAATAGATTAGTTTAAAAACATAATCTTTCTCTTTTGGGGATTAAAATTAGACAGTGCTCATGGTTGCACAAATCTCTAAGTGTACTAAAACCCAATAAATTGCAAACTTTCAAACGCTTAATTGAGTAGTATATAAGTTTTTATCTCAATAAAGGTGTTATATTAAAACAAAATTAGTTATCACCATCTACCAGGTCTTGCACATAATTCCACACTCTTTTCATGCACAGCAACTATATAAAGCCAGTTTTTGTTGCTTTCAATAGTAAAACTTACTCTATTTTAATTGTGTTTATCCAGTCTCCTACTAATAAACATTTAAGCTTATTTCTATTGTTATCACTATATTTATTATAAACATTACTGTAAGCAATATGCATATACATATAATGTGGTACACAATCTGAGTTTAATTATAAGATACATTGGTGGGTGGGTTAAAAAAACACGAACATTTTGATGTATATTGAAATATTGCCTCGTCTAAAGATGCTTTCCACTTACATTTATTGATATGACAGTAAGGTATGTAACAAAATTTGTTGTCTTATTCTATATTAATTTTCTCATCTACTCCATATATTTTTATTTTGTTTCATCTTCTGTGCTTCCAAGTTGATAGTTTGGAATAATTTTTCTCAGATTTTAATTTACCTGTTAGGTAAATTTTAACTTTATTTATATAAACCTTTTTTTCCTGAGTAATAATGGCTAATGAATACCAAACATAAAAATAGAAATTACTAGCACATCTAAACATCCATTCATTTCATCTCTTTATCATCAGTATTTCTGATTTAGTTATTTCTAAATCCATATTATTTTCCTTCTAATTATTCTAGTAATGCTGACCATATTTAGTACATTCTCTTAAATATTTGAGGAATTTGATTGAAAAATAACACACAATTCTTATTTACCCCAGTGTTTTTTTAAAATTGAGTGCTGCTGTAGGTAATTTACCAACTTCCCAGGACATTTGTTCTGCTTTTGTGTCCTTAGAATTATTTCTTCATTTATAAATATAGATTTGTTCACCAAAATAACTCTCTTGTTTCAATAATCTTTATCACTTGTTTATAGGAACATAGTGTTCATTTTACACCTACAGATTCAGATTTTCATATTAAGAGAAGTGTTTTTCCATTATTGCTGTGAATTTTTTTTTCTATCAGTTCAGCTCTCTTCTCAAAAATTTTTTTACAATGGCTACCATTGTCTGTCTTCCAGTCCTATTAATTTCTTTCTTCTTACCTGAATAGCAAGTCTGCATTGACTACAAGATTATCTGTAGATCTACTGACCTTTGGCCAAAGCTGTGGAATCTGTTAACTAAAGCTAAATGGTTGTCAGTCATCACAGGTCCAGAGTTTTTTCAGATGTTTAATGCTATCTGCTTAGTTTTGTAGTTACAATAGGACTTTTGATTTGCACCTGAGATTGTAGAACCTGGGTGGGGAGGGGGATGTGATGGTACAGCCTGGCCACATTCATTGAATGTGCCTACATGACCAGCTCACTATAAGAGTTGTCAACACCTGAGCAGATTGGGCTTATTAATACCTCCCAATTTGTATATGTTATTGGTAGCTTGAGACATGGACTGAGCATGTGTCCTCTCTAACTCACAGTGGAAGGACAAAAATGTCCATGCCTGATGTTGTCAACCCCTCACAATGAATATTATCTTCTTTTCTAGTTGTAAAGCTCTTTCCTAAGTTTAAACTGCTTGCGTCCTGAGAGTCCTTTCAGCAATCAAACTAAGGTGAATAATGTGTATGAACACATGACTTTAATAATCCTTATTTCATCTCAAATCTAACTTCAATGTCCGTGCTTATGTTTTCTTCATTATCAATTTTCAATTTCAAATGTCTTACACTCCTTTAATATGTTTATGGTTTTATCTTACAATTATTTCACGATCATTGACAGATTAAGTTAAGTATTTCTCTTAAGTATTCATCTCATCATTGTTCAATATAATCAATCCATTTCACACTGCATTAACTACACTTGCTCTTTCTGTCTGTTTTACTCACAAGGCAAAACCTCTGGACACATCCTCCCTGCTGAACATGGTTTTAGAATAAGGCATGGTCTTACTGACTGGTTTAACTTAAATTTATTATCTAAGAGTTCAAGTGAGTCATCAGTAATGTCCTTGATCTATTAGACTTGTTTCCTTTCCCCCTCAATTTCCAGCAGCCCTTCCAGTGCACTCGGTTTATAAATACTAATGCTATTTTAATTTCAAAGTAAGAGCATACATAAGACAAGGTTAGCCATTTCACACTATCACATATACAAAACTAATATATCTGTACCCACAGACTTTGTCTTCCTTCCTTATATCTTGTTAAAATACGTGAACTTCCCTTGTTTTTACACAAAACGAATCTATTCCCAGGATCATAAACTCAAAGACTTTGCTCCTTCAATTATTCTAACTCATCTATGGATCATAAATATTACCTGATCATCTCACTACCCTCTACATATCTTAAAAATAAAGCACTATATTTCTCCAAATACTTCTATATTAATCTTCACTAATTTTTAGAAACCTTCTCAAATGAATCGTCTATTCTTATAACACAATGTTCTCTCCTGCCACACTCTTGCAAAGCCATTTACTGTAACATATTTTACACATCGTGTACACTGAAAGAAATATGGACCTTCACTAAGAACAAAAATAAATGTGATTATGAATATTTGTCCATTCTGGGGGTTCCTTGCAGGATTGGGATAAAGATGGGCATTCATTTCATCTATCTCAAGATAGAGTGACTTTTTGGGTGGGATTTGATAAAAGCATTTGAAGACAATCTACATGCAGTAAGCAACACATAATGGGTCAAGCAGCAGAGAGACCTAAAAGCCTGGGCAGAACAAGGCTGAGGAGTAAGATTTTTATTGGGGTAAGGGCCTCCTGAAGCTAACACGAAGCCTAGAGTACCCAGGATTCTTGTGCAAGCCCAGTATTGGAAACATGACCCTAAGATTGCACTTCTGGCTGATCTTTAGGATCCACCTAAGAAGGAGGTGATGGTCAAGCCAGAGTAGGAGGCAGCCAGGTTTTAAATGAAGAAGTGGTGTAGCTCAGAGCCAATCTGCAAAGAAAGGAAGAGATTTTTTAGTTTTGTTTTTTGTTTTTCAGTTCTTGGCATTGAAGGAAATATCTGTCAGGTCCCTGTCTGACTGCTGAGATAAGGAAATAGAGACCTCAGAAATAGCACATGGAGGCTTCCGGAAAGATGGCAGATATGTAAGACAAGAAACTCACCTTAGAACCAGAGATACAAACCCGCTGAAAGTGAAAGGTTGGAAAAAGATACTCCACACGAATAGTAACCAGAAAAGAGCAGGGGCAGCTGCACTAATATCAGACAAAACAGACTTTAAATGCAAAGAAGTTATAAGAGATACAGAAGGCAATTATATTTTAATAAAGAGAAAATTCCGCCAAGAAGATATAACAGTCATAAATATCATGCACCTAACCAAGGTGCCCCAAAATACATGAGATAAACTCTGGCAAAACTGAAGAGAGAAATAGACGTTTCTACAATAATCGTTGGAGACTCAACATCCCACCCACATCATTAGATAGAATAACTAGACAGAAGATCAACAAGGAAACAGAGAACTTGACAATATGATAAACAGTTTAGACCTAACAGACATATACAGAATACTGCATCTAAACTCAGTGGGTTATACATTCTTCTCAAGTGCCCATGGATCTTTCTCCAGGATAGACCATATGTTAGGGCACAATTCAGTGCTCAATAAATATAAAAAGATTGAAATTATACAAAGGACTTTCTCAGATCATAATGGAATGAAACTGGAAATCAATAATAGACAGGAAAAAAGTAAATTTGCGATGTGTGGAGGCTGAACAACACACTGCTAAATAATCAGTGGGACAAAGAAGAAAATTGCAAGTGAAATCAGTAAATATATTCAGACAAATGAAAATGAGAACACAATGTATCAACACTTCTGGAATACAGCGAAGGCAGTCTTGAGAGGGAAATTTTTAGTCCTAAATGCCTATATTAAAAAAGAAGAAAGAGCTAAACTCAAAGACTTAACTGAACAACTAGGGAAACTAAAAAAAGAACAGCAAACCAATTCTAAAGCAAGCAGAAGGAAAGAAATAATAAAGATTAGAGCAGAAATAAATGAAAATGAGAACAAACAAACAAACAAACAAAAAATAGAGAAAATCAACACAAAACCAAAAGCCAGTTCTTTGAGAAGATCAATAAAATGGACAAACCCCTAGCTAGACTAAAAAAGCTAAAAAGAGAGAAAATGCAAATAAATACAATCAGAAATGAAAGGGGGGGGGAGTTACAAATAACCCCATAGAAATAAAAAGAATCATAAGAGGATATTATGAGAAACTATATGCCAACAAACTAGACAACCTAGATGAAATGGACAAATTCCTAGAAATGCACAACCAACTTACACTGATGCTACAAGAAATACAAGAAATTAACAAACAAATCACATTTAAGGAGATTGAATACATCATAAAAAATCTCCCAGTAAAGAAAAGTCCAGAACCAGATGACTCCACAGGTGAATTCTACCAAGCATTTAGAAGAGAATTAACACCAATCCTGTTTAAACTCTTCTAAAAAATTGAAGAGGAGGGAAAATTACCCAACACATTTTATGAAGCCACCATCTTCCTAATACCAAAGACAGATAAAGATTCTACAAGAAAACAAAATTACAGACCAATCTCTCTAATGAACATAGATGCAAAAATTCTCAACAAAATACTTGCAAATTGAATCCAACAGCATATTAAAAGATATACATCACGACAAAGTGGGATTTATTCCTGGTATGCATTGTTGGTTCAACATAAGAAAATCAATCAATGTAATACACCACATTAACAAATTGAAGGAAAATAAACCATGTAATCATCTCAATGGATGCAGAAAAGGCTTTTGACAAAATCCAGCATACTTTTTTGATAAAAACACTTCAAAATTTAGGAATAGAAGTAAAATTCCTCAATATAATAAAAGGCATATATGAAAAACTCACAGCCAACATCATACTCAATGTGGAAAGGTTGAAAGCTTTCCCTCTAAGATCAGGACAAGGATGCCCACTGTCACCATTGTTATTCAATATTGTACTACAAGTTCTAACTAGGGCAATTAGAGAAGAGAAGAAAAATTAAAGGCACCTAAATAGGAAAAGAGGAAGTAAAACTCTCCTTGTTTTCCTTGTTTGTGGATGACATGATTCTGTACTTGGAAAATTTGACATATCCACTACAAAGCTACTTAAGATAATAAATGTGTTCAGTAAAGTGGCAGGATAAAAGATCAACAGGCAAAAATCATTAATGTTTTTGTACACTAGTACTGAACAATCTGAGGAGGAAATCAGGGAAAAAATTCCATTTTCAGTAGCAACAAAAAGACTCAAATACCTAGGAATTAATTTAACCAAAGAAGTACAGGACCTATATGCAGAAAACTACAAAATAATGCTAAAAGAAATTTTAAAAGACCTAAACAAATGGAAAAACATTCCATGTTCATGGATTGGAAGAATAAATATCATGAAGATGTCAGTCTTACCTAAACTGATTTATAGATTCAAGGTAATACCAATCAAAATCCCAACAGCTTACTTTACAGAATTAAAGAAGGCAATTATCAAATTCATTTGGAAGTGTAAGTATACCCGAATAGCCAAAAACATTCTAAAAAAGAAGAGCAATGTGGGAGGAATTTCACTGCCTGATCTTGAAACGTATTACAAACTATGGTAGTCAAAACAGCATGGTACTGGCATAAAGATAGACACATTGATCACTGGAATAGAATTGAGAACCCAGAAATAAATCCTTACCTATACATTCAACTGGTTTTTGACAAACCTACCAAGTCCAAGTTAACAGGACAAAATAGTCCTTTCTCTTCAAGAAATGGGAGAATGGATATCTACAACCAAAAGAATGAAAGAGGACCCCTATCTCACCCTTTATACAAGAATCAACTCCAAATGGATCAAAGTTCTAAATATAAAAACCAGGACCATAAAACTACTATAAGAAAATACAGGGGAACATATTCAAGACCTTGTAGTAGGTGGTGGTTTCTTGGACCTTACACCCAAAGCACGTGCAACAAAAGGAAAAATAGATAATTGGGAGTTCCTCAAAATTAAACACTTTTTCACATCACAGGACTTTGTCAAAAGAGTGAAAAGGCAGCCAACTCAATGGGGAAAAATATTTGGAAATCACATATTGGATAAGGGTTTAATATCCAGGATATATAAAGAGATGTTACAACTCAACAGTAAAAAGACAAATGACCCAATTAAAAAATGGGCAAAAGAATTAAATAGACATTTGTCCAAAGAAGAAATACAAATGGCAAAAAATGAACTTACACATCCTGGAGCTTTGCCACCAACCATAGACCACAGTTCACACCGTAGACCACACTCTCTCGCACTCAGTTCTGAGTGGTGTGTGCTGATTTAAATGGCCAGGATGTGTAAGTTCATTGAGGGTGGTGGGCCACACTTGTGGGAGATGTTTGTGTGGGATGTGGTGGGAGGTGTGGGAGGTGGTCAACATGGGAATCCCAGTGGGTTCCGTGTAATATTTTGGGTAATCTAAGCACCTCTTAAAATATATATATATATATAGCATTTTTGTAAGCAAATACACATATATGCATATATATTTATATATCATTTTGCAAATGTTTGTATGTATTGTGAGAATTTTGATTTTTACCCACAATAAAAATAAATAAAAAAATTAAAGAAAAAAAAAAAACAAATGGCAAAAAATCACATGAAGAAATGCTCAACATCACTAATCATTAGG
>JAKSZT010045920.1:0-16938 GCA_026826555.1 Tolypeutes matacus
CCCTCTTTTCTTTTCATGGAAAATAGTATTTAGAGATCACAATCTGGGCATCAGTGGTGGATATTGTTACCAGATTTTCCTTACTTATAGGCCTGCTCAATAAAGAGCTAGAAACTCTGTTGTTTACAGAGAAAATGGATTAGTTTAGACATATATTTCCTAATTAAAATGTAACATTATAGTGTTTTACTTCCCTGATAAACCAGCCTGAAGTGGCCTGGCAGCCAACAGCTAGGGCAGGCAGGAGGCTGGTGCAGGGTCCTGGGTCTCTGTGTTGTACCAGGGGTTACACCTTTAGCTCCTGAACATGCGGAAACCAGGGGAAGGCACACAGGTAGCTCAGGACAGGGCCTGTCACCACTCAGAGAGGAAGCCATTCAGTAATCTAATTTATGGTGAAGTGTATCTGCAAAACTGTGGTCTTTTGTCCAATGGCATTACCTTCCCCCCCTCAAGCCCTATCTTTCAACCCCTGCCCACAGGAATTGTCCACACCCCAATGATATAAGCAAAGATAACAGCCAGAGACCTGAATTCCCCAATCCAACTCCAGGACCAAAAAGGAGCCCTCTGAATGATGCCTGCCAGAAGGAATGACTCTGTAGAGGCACAGCTAAAAATCAAGGACCTTTGTTTGAAAAGTGATAATAACTCATAACTGCCAACCTCAGAATGGAGCTGCCAAGAGGTCATCTACTCCCCCACCCCACCCCCTGCCACTTTCTCTGCTCAGGATCTCACAGCTGAAATTGGATTTCTAGTACTCAGTGCATGGCCCCCTAATGCAGCCCTACCCAGGACAAGTCTACTGGGGCCCAGTGAAGAGCAGTCCTGGCCCAGGCCTCCCAAGCAGGGCTCCGGAAGGCCTCCATGACCAGGTAGGACCTGACACCCAGCAAGTATTTACACTTTGATGCTATTTTCTTCCTGTCTCCCTGGCCTAGAGCCAGACAGAAAGAAACACTGGGTTGGAATTCCTGCTCTGCCTCAGTGGTGTGATGACTTATCTCCTTTCTTAACCTCTCCAGTCCTCAGTCCTCTTGTTATGTAGGATGGGTCCTTCTGCCCTATTTCACACTTCACAGCTCCCATTTCCCATTTGAAAGACAAGAGAGGATTTAGAACCAACTTCTAGGAATGGTGGGAGTCATTTTAATTTGCCTGGGCTAATGGTTGGGAAAAGGGAATCAGCTCATTGACAAGAATACAGTTAATTTTATTGTGCACATACATTCCGTGTGTGCATACATTGGTTAATTTTCTCATCCCTTCAGGGAGTGAGAAAAAGGTCCTGGTGCTTGAGAAAGTTATCTAAGGCCTCAGAGCCCAGGATGCCTGGCTCTGGGTCTGTGCTATTCTTCTGGATTCTTTCCCTTTCCCATTTTCTAGAATACTGAGTCAGCTCCCTCGGGCCTCCTAAGTGGATCAAGGAGATTTCGTCTAGTTTTCAATCACCATAAAGGCATGGCCTACAGCATGTTTGGTGCTTGTGTCTACCAGTCATGCTTTTGGAGGTGCATTTATCCCCTCCTGTCCAGAGGACACATTTCAAGTGGAGTCCCTCTGCTTGGCCATTTTGTTCATGGTCCAAGGTGAAAAGCCCTTTCTCTGGGTACCTATGTTGTTAGCTTTGAACTTGGTTTTCCAAGGCCTGGGTCATGTCCAGGGAAGAGTACACAAGGGAGAAGGTAGGTCAGGAGAAGATGTTGTGGGCACTGAGGGCTGCCCCAGGCAGTGTGGTTTGTGGAAAGTGTGCCTACCCACCCTGCTCTCAGGTACACTGGAACCAGGGGGCCTCAGACCTTCAGTATGGGGATATGGTACTCAGCCTTCCCCATCCACCATCACCCTCTCCAACTTGCCCCCTGACTTACTTTGATCCTCTGAAATGATTTGCACCAGCTTGTAGTCTTCTGGCTTGTTCCATTCCAGGTTGTGTTCTTCCAGGGCCTTGTGGATCACAGCTGGAGCCCTTTCTTGGTCAGTCACCTGCAGTGGATCCAGATACATGTCCTCAGGGCTTGGGTCCTGGAGCCAGCTCCCCCAGAGTGCAGCTGCCAGAGACCCTATGGAGCCATCTCTAGTCAGGGCTGGGTCTATAGGGGCCTCACTGTCTTCCCTTGCTCCCCTGGGGAGACCACCATGGAATGAGGGGTCTTTCCAATATTTCCTACAACCATCTCCTATAAGAACCTCTACCTCTGTCTTGAGGCTGTTTCCCAGTGTGGGTCCAAACCCCTGTCCTATAGGTTGAATGCTGTCCCCTGGGTCCTCAGCCTGAAAACTGCTATGGGGTCCCAGGGTCATAGGGACAAAGGGTGACCATGAAGCAGATAGTGGGAACTGAAGAGTGATATCTAGGCCTCTTTTCTGTCACCTCCTGCCTCCCAATGATGGGAGATGGCTTATCCTGACCCTGTCCCTCCAGGACACCTCCAGGTAGCAGTGAAACCCAGGGCAAAGTACATGACATTTAGTCCAAGCCTAAATGTCAGAGAGGAGGAAGGGCGAGATGACAGGCCTGCCCTGGCCTCAAGGATGCAGCCAAGGTCAGCAAGGCCCAGACCACTGTTGCCTTGATCATGAGGGCCCAGCTACAGGCAGGGCTCAGGTCATGAGTCAGGCAAGTGACAGCTTATTAAAACCACACCTGCTCCTAGCCACAAGAGAAGTGCAGCCTGGGGTGGGTGTCTAACATGGCAGCTCAGCCAGCCTTTGTGCAGTGGGGCTGGGGTGGCTCCATCTGCTTGTCCCATCCAGGATCTGGCTCCTGCTCATGCCTTGAAGGCCACCATTGTGGGGCAGACCCTATCCTAACTTCTAGGTCACCTCAGCAGCCCATCATTGGCTGGTGTCTCCACACACTGGTCCAATCTCCACTTTGAGACCAAAGGTCAACTGCTGTCCCTGTTCTGCTCTGACCCTCCAGTGAATCCCATCTCCACATGTGAGAAAGTCAAGCTCTGTTCATCTGCTCACAGGGCCTGATGTGACCCAGCTCCCAACACCTCTCTGACCTCAGCTCTTCCCCTTGACCCTTGCTTCTTCACCCTGGCCTCCAGGTTGTCCCTCTGGCTGGCCAAGCACATGTCCCCATCAGGGTTGGCAGGCTTTCCCCTCCTCCTCCTCTTTGAGGCTGCCTCATAGAGCCCTTCTCAGGCCTTCCTCTCTCAGTGTGCCAGCCTCAGCCCCTATGTCCACCATCCTGAGCCCTGACTGCCATCGAACTCACACTCTTCCTGCTTCTGGAGGGGGCTGTCTGTCCTTACCCACCCATTAGGAAGTCTGCTCCAGGGTGGCACGGAGGGAACATGTCATTCCTTATGAGTCTACTACCTGAACCACTGAGGGACCCGAGGGGATGGCCGCTTGTCCGGCTCACCAGGATGTTCTTGTACTTGTCCTTGTTCTCAAGCAGGCTGACGCAGACGATGCAACAGTTGCCCATGTGTTGTTTATAGCATGGCCGTGTATCACGGCACTTGTGGCTGGTCCGCTTGCCCTTGGGTTTGATGGAGGACGAGGAAGACAACGTTCCTCCAGATGCTGGTGTGACAGTGGAGGATTTCTGTGATGATGTGGAGGTCGACTGCTCCAACTGGGTGACAGATAGATCAGCAGAAGGCCTGGAGGCTTGGAAAACCCCAGGGCTGCTTGAGAAGCTCCAGGAGGCTCTAGAAGTACTGTAGTTGTCAACAATTCTCGACCTCTTTGTGGACTCGGAGAGAGCCATCCCAGCACAGGAGAAGGAGGGTGAGGGCTGACATGAGAAGAGGTGGGCTGTCACCTTTGTTTCCTGGCCATCTTGGGATTCTGAGACATGGCCCAGGTGGATTTTCACCTTAGAACTTGAGGAGTTGGCCACGTGTATGTGAGGTGAGTCAGCTGCATCCCCGCTGCTGAAGTCAGGGCCACACTGGAGCTGCACACTGTAGTGGGTAGTGCTGCTACCACTGGACTCAGTGCCTGGGGCCTGGCTGCTGGAAGGACGGTCGGCTTACCTTGGGGGCCTCCCTGGAGTTGTAACCAAACTTCTGCCCTGCTACTACTGCACTTGCTTGGTGGTCTGCCCGTCTAAAGGAGTCAGTGGGCTTTGACTGCCTTAGAGATCATGCAGCATCACTCCATTCACAGAACAGGAAACAGGCCCAGAGACTGGGCAACTCTCCCCAGTCAAAGGCTTGGTCGGGTGTGGAGCGCTAAACTGTTAGGCTCCCCAAGCCCATGCTTACCCTGAAGATTCCCTGAGTCCTGAGCCAGCCCACACTTGCCCACCCTACATGTGGAACTCACTCGTCACTCCAAGACCTGATGCCTTCTGGGTAGTGTTTGTCCATGAAGCTCTTACTGGCCGCCTGGGTTGGGGGCTCCAGCTCACAAGATAGGTGATAGCTACAGAGAGGACAGCGTGGTGGCTTTGAGGCTCCTGGGAACCACATCTCAGGGCTGCCTCCAAGTGTCTGCACAGGAGTTGGCATTCGGGTGCCCCAGAATCTTCAGACAGCAGGTCCCATGCTGAGCCAGGAGCCAGCAGGGCAATCCTGCCCCTATAGCTGCTAAATCCAGTCCTGGACTCACCTGTCAATCTCACTGAGCTGCTTCAAGACCCCTAACCAGCCCTCAAATTGTTCATTGGGAACAAGAGAGTCATAGCAGCAGCCTGCCTGGAGCTGCTGGAGCTCAGCTACCATCTGGTATTCCTGGGGCCAGAAATAAGGAAGAGGCACTGCTGAGGTCTGGGTGGGCTTGCTGGGTGGGAAGGGGGCCAGTCACTGGTTTTGCTTCTATGGGTCCCCCACTCCTCCACTCCCTTCCAGGCACTACCTGCCCTCAGGGCTCAGTTCCCACATATAACACCCACCCCACATATAACCCCCACCCTCCAGAGGGAGGGGTCAGCCCTGTCTTTTCTCCTCAAACTTTCCCCATCAATCTAAGAGGAAGTTGCATGCAGTTCGGGGTGTCCTGCCCAGAAGGGTCCCTGTTTTCCATCTCCCCCTCCCACCCCCCCACCGTGATGGCCACAGCTGCTCACCTTCTTTTTGTCAAAACTGACCATCCTCCCTTGGAAGGCAGAGAGTTTGCATCCACCATAAAGAGGCCCCCATCCATTGCCATGCCTACTGCCCCTTAGGCCCTGTCACACTGAATGACTGCAGAGTTCAACATGCATTGAGCACCCCAGACCAGGGATGGACCCAGGCAGACTTCTGGGTGCCAGGAGTGGGGACTGGGAGTGGAGACAGCCTATGAAGACAATGGAGAGATGGCCTCTTGGACCAGCCTCCTTTTACTCATCTGCAAGGGAGCCATGGTACCCCAGCTCCTAGGGCACTGTGAGTCTCTCAGGAGATGTGGTGTGCCCACTGGTAAGAGCTCAGGGCTCAGGGAGAAGGCCTCTCCTCACAAGACTCAGGGTCCCTTTCCCACCCTGCCCCAGCCCCCAAGCTCACTTACATGCAGATACTCCTGCATAACATAGTCCACCACCAAAAATTGAGTGAGGAATGTCCCCAGGCATGGGAAAATGCCCTGGATGACACCCTGTGGCATAGGGTAGGGTGGGGATGAGCACAGACTCTCAGTTGCCCCCAAGATCCCTCCCTGAATACTCCTCAGTCTCAGACCGTTAGGATCACACAGCTTTCCCCTGGGACAGTCTCACACACTTAGCTGTCACCCCTAAGATAACTTCCCAGCTTCCAAGGACCCCAAACTCCTTTGCAGTTACCTCCCAGCATTGCCTATTCTAAAATCACCAAGTTTATCCCCCTCTGCCACCCAATTCACACTGATTCAGGTCTTCCAGGCTCTTCCTCTGACTGGCTGGCTGCATCTAGTTCCCCCTGGATTCCCACAGCTCACTGCCCTAAAGGTCCCAGAGGAGGCAACACTGAAGGGAGGCCTTCCAAGCTCAGTGGTCCTGGAAGGATGGGCTTGAGGAGGGCCCCCATGCTGACTTGGAGGCCACCCCATTCTGAACCTCCTGGCCTCAGGCAACTCACCTTCTCCTCCTGGGGCTGCTTCTGGGCTCTTTTGGGATTCCTCTCCAGGATACCAAACTTGGAGATCCCCTCCTGGCAAGGTTGAAGACAAGGTCAGTGAGGCCCTCCACCCCTCATCTATGGCCCCTTGGGTCTTGGACACCTGGACCAAGTGGGCAGGTGGAAATCTGCTGCCATCACATGCCAGATATCCCCTGCAGGAACTTTTGCAAGCTGTCTGGCCTCCCTGAACCTGTTTCTTCATCTGTGATCTGAGGTCAAAGACCTGATCATCTTCATCAGGAGTCCAGAAGCCTGTGTTGCATGCTATCGAGGATGCTCTGGCCATTACGCTATTCAGCTCAGAGTCACAGGAACACTCAGCCACGTTTCTTACCCCCCCTTGAACCTCGCCACCTCACCATGAGGGTGACACCACTGGATGGTCATGCCTCTGTTCCGTGTGAGTCCTCAGAGGCAAATACAGCAACAAAATGCACACGTATCTGAAGGGAGCCCACCTTTCAGCCTGCCCTGAAGGGTAACCCATGCAAAAGACCCCATTCTGCTATTTTTTATCCATTTGAAGTGACCTGCTCCCTGCTCTATAGAATGGCAGTGTGGTGGGTGATTGGTGGGGACACAGGTGCTTCAGGAATTGGGATATTGGGTCACTTGGGCATGAAACCCCTGGGACAGGGAGCAGGTATGTGGCCAGGGTGGGATCCAGGTGCTGGGGTGCTCTCCTGGTGTTTTGTGACCCCCATCAGCACCTGCTCCACTTGGAGAAGGTGCTGGCACTGACAGGGACCACAATGTACCTGCACCTTTTGCAGAGAGATGGTACAGATGAGCCTCTCCTCCAGCTACTCGTCGAAAACCTGTGTGGAGCTCTGTGAAGATATTGCCTGAGAGCCTGGCCAAGAGGCATCAGAGTGGCCTTCCCTACTCCACAAAGGAAGACATG
This sequence comes from Tolypeutes matacus, assembly GCA_026826555.1. Lineage (NCBI taxonomy): Eukaryota > Metazoa > Chordata > Mammalia > Cingulata > Chlamyphoridae > Tolypeutes > Tolypeutes matacus. The sequence continues at coordinate 6,952 of JAKSZT010045920.1, forward strand.
CCTCATTTGGGCTGGGTCCCAGATCAGGCACAGATGGGTGTCTGCCTTCACCTTCAACCCCATTGGAGAGGAGATGACAGCTTGAGGGCTCAGAATTAACACTGGTACACATGGGTGCTACCCCAAGATACTCCTCCTCACCCTTCCTGCCATGACCTGGCAGGTGACAGGGAAGGACCTACTGGGTTCCCATCCCTGCTGGCCTGCTCCTTCCCATGGTGGTCTCATTGCTCATGCCTCCCACTCACTGGGAGGTGGATGGGATGTGGGGCTGCCCAGGCAAGTGCACAGTAGTGGCATGTGCTGAATTGGCTGGGCCTGGGCCACCCCATGTTACCTTTGGGTACCTCCTTAACGATGGTCAGGGGCTTTGTGGTTGAGGCCTGAGCCAATGTCGAAAGTGATAGAAAAGGGTCTCATTCCTAGGTTGGTTGAGACTTGAGCCTTGGGATCTAAGCACACAGCAGAACATGTTGCTCTCTTGAGCATCTCCTGCCAAGTGAGCTGGGAACAGGGTTGCCTTTGGAATCTGGGTGTCTGGTTACCAGAGTTCCAAGTTCTGTTGGGGTCTCTCACCAAGGAAGTGAGGTCACCTCCTTAGGTCTCCTTTCCCTGGCCTCCTCAATGGTTAAAACTCCTCAAAATCCCTCTGCAGGTCTTTCTGTCTATCCTCCTCACCTACACCATTTTGTTAACTGGACACAGTTCTGCCAGCAAGTTCCTCCGCACAGCTACCTGGGAAGGCCTGTGTGCAGCTTGGGCCTTAGCTATGTGGAGACCCAGCTGTATTGAGACCCACCTACTCCTTCTTTTCAGTTTTGTGACCCCAGACTACCCACCGAGGCACCCCAATTTCCTCATCAACACTGTGGGAATCATTCTAGCATCTGCTTCCCTGGGGTGTCATGAAGTATATGTGGGGCAAACATTGCAAACCCCAGTCTTGTTTCCCACGTAGCTAATACACAGATGTAGACATAGAATAAACAGGAAAGGGATGGATATAACATTGAATACAACTCAAAACAGAGCTGGGTAGGCCTGTGTGATCTCAGGAAAATCACTTTCACTCCTGGTTTGCTGTCTCAGTCTGTACCATGATGAGGTTGAAATGAGATGAAATTCAGTCATTGTTACTGTGTCAGAATCCTTCCAGAGCCTTCCCATTGCATTTAGAGTCAGATGTAAGTGCCTCCTCTCAACCTCTGCGGTGGCTGCCTGTGCACTGGGTCCCTGCTGTCTCTGCTTCCAGGTACAAGCAGCTTCATATACCCCCCCTTGGAGAGAGTCCTGGCCTAGTGACTCACTGCTAAACAAGGTCATATGGCTAAATGTCAGGGCATCCCTCATAAGACTTAAACAAAATGCTCTGCTGTCTTCACCACTCTCTCTTGTGAGTGAACTCTCACTCTCTTGGTCTATCTCCCATCCCAATATCAATCTTGTGGTTCAAAACAACAGAGCTGGGAAGCAGCTCCTCTCCATCTGAGCCTCAGTTGAGGCTCTGCCCACAGCAGCTGCCTTCCTAACCTCTCTGGCCACTCCCTCTACCTCCTTCTCTTCCCCTGCTGTGCCTTCTTCCGGGTACCCTCTCCCCACATGTGTGCAGGGCTGGCTCCCTCTTGTAATTCTGGTCACAATGTATCACTGCAATGTGTCCTTCTGGGCCCTCACCCCTGGTAGTCCCATAGCCCTCCTCCTAGAACCCTGCTGAGCTTTCTCTATAGCCCTTGCTCTTCTCTTGCACTTGTGTTTGCTTTCATACTTTGTCCACCTCCTGATGGGCAGAGATCACCAGGATTCTTTTCACTCCATACCCAGGACCAAACACAGAGCTTGGTGCATGGTGAGTGCTTGGGGCAGAGTTGCTGAATGAATACCTGATGATCACAGGGTGGGGGAGCACATTGGGGAGGGTTCTTTGGCCACAGCACACAGAATGGTGAGAGCTGGCAGGAGCTGAGGGGGCACAAGCACTTCCCCCACCCAGGCTTATGTCACTGAGCACCTGCCATGGATGAGGGGGCTGCCTCGGTGTTCTGCTTTGAACACTGTGGGTCCTACAGTGATCTCCCTGGTTTGACCATGCTGGCTGCAATCCCAGCACTAAGAGCCAAGCAGCTGTTCAGGAAGGTCAGTGCCCAGATAGGGCTTATGGCCTTAATGTTATTTAATCTTCATCAGGGGTCAAAGGCATGCAGTGACCAACCTGATGGTCTATAGCTCAGAGGTGCTGGGAATGCCTTCTAAATTTATTTTCTTTCCACTGCCTCACAGTCTTTCAGACACTCAACAAACCTTTATGGAGTGCCTTCTGGGTGTCTGGCACCATGGCACAGGGTGTCAGGCACTGTCCGTGCTCTGTTAGAGCTGATAGCTGGGGAGGGGTAGAGTTGGGCATAACAATATGGTAAATGCCGACACAGAGACCAGGAGAAGGTGTTATGGGAACACAGAAAGCCACTCACTCCAGAGGGGACACATCAAGGCAGGCTTCCTGGAAGAGTTGACAACACATTGAGTCACTGGGAATTGTGCAGGTACAGGGACAGGTATGTTGGGAAGAGCAGCCTGAGCAGTGGATAGAGTGAGCATGTGTGTGCTGGGCCAGGCTCCATAAGCCACATGCCTTACTTTGCCAAAGGGCTGCTGATACAAAGTACCAGAAATGCGCTGACTTTTCGTAGGGGATTTATTTGGGCTAAAAGCTTACAAGACCATGAAAAGTCCAACTTGAGGCACCATAAAAGGTGCTTTCACCAGGAGGTAAAGCAAGAAGGCCACCCATCTCTGCTGAGACCCCTGCCTTTCTGCAGCTGTGGATAAACCAGGCATAGAGTTTGTCTCTTACTGGACCTCCTCACTCAGTCCCAGCACGGCAGGATCTAATATGGCAGAGTAGTTTTCCTGTGTCTGTCTGTGTATCTCTCTCTGTGTTTCCATATATATCAGACCCAGCAAGGGGGCAGAGATTCAACCTGAGCCAAGCCTCACTGACATAGTCCAATCAAAAGCACTGAATCAATCTTATCAAGTAATCTAATCCAAGGACCCTCAACTGAATTTAATGCAATCAAAGGATACCACAGGAATAGATTAGTTTAAAAACATAATCTTTCTCTTTTGGGGATTAAAATTAGACAGTGCTCATGGTTGCACAAATCTCTAAGTGTACTAAAACCCAATAAATTGCAAACTTTCAAACGCTTAATTGAATAGTATATAAGTTTTTATCTCAATAAAGGTGTTATATTAAAACAAAATTAGTTACCAACATCTACCAGGTCTTCCACATAATTCCACACTCTTTTCATGCACAGCAACTATATAAAGCCAGTTTTTGTTGCTTTCAATAGTAAAACTTACTCTATTTTAATTGTGTTTATCCAGTCTCCTACTAATAAACATTTAAGCTTATTTCTATTGTTATCACTATATTTATTATAAACATTACTGTAAGCAATATGCATATACATATAATGTGGTACACAATCTGAGTTTAATTATAAGATACATTGGTGGGTGGGTTAAAAAAACTCTAACATTTTCATGTATATTGAAATATTGCCTCATCTAAAGATGCTTTCCGCTTACATTTATTGATATGACAGTAAGGTATGTAACAAAATTTGTTGTCTTATTCTATATTAATTTTCTCATCTACTCCATATATTTTTATTTTGTTTCATCTTCTGTGCTTCCAAGTTGATAGTTTGGAATAATTTTTCTCAGATTTTAATTTACCTGTTAGGTAAATTTTAACTTTATTTATATAAACCTTTTTTTCCTGAGTAATAATGGCTAATGAATACCAAACATAAAAATAGAAATTACTAGCACATCTAAACATCCATTCATTTCATCTCTTTATCATCAGTATTTCTGATTTAGTTATTTCTAAATCCATATTGTTTTCCTTCTAATTATTCTAGTAATGCTGACCATATTTAGTACATTCTCTTAAATATTTGAGGAATTTGATTGAAAAATAACACACAATTCTTATTTACCCCAGTGTTTTTTTTAAATTGAGTGCTGCTGTAGGTAATTTACCAACTTCCCAGGACATTTGTTCTGCTTTTGTGTCCTTAGAATTATTTCTTCATTTATAAATATAGATTTGTTCACCAAAATAACTCTCTTGTTTCAATAATCTTTATCACTTGTTTATAGGAATATAGCGTTCATTTTACACCTACAGATTCAGATTTTCATATTAAGAGAAGTGTTTTTCCATTATTGCTGTGAATTTTTTTTTTCTATCAGTTCAGCTCTCTTCTCAAAAATTTTTTTACAATGGCTACCATTTTTCTGTCTTCCAGTCCTATTAATTTCTTTCTTCTTACCTGAATAGCAAGTCTACATTGACTACAAGATTATCTGTAGATCTACTGACCTTTGGCCAAAGCTGTGGAATCTGTTAACTAAAGCTAAATGGTTGTCAGTCATCACAGGTCCAGAGTTTTTTCAGATGTTTAATGCTATCTGCTTAGTTTTGTAGTTACAATAGGACTTTTGATTTGCACCTGAGATTGTAGAACCTGGGTGGAGAGGGGGATGTGATGGTACAGCCTGGCCACATTCATTGAATGTGCCTACATGACCAGCTCACTATAAGAGTTGTCAACACCTGAGCAGATTGGGCTTATTAATACCTCCCAATTTGTATATGTTATTGGTAGCTTGAGACATGGACTGAGCATGTGTCCTCTCTAACTCACAGTGGAAGGACAAAAATGTCCATGCCTGATGTTGTCAACCCCTCACAATGAATATTATCTTCTTTTCTAGTTGTAAAGCTCTTTCCTAAGTTTAAACTGCTTGCGTCCTGAGAGTCCTTTCAGCAATCAAACTAAGGTGAATAATGTGTATGAACACATGACTTTAATAATCCTTATTTCATCTCAAATCTAACTTCAATGTCCGTGCTTATGTTTTCTTCATTATCAATTTTCAATTTCAAATGTCTTACACTCCTTTAATATGTTTATGGTTTTATCTTACAATTATTTCACGATCATTGACAGATTAAGTTAAGTATTTCTCTTAAGTATTCATCTCATCATTGTTCAATATAATCAATCCATTTCACACTGCATTAACTACACTTGCTCTTTCTGTCTGTTTTACTCACAAGGCAAAACCTCTGGACACATCCTCCCTGCTGAACATGGTTTTAGAATAAGGCATGGTCTTGCTGACTGGTTTAACTTAAATTTATTATCTAAGAGTTCAAGTGAGTCATCAGTAATGTCCTTGATCTATTAGACTTGTTTCCTTTCCCCCTCAATTTCCAGCAGCCCTTCCAGTGCACTCAGTTTATAAATACTAATGCTATTTTAATTTCAAAGTAAGAGCATACATAAGACAAGGTTAGCCATTTCACACTATCACATATACAAAACTAATATATCTGTACCCACAGACTTTGTCTTCCTTCCTTATATCTTGTTAAAATACGTGAACTTCCCTTGTTTTTACACAAAACGAATCTATTCCCAGGATCATAAACTCAAAGACTTTGCTCCTTCAATTATTCTAACTCATCTATGGATCATAAATATTACCTGATCATCTCACTAGCCTCTACATATCTTAAAAATAAAGCACTATATTTCTCCAAATACTTCTATATTAATCTTCACTAATTTTTAGAAACCTTCTCAAATGAATCGTCTATTCTTATAACACAATGTTCTCTCCTGCCACACTCTTGCAAAGCCATTTACTGTAACATATTTTACACATCGTGTACACTGAAAGAAATATGGACCTTCACTAAGAACAAAAATAAATGTGATTATGAATATTTGTCCATTCTGGGGGTTCCTTGCAGGATTGGGATAAAGATGGGCATTCATTTCATCTATCTCAAGATAGAGCAGCTTTTTAGGTGGGATTTGATAAAAGCATTTGAAGACAATCTACATGCAGTAAGCAACACATAATGGGTCAAGCAGCAGAGAGACCTAAAAGCCTGGGCAGAACAAGGCTGAGGAGTAAGATTTTTATTGGGGTAAGGGCCTCCTGAAGCTAACACGAAACCTAGAGTACCCAGGATTCTTGTGCAAGCCCAGTATTGGAAACATGACCCTAAGATTGCACTTCTGGCTGATCTTTAGGATCCACCTAAGAAGGAGGTGATGGTCAAGCCAGAGTAGGAGGCAGCCAGGTTTTAAATGAAGAAGTGGTGTAGCTCAGAGCCAATCTGCAAAGAAAGGAAGAGATTTTTTAGTTTTGTTTTTTGTTTTTCAGTTCTTGGCATTGAAGGAAATATCTGTCAGGTCCCTGTCTGACTGCTGAGATAAGGAAATAGAGACCTCAGAAATAGCACATGGAGGCTTCCGGAAAGATGGCAGATATGTAAGACAAGAAACTCACCTTAGAACCAGAGATACAAACCCGCTGAAAGTGAAAGGTTGGAAAAAGATACTCCACACGAATAGTAACCAGAAAAGAGCAGGGGCAGCTGCACTAATATCAGACAAAACAGACTTTAAATGCAAAGAAGTTATAAGAGATACAGAAGGCAATTATATTTTAATAAAGAGAAAATTCCGCCAAGAAGATATAACAGTCATAAATATCATGCACCTAACCAAGGTGCCCCAAAATACATGAGATAAACTCTGGCAAAACTGAAGAGAGAAATAGACGTTTCTACAATAATCGTTGGAGACTCAACATCCCACCCACATCATTAGATAGAATAACTAGACAGAAGATCAACAAGGAAACAGAGAACTTGACAATATGATAAACAGGTTAGACCTAACAGACATATACAGAACACTGCATCTAAACTCAGTGGGTTATACATTCTTCTCAAGTGCCCATGGATCTTTCTCCAGGATAGACCATATGTTAGGGCACAATTCAGTGCTCAATAAATATAAAAAGATTGAAATTATACAAAGGACTTTCTCAGATCATAATGGAATGAAACTGGAAATCAATAATAGACAGGAAAAAAGTAAATTTGCAATGTGTGGAGGCTGAACAACACACTGCTAAATAATCAGTGGGACAAAGAAGAAAATTGCAAGTGAAATCAGTAAATATATTCAGACAAATGAAAATGAGAACACAATGTATCAACACTTCTGGAATACAGCGAAGGCAGTCTTGAGAGGGAAATTTTTAGTCCTAAATGCCTATATTAAAAAAGAAGAAAGAGCTAAACTCAAAGACTTAACTGAACAACTAGGGAAACTAAAAAAAAGAACAGCAAACCAATTCTAAAGCAAGCAGAAGGAAAGAAATAATAAAGATTAGAGCAGAAATAAATGAAAATGAGAACAAACAAACAAACAAACAAAAAATAGAGAAAATCAACACAAAACCAAAAGCCGGTTCTTTGAGAAGATCAATAAAATTGACAAACCCCTAGCTAGACTAAAAAAGCTAAAAAGAGAGAAAATGCAAATAAATACAATCAGAAATGAAAGGGGGGGGGAGTTACAAATAACCCCATAGAAATAAAAAGAATCATAAGAGGATATTATGAGAAACTATATGCCAACAAACTAGACAACCTAGATGAAATGGAAAAATTCCTAGAAATGCACAACCAACTTACACTGATGCTACAAGAAATACAAGAAATTAACAAACAAATCACATTTAAGGAGATTGAATACATCATAAAAAATCTCCCAGCAAAGAAAAGTCCAGAACCAGATGACTCCACAGGTGAATTCTACCAAGCATTTAGAAGAGAATTAACACCAATCCTGTTTAAACTCTTCTAAAAAATTGAAGAGGAGGGAAAATTACCCAACACATTTTATGAAGCCACCATCTTCCTAATACCAAAGACAGATAAAGATTCTACAAGAAAACAAAATTACAGACCAATCTCTCTAATGAACATAGATGCAAAAATTCTCAACAAAATACTTGCAAATTGAATCCAACAGCATATTAAAATATATACATCACGACAAAGTGGGATTTATTCCTGGTATGCATTGTTGGTTCAACATAAGAAAATCAATCAATGTAATACACCACATTAACAAATTGAAGGAAAATAAACCACGTGATCATCTCAATGGATGCAGAAAAGGCTTTTGACAAAATCCAGCATACTTTTTTGATAAAAACACTTCAAAATTTAGGAATAGAAGTAAAATTCCTCAATATAATAAAAGGCATATATGAAAAACTCACAGCCAACATCATACTCAATGTGGAAAGGTTGAAAGCTTTCCCTCTAAGATCAGGACAAGGATGCCCACTGTCACCATTGTTATTCAATATTGTACTACAAGTTCTAACTAGGGCAATTAGAGAAGAGAAGAAAAATTAAAGGCACCTAAATAGGAAAAGAGGAAGTAAAACTCTCCTTGTTTTCCTTGTTTGTGGATGACATGATTCTGTACTTGGAAAATTTGACATATCCACTACAAAGCTACTTAAGATAATAAATGTGTTCAGTAAAGTGGCAGGATAAAAGATCAACAGGCAAAAATCATTAATGTTTTTGTACACTAGTACTGAACAATCTGAGGAGGAAATCAGGGAAAAAATTCCATTTTCAGTAGCAACAAAAAGACTCAAATACCTAGGAATTAATTTAACCAAAGAAGTACAGGACCTATATGCAGAAAACTACAAAATAATGCTAAAAGAAATTTTAAAAGACCTAAACAAATGGAAACACATTCCATGTTCATGGATTGGAAGAATAAATATCATGAAGATGTCAGTCTTACCTAAACTGATTTATAGATTCAAGGTAATACCAATCAAAATCCCAACAGCTTACTTTACAGAATTAAAGAAGGCAATTATCAAATTCATTTGGAAGGGTAAGTATACCCGCATAGCCAAAAACATTCTAAAAAAGAAGAGCAATGTGGGAGGAATTTCACTGCCTGATCTTGAAACATATTACAAACTATGGTAGTCAAAACAGCATGGTACTGGCATAAAGATAGACACATTGATCACTGGAATAGAATTGAGAACCCAGAAATAAATCCTTACCTATACATTCAACTGGTTTTTGACAAACCTACCAAGTCCAAGTTAACAGGACAAAATAGTCCTTTCTCTTCAAGAAATGGGAGAATGGATATCTACAACCAAAAGAATGAAAGAGGACCCCTATCTCACCCTTTATACAAGAATCAACTCCAAATGGATCAAAGTTCTAAATATAAAAACCAGGACCATAAAACTACTATAAGAAAATACAGGGGAACATATTCAAGACCTTGTAGTAGGTGGTGGTTTCTTGGACCTTACACCCAAAGCACGTGCAACAAAAGGAAAAATAGATAATTGGGAGTTCCTCAAAATTAAACACTTTTTCACATCACAGGACTTTGTCAAAAGAGTGAAAAGGCAGCCAACTCAATGGGGAAAAATATTTGGAAATCACATATTGGATAAGGGTTTAATATCCAGGATATATAAAGAGATGTTACAACTCAACAGTAAAAAGACAAATGACCCAATTAAAAAATGGGCAAAAGAATTAAATAGACATTTGTCCAAAGAAGAAATACAAATGGCAAAAAATGAACTTACACATCCTGGAGCTTTGCCACCAACCATAGACCACAGTTCACACCGTAGACCACACTCTCTCGCACTCAGTTCTGAGTGGTGTGTGCTGATTTAAATCGCCAGGATGTGTAAGTTCATTGAGGGTGGTGGGCCACACTTGTGGGAGATGTTTGTGTGGGATGTGGTGGGAGGTGTGGGAGGTGGGCAACATGGGAATCCCAGTGGGTTCCGTGTAATATTTTGGGTAATCTAAGCACCTCTTAAAATATATGTATATATATATATAACATTTTTGTAAGCAAATACACATATATGCATATATATTTTTATATCATTTTGCAAATGTTTGTATGTATTGTGAGAATTTTGATTTTTACCCACAATAAAAATAAATAAAAAAATTAAAGAAAAAAAAAAAAACAAGTGGCAAAAAATCACATGAAGAAATGCTCAACATCACTAATCATTAGG
>JAKSZT010045961.1:0-15002 GCA_026826555.1 Tolypeutes matacus
TTACACAAAAAATTGAATACAACAAAATTCAATGGAGAAAATGAAAAGTTTTCACAAATTTAATCTTCATATGCATTTGTGTTTATTATGCTTATTATATATATACTGATGTTTATATAATTTTATTGTACTGTATTTTCAGAAACATACTGACTTTATTATTAAATATTTATAATTCACCTTGACCAATGTTATATTAAACATTTCTAAAACCAAAATTTAATGTATTTTGCATTGCATATTGCAATGCTAACTTCTTTCTAACCATGTGCACCAGTTGATAGATGGATAATTTTGAGGCATTATATGGAAAATGTGGTGGAATTGCCCCAGGAAATTTGGCAGTACCATCAAATTGTTCTGCACAGTAAATATATTGCTGTATTCAACACAATAATGTTTGTTCAATCCATTTATTATTTTAAAGTATTAGCTTATTATATTAAAAGAAACATGCAAGAAGAAGGTAAACATCAGTGCAGAAGCAGTACATATCTTATAATTAATGTAATGGCCAATATATAACCAGGTGAATTGTTTCCTTGTGAATTTTACACTAATTAACAGTAATGAAATAATTTTTAAGTAGATTTGCAAGCAAGTCCTTTTACAATAGAAACTATATAAACTCAAGAATAGCAGGAGAGAATTTTATGGTATATGTCCAGGAGTTTTGCTTTTGTTTAGTTTCTTGTTTGTTGTCATTTCTTTTTCGCTGTTACCTTTTTTCTTTTACTTATTTTTTCTACCTACTTTATTTCATTTCTTTCCTTCATTTTTCCATCTTCTGTCTTCTCTTGCTTTTCTTTCATTCCATAACTTCTTGTTTCTTCTTCAGTCTCTTTCTTACTCTCTCTTTCTCTTCTCTTCTCGTCTTTATGGCCTTTTAATTCATTCTATTTTTTTCTCTATATTGCTGATTGTTTTAGATTATTCTATTCCACCTTTTAAAATTCTTATTCCTGTGTATTTTTGATGATTTTTACTTGTATTACTTATGTATTTATCATCTTTTATATGGCTTCTGTTCTACCCTTTTTATTATTATTATTTCATTATTATTTTTATTTTTTATTGCAATTTTATTATTATTGCAATTATTCTTTTTCTCTTATTATCTCTTTCCTTTTCTCTGGTCCTGACATTATTTTTCAAGGGAACACTGACCACTTCAATGATATAGAATAAGGGGAACTAGTGTCAAAAAGGAACTTATCACAGGAAAAAAAAACACAACAAAACAAAACACTAGAGTAGAGAGAGAAGATAACCAACTGAATAAGCCTATTGAGATAAACAGATGCCTAGACACCAATAAAAATTATAAACCATACTGAAAAACAGGAAGAGGTGGCCCAGGATCAGAAACAAACTGAATAATGGGAGGAGATGCAGAACATGGAATAACTAATCAGAGATATACAAATAATAATATGAATCAACTTAATGAAGCGAAGGAAGAGATAAAAGATATGAAGAAGACAGAAGACAATGGGGGAACACAAAGAAGAAATTATAAACATACTTAAAAGATAATGGATCTGTTGATGATGAATGGCACAGTGCAAGAAAAAAAAGTACACTGGAAGCACATAACAGCAGATTTGAACAGGCAGAGGAAATAATCAGTGATGTTGAAGACATACATCCAAAATGAGATCTATAGTAGAATAGATAAATAAAAAGAGAAAAAAAAATCCAGCGAGGACTCATGGATATGAATGATAACATTAAATAAAAACATATTCCTTATAGGCATCTCAGAAGAGAAAAAGAAAGGAGGTGAAGTAATTTTGGCAGGAATAATGGCAGAAAATTATTCAGTTCTTTTTTTTAAACAAATTTTTATTTTTATTTTTAAAATACTTAGATTACATAAATGTTACACAAAAATTATAGGGATTCCCATATGCCCCACCTTCCACATGTCCCACAGCTTCCCATATCAACATCCTTCATTAGTGTGGCATATCAACTGCAATGGATAAACATGTCCTGGGGCTTTGCCATTAAGCATGGACCATAGTTCACATTGCAGACCACACTCTGTCCCACACAGTTCTACATGCTATATGATGATATAAAATGGCCTATATCTGTCATTGCAATGTCTCTCAGGATAATTACCAAGTCCCAAATAAGCCCCTGTATTACAACTGCTTTTCCCTCTCCCTGCCTCTAGAGCATCCAGTGGCCACTGGCTCCACATTAATGTTGTAATTTCTTCCATTGCTTGAATCACAATATGTCTATAACAAAATACCAGTAAGTCTACTCTAGAACCTAGCTCTTCCCCCAATTCTGAGAAGTCTGGGATGGTGATATCCAATCCACCTCCTAGTGACAGTGGGCTTATATCCCATGGATAAGATGGATGGGATTATCCTGCCTACAGCTGAGACTCTCTTCATTCCATGGGATGACCGTTGTCCAGCATTATCTCCCCGCCAGGGGACCTGTGTGAGTCCATTTTGCTGTTGAGTAGGAGTTGCATCTCTGCCGAGATGCTGGGCCCTGCTGGCACATGGACAGCCCAAATACTCCAGTCTCTGGATGTGCACCTACAAACTCCAATACCACATATAGGTTTGAATAGAAGGGACAGATGAACCATGTGCAAGGAAGACATATTGGAGTCCAACACTGTCACTCTCAGGAAAACATTTTCCAAATAGGGCCAGTAAGAAGGCAACAAACCCTGGAGCTTTCTGCCCTGACATAGGACCTAGGTTTCTCTAGAGCCCTCAGGAGCCCCTCTATTTGGGGTGATATCCACTTTGGAAACCTATGAGGTCCTACTGAGATATGCATAAGCTTTACCACTGGGAGGACCTCCCAACTCACTTTGACGTCTCTTAGCAATATAAAATCAGTTGTCTTTACATTTCCCACTTTTTATTTGAGGTCTTTTTTCAGTTGTATTGCTAGTTGGCACTGGTAGTAATCCCTCTTTGCTAGGAGGCTCATCCCCGGGAGTCATGTCCAGAGATGGGTGGAAGATAATGCATTCATATACTGACTTTGGCTTAGAAAGAGGCCACATTTGAGCAACAAGGAAGCTCTCAGGAGGCAACCCTTTGGCGCCTCATAACAATTGGCCAAGTTTGAGTTTCAAGAGCAAAGACTCATAAGGCTAGTCATCAGTAACAAGGGTCCATCAGTGGATCATTCTTTGCCAGACACTGTCCTCCCATGGAGAATGTAGCAGAGCTCTCCAGGATGGGAATTCAGTATTCTCTCATTTATTGAGTGATTCTCCACCCACTGTGATCATGACCCATGAATATTTGACAAATTTTATATACCTTGTATGTAGATCAGGTGAACTTCCTACCATACACCCACCATCCCTGACAGACACGCCCTACCAAGGCTCCCCTCTGAACCCATTTGTAAGCCTTCTGTGATCCAAAGCTTCTTTAAATATGAAGCCAATTCAATAGCCAAATACAATATATAGGAAAATGAAATAATAATGATAAGTTTACATGTAAGAGATAAAATACATTAAAACATTTAAAAAATCAAAAAATAAAATTAAATTAAAGGATTGGGTTATTCAAAAAATGGGAAAAAATTAAACAATTTTTTTTGACATTTTGTCTTTTATCACTGCAATATCTGTTGTCCAGTCTGTACCATGGCACCTTCCCCCTGTCATGCCACAGTTTCTCACTCTTTTTCATTTAATTTTCAAAGAAGTTTTAGGTCACACAAAAGTCACACACAGAATAGAAGAGATTCTCATATACCCAACCTCCTCCCCCTCTCCTCACCCCATATTAAAACCTTTTTGCATGTGGATAGTAACATTGTTATAACTGATATACATATAGCGAAATATAGCTACTAAACATTGTCAATGGTCTACAGTATGGTTTACATTTTAGACCATACACTTTTATAAATTTTGATGTTGTTTCCCATGTCCTATGTTCATCACTGAAAGGAAATGAAGAATATTTCCACTGACCACTAACTACCCCCTGTTTGTTGTATTTTATTCCTCCCACCCCATCCCCCAGGGACTCATGGCGAGCCCCTGGCTTGACTCATTGGATGACAAGATTTATAGTTACATGCAACAAGAGGACTAGACACACTGGTTTATGCTCCCATATTAGGAACTGCCCTTGCTTGCTCTTAAGAGACGCCCACCTGTCTATTTCTGAGTGAATCAGTCCTGCCAAAGATGGGAGTCCATCTCCTTCCTGCTCATTATGTGGGTCTCCACCCACTGATACAACACATTAAGACAGGATGAACACAGACAATCTCCTTAAAGCCTGTCCCAGGTGTGACATGTCCTGAAAGCCCCCCAAACAGCACCCTAAACTAGTGACACTTCCTTGTCATTTTGCCATAAGAGCATCCCCACATCTGTTCTTTCAACCTCATACCCACAAATCTCATGTGTTCACCTGGTCCCTCTCCCATTTCTCCCCCTCCCCCCAAGGAAGCCTGGATATTGTAACCCACCCTTCCCAATATACCCAACTGTCAACCCTGCACCACCAAACCTAAAAATATCACTACCCACCTGTCCTATCACTTCAATATGCAACTATACTCTATCACTTTATCATAGATTATGTCCATATGGGTGATGGTTCACAACTTTCTCTTTTCTTTATCTTTCTTGTAAACCTATCTTTTAGACAATAGATCTCAGACACTGCTCATTTCCTTATTTAATATCAGTGAGGCCTGTACTCTTCATCCTGCAATGCCTGGCTTGCTTCACTCAACATAAGGTCTTCAAGATGCATCCATGTTATCCTGTGTGTTAGCACTTTATTCCTTCTTACACCTGAGTAATATTCCATTGTGTGTATGTACCACATTTTGTTGATCTATTCATCTGTTGATGGACACCTGGGCTGATTCTAACTTTTGGCAATAGTGAACAATGCCCCTATGGTGTGCATATATCTGTTTGTGTCTTTGCTTTCAATTCTTCTGGGCATATACCCAGCAGTGGTTTTGCTGGATCATACAGAAGAACTATAGTTAGTTTTTAAGGAACCAACAAACTGTCCTTCCCAGAGGCTGGACCATTCCACAATCTCACCAGCAGTGTATGAGTTTTCCCATTCCTCCACATCCTCTCCAACACTTATAGTCTGCTGTTTTTTAATAGCATTATAATGGGTGTAAGATGGTATCTCATTGTAGTTTTATTTGCATTTCCCTAATAGCTAGCGATGTCAAGCATTTTTTCATGTGCTTTTTAGTCATTTGGATTTCTTTCTTGGAGAAGTGTCTTTTCAGGTAACTTGTTAACTTTTAAATGAGTTCTTTATCTTTTTGTTTTTGAGGTGTAGGATTTCTTTATATATGCAGGATATTAGGCTCCTATGAGATAAATGGTTGCCGAATAGTTTCTCCCATTGGATAGGTTGCCTTTTTATTTTCTTGATAATGTCCTTTGAGGTGCAAAAGTTCTTAAATTTGAGGAGATCCTATTCATCTATTTTTTCTTTGGCTGCTCTTGCTTTGGATGTGAAGTTCATGAAACCAATTCCTATTACAAGTTACTGTAGATGCTTCCCTAAATTATCTTTCAAGATCTTTATGGTCTTGGTTCTTATATTTAGATCATTGATCATCTTGAGTTAATTTTTGTATAAGGTGTGACATGGTGCTCCTCTCTCATTCTTTTGGATATGAATATACAGTTCTCCAAGAACCTTTGTTGAAGAGGCCATTTGCTCCCAACTGGGTGGGCTTGGTGGGTTTGTTGAATATCAGATGACTGTATATGCAAGGATTTATATCAGAACTCTCAGTTCATTTCCATTGGTCACTATGTCTATCCTAGTGCCAATATCATACAGTTTTGACCACTCTTGTTTTGTAGTATGTTTTAAAGTCAGGTTGTGTGATACCTTCAATTTCATTTTTCTTTTTCAATATGTCTTAGGTGATTTGGGGTCTCTTATCTTTCCAAATAAATTTTGTAGTTAGGTTTCCCAATTCCTTAAATAAAACACTGTTTATTTTTATTGGAATTGCATTAAATCTGTAGATTACTTTGTGTAGGATTGACATCTTGATGAAGTTTAGTCTTCCTGTCCATGAACATGGAATATTCTTCCATTTATTTAAGTCTTCTTTGATTTCCTTTAAGAGTGTTTTGTAATTTCCTTTATATAAGTCCTTTACATCTTTAGTAAAATTTATTCTTAAGTATTTGATTTTTTTAGTTACTGTTGTAAATGTTATTTTTTTTCTTGATTTCCTTCTCAGATTGATCATTATTTGTGTACAGATATGCTACTGATTTTTGAACATTGATCTTATAGCCTGCGACATTACTGAACTCCTTTTTTAAGTTCTAGTAACTTTGTTGTAGATTTCTCAGGGCTTTCTATGTATAGGAACATGTCATCTGCAAATACTGAAATTTTTACTTTTTCTTTTCCAATTTGGATGCCTTTTATATCTTTTTTTTTTTTTTTTTTTGCCTCATTGCTTGAGCCAGTACTTCTAAGTCTATGTTAAATAGGAGTGGTGATAGTGGGCACCCTTGTCTTGTTCCCGATATCAGAAGGAAGGCTTTTAGGTTTTTAACCATTAAGGTGATATTAGCTTTGGGTTTTTCATATATATCCTTTATCATATTCAGAAAGTTTCCTTCTATTCCTATGTTTTGCGATGTTTTTTTCAGTAAAGGGTGCTGTATTCTGTCAAATGCTATAACTGATGGTGCTATAATATGTCAAATGCATGAAAAGCATGCCAACACAGACAATAATTGCCAGAGTTATGTGGGTAGACCCTACAGAAATACTACTGGTGTTATGGCCTGTTCCTAATAGTTCAACATGTATGGTATGATAAGCATGGATCTCGCACTCTCTCAGAAAATATCCTAAGGCTTATGAGAGAAATCCCCACTGTTACTTCACTCACCAAAGAAGACCTCTCCCTTTCTCCTAATTTACCAGAGAAGAACTACTAAACATTTATTCTTGTGTCTTTAGGCTTCTCTTTGAGTTTCGTAAGACTTTGTCTAAGGTCTTATTTGCCTGGACCACCACCATGGCAATAACCTACAATAAATGGGACTATTGAGTGTGTGGATATGTGCCAGCATCTGGCAACTCCTTTCTCACATGGAAGATCCTTCCCTTAGCTTTGATGAATTTGAATAATTGTCTAAATGCAGCAAATAAGAGTTACCCTTCTATGGGGTAAATCCCAGAAATGGGCTTTCAAAATCAAACAACATTCAATATTCTCTCTGCTGCACTAGAGGGCAACTGCATGATGATTGTACCATGTGCTGTGCTTACATCACTGTTCAACATGCTAATGTTACTAACACTTTAAATCACCTACAAATCTCTATCCATCACATTGGATATCTAGGTCTCATGGACTCTTTTTCCTCCTGGTTTACTAGCCTGGCTTGACATGGGAGATTTAATTTACTTTTCAGGAGTCTCATTATACTGATTATTTGTTTGTACTATTGTTTGTATTGTAGTTGTGGTCTCCTATCCCAATACCGGTGACTCCAAGATTAACACCCCATCTCCACGCTCAAGAAATCTATGTGTAAGAGATGGCAAAAAGATAGTAAGAGATATGGAATGGGGTGGATTATGGCATAGGTAACTTAACATTCCCAAACTCTTATTGCCCTTTTATTAAATTAAGCTGTAAGCTAGATTCAGCTAGTCATAAGACATGCCTCAAGAAAAATTCCTGAAAACAAGTATTTCTTAAAATCAGTAAAATTATAACTATCTGAAATTTCCCTTATTACATAAACAATAAGAACATCTACTTCCTTGATAATAATCATGTGCTCTCCTGTATGCCTTGATAAACATCTTTAGACATAAGTAGCTTTAAACTTGATCAGTAATGCATTATTTTACAGTAATGCTTATGCTATGATAAAGGACCGACCAACTTCTTAATATGCATGGGTGATGGAGCTCAGATTTGTCTCTCCTCCATTGCTGAGGAAGAAAACCCCACGAAAGCCCCCTAATTAGTAGTCATTTACTCATCAAACTGGACTTGTCCAAGTTATTCTTTGGTGAGAAGTATTCCTCTCTGTTCAGTGGGAAGTTGTCATTTTATACAGCTACTCATTAAACTCAGGAGTACTGCAGTGCATGCCCAACTTAATGGTTTAGTGGATCGGACATGTCATGATGGTAATTAGGTGTTTCAGAGTTAAGCATTCAGTTTCTACTAAGGC
This sequence comes from Tolypeutes matacus, assembly GCA_026826555.1. Lineage (NCBI taxonomy): Eukaryota > Metazoa > Chordata > Mammalia > Cingulata > Chlamyphoridae > Tolypeutes > Tolypeutes matacus. The sequence goes on from JAKSZT010045961.1 coordinate 8,219, forward strand.
CCAGTTTTGACAAAATGTATTATGACCTGTGTCTATCATTGAAGTATTATACAGAACAATTCCATTGTCCCCCAAATGCCACATGTTACACAAATTTTCCCTCTCATTTCCCTCAGAAACTCTGCTGACCACTGTCTTTTTATATATGTTACAAGTAATTCTATTTCTAGAATAATAATGTCTACTTTGATGCATAGTTGTATTTCCCCTTTATGTTGTTCATTCCTCAATCTTGAGAATTTTGGGATGGCGATGTCCACTCTGCATCATATTGAGTGGGAGCTTAGTTCCCATGGGTCAGATGGATGGAACTGTACTGTTTACAGTAGATACTTCCTGCAAAATCTGATATTTTAATACAGGGTTATAGAGTCAGGGTCTTAATCCTCCACAACTTTTATCTTTTCTCAGTCATGTCAATGAGTTGAAAGTTAGAGTTATAATGTTGCTAAAATTCCTCTGTTATGTGTTAGTCAAGAAGTATGATGTAACAGATTCCTTTAGTAGACTACTTACTGATAGATATCTCAAAATTTGATTGTATAACTTTCTTTCACATAGTTTTTTCCTATCTTTCCTATCTTATTAGTTTTCCCTAATGAATCCAGTAAATATTTATGTATGTAGTCCATGACTTATCATGAGGGAGATACAGAGAGACAGGGAGATAAATGTTGGAGTAAGGAAAATAGAATGAGGAATTTTTTTAGCAGAAATATATTTTTATGAGAAAACAATTCATTAATACATAACTATATTTTTAATTAATATATTTATGTTATTTTATTAACATAGTCACTGAAACAAATTTAGAATTTGTTATAAGATTTCTTTTCATATTTGTATTCATGAAACAGTGTAAGTTGTCTGAATTTATACAATAATTGGAATTTAGCTTAATTATATATATTTTACTCTAGAATTCTGAGTCAAATGTGCATTTTTTTTCTCTAACTCCAGAATTATGAAGCTGTTTATTCTATGTATTAGAAACATCTTTCAATTAGATTTGTGAGAGTCTATGAGGAAAAATAAAGACATGTAGTTTTTTCATGTTCCAGAATTTTAGGCGGATTTCCTTTCTTGTCATATGAAACACTCAGTATGACATAACCTTAGCATGTCTCACATTATGGGTATAAATCATTTGTAGGTCACTTAAAGCAGCCTAACCCAATGCATGGAATTTATGTTACCTATTTAAACCCTATGAAAATACCAGGTCCATTGAACACCTTGGTCTATTTGAAGGAATTATATAATTTACCATGCTGAAATCTAATTATGGATCTTGGATTTAATTCTGTCCAATCACTAAGGCTTGCAGTTTATATATAGGAGTTTTTTTTATTTTTTATTTTTTTCTTCACACTCCACTGAATGAGAAACAGTCTGATGGCATAGGACAGAATGTCAGAAATTGAATATTGCTTAAGGAAAATTTCATGATTTATTCTTTTGGTAATAACATATAAATAATTTTATTAGTGACCATTGGATGATATTTATTTCATCATGATCTTAGAGAGTTTAAAAGAAAATATAAATTATTAATGAAATATAAAAAATAGATTTTGACAAAAATAAGTCTGAAAAATCCATCTAAGGACTTTACAAGTATAATGAACATATGAAGAAAGAAACAACATATATTGTCATTAGATTAAAATGTTATCATTAATTATGGTACAACAAGCTACAAAAGCCAAAATAGACAATTTATTGAAATGCATTTCAAGAAATATACCTGAAAATAAAAAAAGATATTTCACTGCTTTTGTTTGCAAATAGGGAACATCTACCTCCAGAAATTTCTGTTGCCCTGATCACTAGTATTCCTGAAGGAGTAATGGAGCAGCATCAATACCAGGAAAGAGCATAAAATCCTTTGGTATGATTTGCTTTCCTGTTAAGACAAGATAAAATGTGAGTCTATTTTGTCCCAATCTGGAAACATTTTTAAATTACATAATTTTCACACCTGCTTCATTTTTAATATTTAATACAATATTGTGTTGTGAATGTGTTTGCTCACATTTTGTAATTACAACCATTAAGTAAAGGCATTTTATGCATTATATAGCAAATATAAGACTACTACTCAGATTTGTGCTTCATAATATAACATTTTCGGATTTAAAATCCCAATATTCATTTGTATTTGTAAATTTTAAGATAATATAATATAGGAACAGGATGTAGAAAATTTAACAGAAAGGAATTAGTAAAATAGATATTTTAATTGTTAGATGTTTTAAAAGACTAATTAAGCCAACAAATGTATGATACAATTTTTCTCTTAAATTTTCATAGGGGGATTCATGCACTGGGCACAATTTCTTTGCCATTGCTGATCACTTTAATGCCTGGGATTTCATGATACTCTTTCAAGAAAGAAAGATGAAGATACAATTGAGAGTATTCAATTTTCACAGGATAGTGCCTTGAGGACTGTAAATAGAACCAGAAACATCAGGGTTGCCATCTGATTTGGATACATACAAGATTCATTGAAGAAAGTGACTGAAGTCACTACATTTATATTGATGGGCTTCAAGGCTGAGTTTCAGTTACGTCTTACTATTTTTAATATTTTTAGCAATTTCTTTCTTTACTCTCTTAGGAAATTTAGGACAGATTTTATTGCTATGGGCATATTGGAGTGCATGTCTGTGGGCTCCCTTCTGTTACCCAGTGGGATGCCTGAAAACCTAATTTGGTAGTTGCATCTCCTTCTTGCTCTTCTCAGAACTTATCCTGCAGGGAGAATCATATTGCATACAGTTAAAGGAGTGTGAGAAACAGTCAATTCAAAGCCACCTAGGGCAAAGTATTCCTGGTTTTAACACCTACAATAGAGCACTCTAAAGGGGAGAATTTCTATTTCACAGAGATGAGGGACGCATTCCATTTGCAGCAAAGAGGGTTATTTCTAAGGTCCCGAAGGAAACCCAGAAGAAGACAGACTCAGAAAAAAGAAAGAACTCCACACTTCTGCCTCTGGCTAATCTTCTTGATAACAGAGTAGTAGCCACAACAGAACAAATCTTCAAAAGACAGTGAAAAGTGTTTTATGCCTTGATTTTTTGTAATGAACATATATCACTCAATGACATATTTGGCATATAACCAGCTGAACACAAACTTAAGAATCAGATATCTCACAGACTAAATCCCATACTTAAAACCTTAAAATATTAAAATTTACATTGTGAAAAAAAGTTTACAAGACAAACAAAGATACTAGAAATCATGGGACATCCAAAGGAATAAGATAAAATATCAAGTCCTCAAAGAATATCAGATGTTGGAGATACAGAAGAAAGAATCAGATAAATTGAAGACAGAACTTATTATTCAGTTTAGAGAGAAGAAATAAGATGAAAGAAGTGAACATGTAGGACAAACTCAAGAATAACAATATAGCCATAACAGGAGTCCCAGAAGAAAAAAAATAAAGGTGCATGGGGAGTATTCAAAGAATTAATGTCATAAAACTTCTCTAATTTAATGAAATACACACACATTCAAAAAGGCCAGGTAAAACAAACAGTGTAAACTTAAGGAGAACCATGCTCAGAGAGTGAAACTGTAGAATGAAAAGGCAAGGAAAGAGTTATGAGAGCAGCAAGAGAAAAGCAACATGTTGTGTAAAAGGCAGTCACAATAAAAAGTAAATGTTGATTTCTCAGCAAAAACCATGGAGGCATGAGGGAGTAGGATGACATAAATAATTGCTGAAGTAAAACAATTCCAACAGGAAATTTTATATGTGGCAGGACTTTCTTAAAAATAAGGGAGAAATTAAGGTATTCCCAAACAAATAAAAATTGAAGGAGTTCATCACTGCAAGACCTGTTGTGCAATGTTCCAGGAAGTTCTTCAGAGTGGATTGAAGAAGCATGAAAGAATAATAACTGCTATAATTGTAAACATATGGGTAGTTATAAAATTTTTATTATATTGTATTTTTTTAAGTAACTCCAATTTTTTATTTGAACAGGGTTCTGAAAGGTATTTGCTAAAAAATAATTGCATTTCTAAGGTTTAGGACATCTGTGTAAAAATTAATTCCTAATATGTATAACCAAAAGTGGGGTTGAGGTTCAGTATAGAAACAATGTTGTATCAAAGCAAATAAGAATATTATAGATTAAGGATGTAGTATTTAGGCACAATATTAACCACAAAAATATCTGAAAAACAAGCAGAAGGAAATGAGAAGGGACTCAAAATTCTACAACACAGAAAGTCAAATCAATATGAAAATAGACCTTAATGTATAATTTGAAAGACAAAAATGTGTAAAATATACAAAGTGCAAAAAGCAAAAATGGCAAAGGAAAGTTCTGCATTATTAGTAACTAATTTAAATGGAAATTGACTAAACTCTCCATCCAAAGGCAGAGATTGTACAGTGGATAAAACTATGTACTTTTTACAAGAGACTGAACCTAACTAAATTCAAATACAAAAGATGGTTGAAAGTGAAATGGTGGAAAAATATCCTATGCAAAGAGTAGCTCAAAGAAAGCTAGTGTGGTGATACTAATTTCAGATAAAATAATCTTCAAGTCCAAAACTGATAAAAAAGGGCAAATGAGTACACTATGGATGGATGAAGTGGTCAATTCAAGAAGAAAAGAAAACACTTATAAATATGTATGCACTAAAATGGCAGAAAACAAAAATAATGAAAGAAATATTGAAAATTTTGAATGCAGAAATAGATAGTTCTATGATCTCGTAATAGTCTTCAATACACAATATTTAATAATGAATAGAACATCTTCATAGAAGATTAATAAGGAAATGGAAGACATGAGCAATACTATAAACAATCTAGAGCTAGAATATGTGCAGAACACTTTACCCAACAAAATCAGAATACACATTTTTCTCCAGAGCTTATGAGTCATTGATCAAAATAGACTATATGCTTGGTCACAAAACAAGATTTTAAAAATTTAACAAAATTGAAATATACAATGAATCTTCTCTGACATACCTGAAATGATACTAAAAATCAATAACAGAGAGATCATTGGAAACTTTACGTATATATGGAAAGTAAAGCATACACTTTTAAAAATCAAGTGGGTCAAAAGAGAAATCACAAAAGCAATTGGCAATTATTTTGAGGCAAGTGAGCAAAAACAAAACATACCAAATCTTATAGATGCAGAAAAGCAATGTAGAGAAGGAAATTTATATCTCTGAATATTTACAATAAAAACAAAAAAGAAAGTTCTCGTATATGAAACCTAAATTTATTAGTTGAAGAACTGGAAAAAGAAGCACATAATAAATTCAGTAAGAACAGTTGGAATGAAATTATAAAAATTATATTGGAGATAAATGAAATAGAGAACTAGTACAAATGAAAGGATTGATTTAATCAAAAGTTCTTTCTTTGTAAAGATCAATAAAATCAGCATAACTCTAGCAATTCTGACAAAGACAAAATAAGGGAAGACATAAATAACTAAAATCAGAAATGAAAGGAGGGACATTCCATCAACCCCACAGAAATAAAATGGAGCATAGGAGCACATTATGCTCAATTTTGCCCCCCCAAAAAACAAATTAGATGAAATGGATAAATTTCTAGAAACATATAAAATACTTACACTGACTCAAGAAGAAATAGAAGATCTCAACTGAACAAAAACAACTAGAGAGATCTAATCAGTGATTAAAATCTTATAAAGAAAAACACAGGACCAGATTTCACCAACATTCCAAAAACACCAACACTGCTTATATTCCTCCAAAAATCGAACAGAGTAAACACTTCATAACTCATTGTATGTGGTTAGGATCACACTAACATCAAAGCCAGATAAAGATACCAAAATAAAATAACAAATAAAAATGTACAGTGAACATCTTTTTCAGGGACAAGACAAAGATATTCACGGTCACCAATATTATTCAACATTGTAGTTTTCTATCCATCCCAAGTGATTTGGGAAGAAAAATAAATAAATAAAAGGCATCCAAATTGGAAAGGAAGCTGTGAAACTTTCCAAGTCAACAGAAATAGAATCCCATTTATAGACAATTCTGAAAATGCTTACAACAAAGTTAAAAGCTAATAACTAATTCAGCAAATTGGAGGCTACAAATCAACATAAAAAAATAAGTGATGTTTCAATAGATTAGTAATTCACAATTTTGAGATGAAATCAATAACAAAATTCCTTAAATAAGAGAACTGTAAATGAAAAAAAATTTTTTTAATAGATTAATATCAGATAGCCAAGGTTGTAAAGAAATTACAAATTGCAAAATATTGCTGATAGTATTTTCAAAAGCCCTTAATAAATGTAAAAAACTTTCCCTGATGTTATATTTAAAGACAAAATATTGTTAATATGTCAATTCTACCCAAAGCACTTTACAAATTCCATGCAATCCAAATGAAAATTCCAAAAGATGTTTTTTTTGTTGTTGTTTTTTACATAAATGGAAAAGCCAAACATCAAAATTATTTGGAAGGATAAGAGGCCCCAAATAGCCAAAATGTCTTTAAAAAGAGCATAGTTGTCAGACACTCACATCCTGACGTTAAAGCATATTACTTAGCTAGGCTATGGCGCTGGCATAAAGATAGACATATTGACCTATGGAATATAATTGAGAATTCAGAAATAGGCCCTCACATCTACATCAAATGATTTTTAAAACAATTCATTGAAATATATCATTTATAAATGAACATACATAAGCAATACGTGTACAGTAAACATTGTGAACTTAAAAAACAAACATGCATAACATC
>JAKSZT010045979.1:0-11539 GCA_026826555.1 Tolypeutes matacus
AGAGTATATTATGGGAAACTATATGCCAACAAACTAGACAACCTAGAAGAAATGGACAAATTTCTAGAAACGTACAACCAACCTACTCTGACGCTACAAGAAATACAAGAACTTAACAAACCAATCACAATTAAGGAGATTGTATCTGTCATCAAAAATCTCCCAGCAAAGAAAAGTCCAGGACCAGATGGCTTCACAGGTGAATTCTACCCAAGCATTTCGAAAAGAATTAACACCAATCTTGTTTAAGGTCTTCCAAAAAATTGAAGAGGAGGGAAATTACCCAACACATTTTATGAAGCCAACATCACCCTAATACCAAAGCCAGATAAAGATTCTACAAGAAAGAAAATTACAGACCAATCTCTCTAATAAACATAGATGCAAAAATTCTCAACAAAATACTTGCAAATTGAGTCCAACAGCATATCAAAAGACTTATACATCACGACCAAGTAGGATTTATTCCTGGTATGCAAGGTTGGTTCAACATAAGAAAATCAATCAATGTAATACACCACATTAACAAATTGAGTAAAAAAACCACATGATCATCTCAATAGATGCAGAAAAGGCATTCGACAAAATCCAATATCCTTTTTTGATAAAAAACACTTCAAAAGATAGGAATAAAAGGAAAATTCCTCAAAATGATAAAAGGCTTATATGAAAAACCCACAGCCAACATCATACTCAATGGGGAAAGGTTGAAAGCTTTCCCTCTAAGATCAGGAACAAGACAAGAATGCCCGCTGTCACCATTGTTATTCAACATTGTACTAGAAGTTCTAGCTAGGCCAATTAGACAAGACAAAAAATTTAAAGGTGTCCGAATAGGAAAAGAGGAAGTAAAACTCTCACTGTTTGCAGATGACATGATCCTGTATTTAGAAAATCCTGAAGTATCCACAACAAAGCTACTTGAACTAATAAATGAGTTCAGCAAAGTGGCAGGATACAAGATCAACATGCAAAAATCAGTAATGTTTTTGTACACTAGTACTGAACAACCTGAGGAGGAAATCAGGAGGAAAATTCCATTTTCAATAGCAACAAAAAGACTCAAATACCTAGGAGTTAATTTAACCAAAGAAGTACAGTACCTATATGCAGAAAACTACAAAACAATGCTAAAAGAAATTTTAAAAGACCTAAACAAATGGAAAGACATTCCGTGTTCATGGATTAGAAAAATAAATATCATGAAGTTGTCAATCTTGCCCAAACTGATTTATAGATTCAATGCAATACCAATCAAATTGCAACAGCTTACTTTACAGAATTAGAGAAGGCAATTGCCAAATTCATCTGGAAGGGTAAGTGCACCTGAATAGCCAAAAGCATTATAAAAAAGAAGAGCAATGTGGGAGGAATTTCACTGCCTGACCTTGAAACATATTACAAAGCTACAGTGGTCAAAACAGCATGGTACTGGCATAAAGATAGACACATCGATCAGTGGAACAGAATTGACAACCCAGAAATATACCCTCACCTATACAGTCAACTGGTTTTTGACAAACCTACCAAGCCCACGCTAATGGTGTTGGGAGAACTGGATATATATAACCAAAAGAATGAAAGAGGGCCCCTATCTCACTCCCTATATAAGAATCAACTGAAAATGATCAAAGATCTAAATATAAAAACCAGGACCATAAAACTACTAGAAGAAAATGTAGAGAAACATCTTCAAGACTTTGTAGTAGGTGGTGGTTACTTGGACGTTACACCCAAAGCACATGAAACAAAAGAAAAAATAGATAAATGGGACCTCCTCAAAATTAAACACTTTTGCACCTCACAGGACTTTGTCAGAAGGGTGAAAAGGCTGCCAACTCAATGGGAAAAAATATTTGGAAATCACATATCTGATAAGTGTTTACTATCCAGGATGTATAAAGAGATGTTACAACTCAACAAAAAAAAAGACAAACAACCCAATTTAAAAATGGGCAAAAGACTTGAATAGACATTTCTCCAAAGAAGAAATACAAATGGCAAAAAACTCATGAAGAAATGCTCAACATCCCTCATGATTAGGGAAATGCAAATCAAATCTACAATGAGATCTCATTTCACACCTTTCAGAATGACCACTATTAAAAAGACAGAGAACTACAAGTGTTGGAGAGGATGTGGAGAGATAGGAACACTTCTTCACTGTTGGTGGGAATGCAGGATGGTACAACCACTATGGAGGACTGTTTGGCAGTTCCTAAAGAAGTTGAATATAGACTTGTCATGTGACCCGGCAATAGCACTACTGGGTATATACCCAGAAGAACTGAGAGCAGTGACACAAACAGACATCTGCACACCGATGTTCATAGCAACATTATTCACCATTGCCAAAAGGTGGAAACAACCCAGGTGTCCATCAACAGAAGAATGGATAAACAAACTATGGTCTATGCACACAATGGAATATTATGCAGCTGTAAAAAGAAATGAACTCGTAAAGCATATGGCAACATGGATGAACCTGGAGGACTTTATGTTGAGTGAAGCAAGCCAGACACAAAAGGACAAATACTGTATGAATGCGTTACTATGAACCAAATATATTGTGTAACATATTGTTTGATTCAAAGAAAAAAAAAGCATCAAATGAGATAACAATAAACTTCAATGAACTAAAAACCTTTATTCATATTGAATATTAAAAATTAGAGAAGTGAGTTCTTTGGGACTTCCACTCTCTGGGAAATTATGGGTTAGGATCTTCACTGATGCTAGCAAAGGGTCAGTAGCCTCATCATGAAAGACCCCAGGATACAGACACCCAATGAATCCTAAGGCTTGCTGGAGATGACCAATACATCTCTTATGTCCCCTCTCTAATGGTCCTAACAACAAATTCCACATGAAGGATAAGAGGTTTTTCCCATGGTAGTCTTGTGACACCTCTTTCCCAAATCCTGGCCAGCCCTGACCCAGCCCAGCCTTACATTTCAAAAGCAAGGCTCCCAACATTATGGGGGCCAAAATCGTCAAAGAAAGTTTAACTACCAAAGATCTCCCCACTCCTATATCTACTTGATGTTGGGAGACAATTCTCCATAAGTTGCTTGTGTTTCTGCACATCTTGCAAGCAGAGACGCTGACTGTCTTTGTTCCAAAGTATCTTTTCAAGAACGTTTGTATAGAGAATGGCCTTGGAAGATAAAGATTTAGTTATTGCCTGACCACGGGTACTAGAGCTACCTTGCTATCTGTATGCAGATTCCAGGAGGTGCTGGGAGTTTATATTTCTCGCCGGGAGACTTACAGTCAATGACTAACTGAAATGAGAGTAGGTGAGCCTTGCTCCTTTTCCTCAAGGCAATACAAACTCTGGAGTATAATTTATGCTCTGGAGCTTCCTGCCAGATCAGGCCAAGGCTGAACTTGCCCTGAAATGGTGCCCTTGCCTGGCTTCTTCCCTTTCCCCCACTCCTCTACTAATTTCTCCTGGGTATGCACCTTAATAAATTTCCTGCAAATGTTTGGCCCAGAGTCTGCTTCTAGGAGATCTTGACCTAGAAGAGACAGTAATTCTCAACCCTGGTTATATATTATGATCAACGGGAGTATCTTTTTAAAAATTTGAAACCAGGTCCCACCCCAGACCAATTAAATCAAAATCTCAGACAATGGAACCAAGGTGTTCATATGTTTATGAGCTCCCCAGATGATTCTAATGTTCAGCACTGGTTTAGGCCATTGGGGGCCACCTTTTTCAGGTAGTTTAAGTTCATTTGCTATGTTCCCAGCATTCAAACTAGCCTAGTAGAAATCTTTCTAGGAAATTACCCAGCCCAGGAAATCCTCTAGTCCAAAAACTTGGCAGCAACGTGGCCAAGCACAGGAAATAGAAGAATGCTTTCGTTTGGCAGTCCTAGCAGAGATATTGGGCATCTGGGGGCAGCCCTGGAAATGGGAAGGGCCTACAGGGCTTTTCTAGGGAAAGGTGTGTATAGCTGGTGTGGCAGTTTGATATTGTTTAAGAATTCCAAAAATAGATGTTGGATTATGTTTATAAACTGGTCTGTCCCTCTGGGCATATTAGATTATGGTGGATTCAGAGGTTTCACTTTTTAAATATTGATTAAGTTTTGATTGGGCCACATCAGTAGGATGTTGCAACCCCGCCCCCTTGGTGGGTGGGGACTTACAGAGAAAAGACATGGCAAAGGACAAGAGTTGGTAGTTTTGATATTGGAGCCCGGGCAGTAAACACACAGGAGAAGAACACAGAGGAATCGAGATGGCTCCTTAGACACAGCAGAAGCCCCAAAGAGAGAGAGACAGAGCCGTTCACCTAATAGTCTACAGCTGGCCTTGCGGAGAGAGCACAGAAGCTGAGCCTAGAGAGAAACGAGCCCCGGGAAGAGAGGAACCCAGGATGCCTGAACTCTTGGCAGATGTCGGCAGCCATCTTCCTCCAACACATGGCAACAGACTTTGGAGAGGGAAGTAACTTATGCTTTATGGCCTGGTAACTGTTAGCTTTTATCCCAAAGAAATACCCTTTATGAAAGCCAACAGATTTCTGGTATTTTGCATCAGTACCCCTTTGGCTGACTAATACAGCTGGCAAGCAAAAGCAGACCACTAGAATCCCCCAGGACCCTGAAGAGACCACTGCTGTCCATGTTGGTCTCTGAATCCAATCTTGCAGGGATATTTGGTGATACCACATCCACAATGAGTCTCATCTCAACAGCATCTCTGGACTCCTAACTTCAGGCAGCCTAAAGGTGTGTTTCACAACTTACAGCCCCAAATACCCCTGGAAAACCTGACCATAGCCTTAATTTTAGCCAGTTCCTCTGCCACATTCACTAACACTAATTTGTCTCTAACATTAGTCCCTCATCAGAACCAGCTACCACTACCCAGATTTTGAAAAAGATTTCCCAATTTCATGGAAACCCAGTCCCCCAGTCTTCTACTTCCAGCTACCATGTGTATCCCCATTATCATTTGTCACCCAGAGCACAGCTGCAGCCAGGTGCTCTTTTGCCATACCCTCTTTAGACAGGTATCTGGCAGCATGGATCTGCTACTTACCTAGCCCTCATGGAATGTTCCTGCAGTCAATTACCACCTTCCTCCATATGGAACACCCTTTATCCCAAAAACTACAGGTTTCTCTCTACCATCTCCCAGGACCCATATGTCTTGATCCCACTGACACAACCCAATGCTTAGCAGACTTCCTGGCATATGAAGATGCTCAAAAAAATCTGATGGAGGAAAGGTGGTTAGTCATCGGATTTTTTTTTTTTTTAGAAATCCTCTAGTGGGCCAAGAAAAATTAGAAAATCTATGCATGTCCCCCACCCCACCCTCCCACTTCAAGTGGCAGACCTTTGGCATCTCAGTGGAATGCTACTATAACTGAGTCAACCTTCCCTTCCCCATTTGTACTCACCAGATCACAGGTCAAGGCTCACCTTCAGGCAAAATGTCTCTGCCAAAGGGAAAGTAATCTTAAGTATGACCAGATAAAAAGCCAAGTATAACCATACCATGTCTCAGCAATCATCCTATCCACCTCCCCATGCCCTGTTCCAGCCTCCTTAGTGCCATACCTGGGGCCCATATGCTCAAGTATCCTGGCTTTTACATTATTTTTGGCCAGCCCTCTCCACCCAGCTTCACACTCTTACAAGCTCTCATGTTGAGAATCTGGACTTTGGAAAAGAGAGATCTGTTTTGGAATCCTGACTTTATCACTTACAAGCCTTGTCTCCCTTCACTTTTCAATTTAACAAACTTCCAGCAGTATTGTGGGATTTGGAGGTAATCAGAGGATTAGTGAGATCTAGCAGAGCACCTGCACACAGTAGGTGTTTTAAAATGGCCCCCCATTATTATTATCATTATTGGACATAAGTTAATATTTGACATCCAGATACCACCACAATTATAAAAATGAGATCTAATGCCTGAACCAGAATACAGTGCCCTTCCCTCCAGTCCTGAGACCTGAGCAGCACATTTCCCAATGGTTCTCATAAGCTTCCCACAAACTTAAGAGGGGAAATACCAAACACTATAAGAAATTATTTTTTATTTTGAAATTGCAATTCTGTAAGCCATTTAAAATCCTTAAGCTGAACTCTTCTATCCTAAAAGGAGCCAGCTTGTCAGCTTTCCTTAATGGTAGCACACAAAATTAACTTTTCAAATGAAAAGTCCATACAAAATTGAATTAGCTCCTGTGATTCTCAGCCCTACCCTCTCATCAGAAGAAATACCTGTGGAGTTTCATAAGCCATCCTCACACTTGAACTCCAACCAAATAGTTCCACTCCTATGGGCTTTTGAGGGCCGCAGATAACTGATCACATGTTTTAAAAGCTTCCTTGAGGATTCTGATGACCAGTCAAGGTTAAGCACCACTGACTTACTCTCTGTTTACAAATAATTCAAAATTGTGCACAGGATATGATGCAGAGCTAGACACAGACTTGCACCAAGGAGGCTGCGAGAAGCCTCTGCTTCTGCCCCACCTTTGTTCTGCTTGTCTGGATATGTTAACGAAGACATTACCTCATTCCCGTGGTAGCCTCACAAGGCTTCAGAGAAGTGGCGCCTCTGCTGTTCCTAGGCAGATTCTACCTCAGACCAGAAGCTAGAGGGAAAAGGTGGGTGTTGTGGGGAGTAGCAAAGGAAAGCACAGAGAAGCAGGGAGAGGGAAAGGAGTAAAGCTGCATCTATGCACCAGGCTGTCAGAAAAGAGATGTGACTGAATAACAAAAGAATTTCCATAAAGAACAGTGTTCCATACAAGCTCTTTAGAGATTGCCTGGTTTGCTGCGCTGTAAATAATGCTGCTTCTGCTTTTATGTCTCTTTTAGAGAAAATTATTGCCAAGAGTTGTTTTTATTTTCCTCTGCATCTTATTCCCTATCCCCCCTCTGTGACGGTACACTATTTAGTATGTTATTCCTCTTATTCTCAGATCCAGTAGAACAGGATACCTGGCACAGACTTCTTTCTACACATATTTGTGTCGAACTAATGAATGGTGAGGTAGTAAACGGACTGCTTTCCACACGCGAAGTACCACAGACTTCAGGAAGCCTTTCAACTCTGTCCCCCGGCAGAATGCATCCCTCCTTCCTCTGGGCAGGCAGAGCTTAGCACTGCACTTGCAGCAGCCTAACCAGTCCTCTAGATCACTGGAATGTCTGTCTCTCACCAGGCCATAAGCGCCTCAGGTAAAGGGACTGCTTGATTCCCCAGCTCCTAGCACAGTCCTGGTGATGAGTAGGCTCTCGAATATTTGCTACATCCAAGCCAATTTTCTTCTCAATACTGCTCGACTGGTGTCTGATTTCCTCACCACTTAGAATGAAATCAATGCCAGAAAGGGAAAAGTCATAAGGTAGATTCCTGGTCAAACAACTCCTTTATGATATAACTACAGATAATCCACAAGATCTCTATGGGTTTTCATATCTGAAAACCAAGTGGACTAAATCAGCTCTAAGGGTGCTTCGAGTCATGGAGATTGAAGCATAAGCATATACAAGGCATTTGGGAGCATGGCACTGTAGAAAAGCAGGTGAACCTGTGTAAAGGCCCTTCAGCTCAACCTTACTTCATTTAAACCTCACCATAAGTTTGAAATGTGCATTTTATTCCCATTTGAAGAATGAAAAATAGAGTCTCAGAGGTTTGGTTTATTCATAATCAGTTACTTAGAGTCTGCCCAGGATTTGAATCCAAATCTGCTGAAATCCACAACCCACTCTCTCTAACCTTCATGCACTTCTTCTCTCATGAGAGACTGTCCAATACAAGATGGTGTCCTGGTGATGCTTCCTGAAGACCTGGTGGCTTCATTAGGATGGAAAAGAGTTTTTAGCCTTCCTTTTATACAGGTCATAGTAGAAGATAGAGTTGCATAGCATGACATTACAGTATTGCTAAATGATATCTTTCTTCTGACCACCTTAATTCCCTCATTGGAGCCTACTAAAAGAGCCAGGGGCCTTTAAAAATTGTTTTATTTCCATTATTATGAATGAAGAGGGGACTTCGGGAAGATGGTGGTCTAGTAAAACACGGGAATCTCTTCTCCAGAAAAATAGCTAAAGGACAGGCTGAAGCAGCCCCTAAAAAGATCTTCTAGGTTTAGGACAGCAGATGAAGGCTACACACCACCCAGAGGAGAGAGGGACAAAAGAGGGAAATCGTGAGGACAGAACCATGAGTTGTAAGTAGCAGCTTTTGCTGCTGCCGGCACTCTCCCCCACACTAAAGACTTTTTAGAATTCCCGGCCTCTGGGCCAGTGATTACAGACAAAGGGGGCTCCAGGGATCTACCACCCCAGGAAAGGGGAAAGAGAGGGGCACAGCCTAAGGCTGACTCAGGTTATGACCCGCAAATTTGGGCTACGTGCCCCAAGGACCCTCCAAGCCAGGTGGGACTACAGGGTGGTTTGCCCTGGGGACCAGCGAAGGACTGGAGAAATCCAACCCTCACAATCTCCCTCTCTTCTAGCCTGGACTAATTGTTGAGGACTACACAGGAGAGGGGAGAGAGAGCCTGGGGCTGACCCTGCTTTTGACTCGCAGTTTGGTCTGCCCTGTCCTGAGAGCCCTTCCAGGCTGGGTGGGGCTGCGCCATTGTTTGCCTTGGAGCCTGCAAGGAGCTAAAGGCATACAAACCTCCCAATCTCCTCCTCTACTAACAGGGACTGATTGTTGAGGATTCAGAGGGAAGTGAAAATATTACATAGCTGCAAAAAGGGAGGGGGCTGCCAGAGAAGACTGGAGAACTGTCTCAAAATGTTTGAATTACAAGGCTCTTAGCCTCCAGACAGGAAACTCTATCACATTGATCTGGTCTGTAGCACAACAAATACACTCCAAACAGGAATTGAATTGAGAGCTACTAAAGAATGCCATTTCCTGGCAGACCAAGAAAGTGCACATAAGAAAATTAAAAATAAATAGGAGATACTTACCTGGCAGGGGAGATACCATGATCACGAAGGTGGTTTTCCCAGGGCGAGGCTGATCCATTGCACTCCCGATGTGCTGACCCCTGCGATTTCCCCAAATGTGGGAAACTTGACTGCATAATTTGTGGTAGTGGGAGACTGCGTTCGCGCTCTCCCCTAAATAAATAAATAAATAAATAAATAAATAAATAAATAAATAAATAGGAGAGCCTTTTTCTGGCCTCTATAGCCGCCCTGCCCAAGGCCCTAAGAAGCAACTCTACAACCAATTACTGGGTCCAGTGCCTAGTTCTGAGCAACCAGCAGGACAATCCTAACAATACAGGTCGAGCCAAAAATCAAAGAGCCGTGGTAACTCGTAGCCTTCTGCCACTAAATCCCTATAAAAGAGAAAGAGGTTTAGCATCTGAGTAAACTGCATCCTAACCAGATGCCTAAACACCAGCAAAAAATTATGAGCCATACTAAGAAAATAGAAGACATGGCCCAAGAAAAGGAATACATCAAAGTCCCAGAAGAGATGCAAAATTTGAGAGAACTAATTTGTGAATTGAGCACAAAATACAAAATCAAATTAATGAGTTGAAAGACAATATAGTTAAATAGATAAATGACACCAAGAAGACATTGATCGAATGCAAAGAAGATTTGAAATCCTAACAGAAAAGTAACGGAGTTCATGGGATTAAAAGCACATACGTGAAGTCAAAAACACATCTGAGGCATACAACAGCAGACTCAAAATGGTAGAAGAAAGAATAAGTGATATCGAAGACAGAGCAGCTAAAATTGAAGAGAGGAAAAACAGAGAGGGAAAAAAATGGAAAAATTTGAGCAGGGGCTCAGAGAGTTGAATGACAACACAAAATGCAACAACATATGTGTCATGGGAGTTCCAGAAGGGGAAGAGAAGGGAGAGGGGGCAGAAAGAGTATTTGAAGAAATAATAGCTGAAAATTTCCCAACTCTCATGAGAGAAATGAACTTCTTTGTCCAAGAAGCACATCGTACCCCAATCAGAATAAAACCAAAGAGACCTATGCCAAGACACATACTATGCAGAATGTCAAATGTCAAAGATAAACAGAAAATTCTCAGAGCAGCAAGAGAGAAGCAAACGATCATGTACAAGGGATGTCCAGTAAGACTTAGTGCAGATTTCTCTTCAGAAACCATGGAGGCGAGAAGACAGTGGCATGATACAATTAGGAAACTGAAAGAGAAAATCCGCCAGCTGAGAATTCTTTATCCAGCAAAACTGGCCTTCAAATATGAAGGTGAGTATAAAATATTCACAAACAAACAAAAACTAAGATAGTTTGCAAAAAAGAATCCACCTTTGCAGGAAATATTAAAGGAAGCCTTAGAACCGGAAAGAAAAAGGCAGGAGAGAGACGCTTGGAGGAGAGTATAGAAGAAAGAAAAGCAGAAAGGATAACCAAAAGAGTAAAAAGAGAGACAAAAACAAGATGACGTGTGAAAACAAAAGAAAAAATAGAAGAAGTATATAGTACATTTACAGTAATATCATTGAATGTGAATGGATTAAACGCCCCAATCAAAAGATACAGGCTGATAGAATGGATAAAAGAACATGAGCCACCCATATGTTGCTTACAAGAAACTCACCTTAGACCCAGGGATACAAACCAGCTGAAAGTGAAAGGTTGGAAAAAGATACTCCACACGAATAGTAAACAGAAAAGAGCAGGGATAGCTATACTAATCTCAGACAAAACAGACTTTAAATGCAAAAAAGTGATAAGAGATATGGAAGGTGATTATGTATTAGTAAAAGGGACGATCCTCCAGGAAGATATAACAGTCATAAATATCTATGCACCTAACCAGGGTGCCCCAAAATATATGAGAAAAACTCTGGTAAAACTGAAGGGAGAAATAGACATTTCTACAATAATCGTTGGAGACTTCAAAACCCCTCTCACATCATTAGACAGAACAACTAGACAGAAGGGCAACAAGGAAACAGAGGACTTGAACAATATGATAAACAAGTTAGACCTAACAGACATATACAGAAAACTGCACCCAAACTCAGCGGGTTATACATTCTTCTCAAGTGCCCATGGATCTTTCTCCAGGACAGACCACATGTTAGGTCACAATACAGCTCTCAATAAATATAAAAAGATTGAAATTATACAAAGCACCTTCTCAGATCATAATGGAATGAAACTAGAAATCAATAATAGACAGGAAAAGAGTAAGTTTGCAAATGTGTGGAGACTGAACAACACACTCTTAAATATTTGGTAAGTCAAAGAAGAAATTGCAAGTGAAATCAATAAATATATTGAGACAAATGAAAATCAGAACACAACGTTTCAAAACTTATGGGATATGGCGAAGGCAGTCTTGAGAGGGAAACTTATATCCCTAAATGCCTATATTAAAAAACAAGTAAGAGCTAAACTCAAAGATTTAACTAAAAACTAGAGAAACTAGAAAAAGAACAGCAAACCAATCCCAAAGCAAGCAGAAGGAAAGAAATAATAAAGATTAGAGCAGAAATTAATGAAAATGAGAACAGAAAAACAATAGAGAAAATCAAC
>JAKSZT010045993.1:0-31956 GCA_026826555.1 Tolypeutes matacus
AGGAATTATTTTGGGTCCTGCATTTGGCTAAAAAAAAAAAAAAAAAAAAAAAGTGAGGTCACCTCAACAATTGAAAAATAAATTCTTTTTAATTTAGTTTAATAGCTAAAAGCTGCTTCAGGACCTACATATAGAACCCTGTGGGGAAATTCATTGATAAACACAAGTAGGCAGGAAGGATCCACTTGGACCCTAGGGGTATCATTGACCCCCGTTCTTTCCTTCTTCTTTTTTCTTTTTTTTTTTTATTTTTTTTTATTTTTTATTAGTATTAACTTTTTCCTTTCAGACCTTTCTCTACTATTCTCTACCTCCTCATAATTCTAGCCTTCTAAATCACTTCTAACTTTTATCAACATTTCTATTATCCTTCTGCCTTCCTTACATCTTTTGATTCCTCTGGCCCTAACCTTTTGCCTTCAAGGGAACATAGAAAGAAGTAAGGAAATAAAATAAGAAGAAAAACTGCCAAAGAGAAAACTTAACTCACACGCAGAACCAACAGCTAAATAAAATTCTAGAGCATAGAGAAAAGCTAATCAACTGAACAAACCCATCAAGATAATATGATGACCAGAGGGCAACAGAAAAATACAAATGACTCTGAAACACTGGAAAACATGGAACAGTCCAGTGCACAAAATAAAAACCAGGAAGCAATGCAGTACATCGAACAACTAATCAAAGCTATCCAAACAAATATCATGGACCAACTTAAAGAACTGAAGGAAGAGATTAAGGATATAAAGAAGACACTGGGAGAACATACTGAAAAAATAACTAACACACCTAAAAACGTAATGGATATGATGGCGAACAAAGACACAAGTCAAGAAATGAAAAAGACGCTGGACTCACATGGCAGCAGAATTGAACAGGCAGCGGAAAGAATTAGTGATATGGAAGACAATACAGTTGAAATCAAAGAGATTGTAGAAAACATAGACAAAAAGATAGAAAAAATCCAGTATGGTCTCAGGGAATTAACCGATAATGCAAGACGCACACACATACGCATTATGGGCATCCCAGAAGGAGAAGAGAAGGGAAAGGGAACAGAAGGAGTGTTGAAGGAAGTTATGGCTGAAAATTTCACAACTCTATTGAGAGAGATGGATGTGCAGATCCAGGAAGCACAGCGCACCCCAAATAGTATAAATCCCAACAGGCCAACTCCAAGACATATACTTGTGAAATTGTCCAATGCTCAAGACAAAGAGAAAATATTCAAGGAAGCAAGAGAAAAGAGAACCATCACATAGAAGGGAAGCACAATAAGATTAAGTGCTGATTTCTCAGCTGAAAACTTGGAGGCAAGAAGACAGTGGTATCACATAGTCAAAACACTAAAAGAAAAAAACTTCCAGCCACGAATTCTCTATCCAGCAAAATTGGCATTCAAAAATGATGGAGAGTTCAAAATATTCACAGATAAACAGCAATTAAGAGAGTATGTCAAGAAGAAACCAGCACTTCAAGAAATACTAAAGGAATCTCTACAAATTGAAAGGAAAAAACAAAGGAGAGAGAGTTGGAGGAGAGTTTAAAAACAACTGAAAACTCAAAAAGAGAAACAAAACAACATATGACATACATTAACCCAAAGAAAAAATGACTGAAGTAAGAAATTCTTACGAGTAATAGCACTGAATGTTAATGGATTAAATTCACCAATCAAAAGACACAGATTGGCAGAATGGATAAGAAAATATGATCCATCTATATGCTGTCTACAAGAAACCCACCTTCGGCCCAGGGATTCAAGGAGGCTGAAAGTGAATGGCTGGAAAACCATTTTACAAGCTAACAATAGCCAAAAAAGGGCAGGAGTAGCTATTCTAATATCAGACAAAATAGACTTTAAATGCAAAACTATTGTAAGAGACAAAGATGGGCACTACATATTAGTAAAATGAGTAATCTCTCAAGAAGAGAGAACAATCATCAACATTTACGCACCTAAATGAGGTGCCTCAAAAGACGTGCGGCACACTCTGGAAAAACTGAGATGAGAAATAAATTCCTCTACAATTATAGCAGGGGACTTCAACACACCACTATCATCATTAGACAGAACATCTAAGCAGAGAATCAATAACGAAACGAAGGCACTCAAGAATACATTAGAAGATTTGGACTTAATAGACATGTACAGAACACTACACCCAAATACAGCGGGATTTACATTCTTCTCCAGTGCACATGGAACATACTCCAAAATAGACCACATGCTAGGCCACAAAACAACACTCAATGAATTCAGAAAGATTGAGATTATACAAAGTAATTTCTCTGACCACAACAGAATGAAGTTG
This sequence comes from Tolypeutes matacus, assembly GCA_026826555.1. Taxonomy (NCBI): domain Eukaryota; kingdom Metazoa; phylum Chordata; class Mammalia; order Cingulata; family Chlamyphoridae; genus Tolypeutes; species Tolypeutes matacus. Next base: position 2,316 of record JAKSZT010045993.1, read on the forward strand.
GAAATCAATAACGGCCATAGAAACAGGTTAGGCACAGGATATGGAAGTTAAACAACACACTCTTAGACCAAGAGTGGGTCAAAGAGGAAATTTCAAAAGAAATCAGTAACTACCTTGAAACTAATGAAAACAACAACACAACATATCAAAACCTATGGGATGCAGCGAAAGCAGTCCTGAGAGGGAAGTTCATAGCCATAAATTCATATATTAAAAAAGAAGAAAGAGCTAAAATTGAAGACCTAACTGCACACTTGGAGGAATTGGAAAAACAACAACAAACTAAACATAAAGGAAGTAGAAAACAGGAAATAACCAAGATTAGAGCAGAACTAAATGAAATAGAGTATAAGAAAGCACTGGAAACAATAAACAAAACCAAAAGCTGGTTCTTCGAGAATATCAACAAAATTGACAAACCCTTAGCCAGACTAACAAAGAAAAAGAGAGAACAGATGCAAATACATAAAATAAAGAATGCGCAAGGTGATATCACTACTGACCCCACAGAAATAAAGAGTATCATAAGAGGATACTTTGAAAAATTATATGCCAACAAGAATGACAATTTAGAGGAAATGGAGAAGTTTCTAGTAACCCACAAACAGCTGACATTGATGAAAGGAGAAATAGATGAACTCAACAGCCCAATTACAAGTAAAGAGATAGACTCAGTCATTAAAAACCTCCCAACTAAGAAGAGTCCAGCACCAGATGGCTTCACAGCTGAATTCTATGAAACATTCTGGAAAGAGTTAACACCAATTATACTTAAGCTCTTCCAAAAAATAGAAGCAGAAGGAATATTACCTAACTCATTCTATGATGCCAACATTACCCTAATACCAAAACTAAATAAAGATACCACAAGAAAGGAAAATTACAAACCAATTACTCTAATGAACCTAGATGCTAAAATCCTTAACAAAATACTTCCTAATCTCATTCAACAACATATCAAAAGGATTATATACCATGACCAAGTGGGTTTCATCCCATGTATGCAAGGATATTTCAATATAAGAAAATCAAACAATGTAATACACCACATAAACAAACTGAAAGAAAAAAATGAAATGATCATCTCCATAGATGCAGAAAAAGCATTTGACAAAATACAGCACTCTTTCCTCATGAAAACAGTACAAAAGATAGGAATAGATGGAAACTTTCTGAAAATGATAAAGGGTATATATGACAAACACAAAGCTAACATAATTTTCAACGGTGCAATCCTTAAAGCCTTCCCTCTGAGTTCGGGAACAAGACAAGGATGCCCACTATCACCACTCCTATTTAACATTGTTTTAGAAGTACTTGCATGAGCACTGAGACAAGAAAAGTACATAAAAAGCATCTAGATTTGAAAAGAAGAAGTAAAAATTTCATTATTTGCAGATGACATGATCCTATACATAGAAAGTCCTGAGAATTGACAACAAGGTTTCTAGAACTTATAAAGGAGTTCAGTAATGTTGCAGGCTATAAGATCAATGCTCAAAAATCACTAGCATTTCTGTACACCAATAACCAGCAAACTGAGGAGGAAATCAGGAAAAAAATACCATTTACAATTGTAAACAAAAGAATCGAAAACCTAGGAATAAATTTAACTAAACATGTAAAGGACTTATATACAGAAAACTACACAACACTGTTAAAGGAAATCAAAGAAGACTTAAATAAATGGAAAAATATTCCCTGTTCATGGATGGGAAGATTAAACATCATCAAGATGTCTATCCTACCCAAACTAATCTACAGATTTAATGCAATCCCAATAAAAGTCAACACTATATTTTTTAAGGAACTGGAAAAACTAACCACAAAATATATTTGGAGAGGTAAGAGGCCCCGAATTGCCAAAGATATATTGAAAAAGAAAAATGAAGTTGGAGGTATCACATTACCTGACTTTAAAACATACTACAAAGCTACAGTGATCAAAACTGCATGGTATTGGCACAAGGATAGACCTACTGACCAATGGAACCGGATTGAGAGTTCTGATATAGATCCTCGCATATACAGTCATCTGATATTTGACAAGGCCACGAAACCCACTCAGCTGGGAGAGAGTGGCCTCTTTAACAAGTGGTGCTTGGAGAACTGGATATCCATATCCAAAAGAATGAGAGAAGAATACCATCTCACACCTTATACAAAAATCAACTCAAGATGGATCAAAGATCTAAATATAAGAGCCAAAACCATAAAAACCTTGGAAGATAATGTAGGGAAGCATCTACAGGACCTTGTAATAGGAAATGGTTTCATGAATTTCACACCCAAAGCACGAGCAGCAAGAGAAAAAATTGATAAATTGGATCTCCTCAAAATTAAAAACTTCTGCACCTCAAGGATGTTATTAAGAAAATAAAAAGGCAACCTACCCAATGGGAAAAAATATTCGGCAACCATGTATCTGATAGGAGCCTAATATCCTGCATATATAAAGAAATCCTTAATCTCGAAAATAAAAGGACAAACAACCCATATAAAAAATGGGCAAGTGACCTGAAAAGACACTTCTCCAAGGAAGAAATACAAATGGCTAAAAAGCACATGAAAAAATGCTCAACATCACTTGCTATCAGGGAAATGCAAATCAAAACTACAATGAGATACCATCTTACACCCATCAGAATGGCAGCTATTAAAAAAAACAGGAGACACTAAATGTTGGAGAGGATGTGGAGGAATAGGAACCCTCATCCACTGCTGGTGGGACTGTGGTATGGTCCAGACACTGTGGAGGACAATTTGGCGGCTCCTCAGAAAACTAGCAATAGATCTTCCGTATGATCCAGCAATTCCACTGCTGGGTATATACCCAGAAGAACTGAAAGCAAAAACAAAAACAGATATATGCACACCAATGTTCATAGCGGCATTGTTCACCATTGCTAAAAGTTGGAAGCAGCCCTGGTGCCCATTAACAGACGAATGGATAAGCAAAATGTGGCACATACATACAATGGAATATTACTCAGCTGTAATAAGGAACAAAGTTTTAACACATCGAAAAACGTGGATGAATCTTGAAGACCTTATGCTGAGTGAGGCAAGCCAGGCACTGAAGGATGAACAGTATATGACCTCACTGATCTGAACTGAGGAAAGTGAGCAGTCTCTGAGAACCATTGTCTGAAAGATAGGTTAACAAAGGAGAGTAAGAGAAGAGCAGGCTTTGAGCCATCACCCATATGGACATAATCTATGGTAAAGGGATAGAGTGTGGTTGCATGTTGTGTGTTGGTGCAGACGAGTAGTGGTGTTCCTGGGTTTGTTGGTGCAGCACTGGGTGGGGGTGGATTAGGAAGTGCTGGTTCATATCCCCAGGGCATGTAACTGTGAATCTTGACCTTCCATGGTTGGGAGAGGAGGGTATCACGCGCCCTGGGGGGCTGGGGAGAAGGGAACAGTCAAGATCTAATGGGTTGTTTGGTGGTAATGGGGAAAATTTTTCATTACCTTACAATAATGGACACAGGACATGGTAAATATCATCAAAATTACTAAACTGTATCATCTAAATTGTAAACTATAGTGTAAATCACTGACAATGTTTAGTTGCTATATTTTGCTATCTGCATAACAGTTATAACAATGCTAACAACCAAAAAAAAGGGGGGGAGAGATAATATGGGGTGGGGAAGGGGAGTGGTTTGGTATCTAGGAGTCTCCAGCACTCCGTGTGTGACTTTGCTGTGAACTAAAACTTCTTTGAAAATTAAATGAAAAATTGGGAGACAATGGGGATTGAGAGGAGGAAGGTGTCATGGCACACCAGACATCCGATAACACATTGATAAAGGGAAGGAAAAAAGGGAAAAAAGAAAAGAGAAAGGAAAAAAATTGAATATATATATATATATATGTATTTTAAACGCATTTCCTTTGCTTTTTTGCCCATTTTTTGAATGTCCCAATCCACTAATTATATTTTATTTTGTTTTGTTCTTTGTTTGATTATTTGTTTTTTTTTCCTTCTCTCTCTTTTTTTTCCCCCTGAGTTTCCTTGTTTGTCTCTTGCATGTAAGCTTATCACACTTGTTTCTTTCTCCTAGTAAGTGTATTTGATTATTTTATTGACTAATGTTCATGGAGGATTTGGATCACAGAAGGGTTACAATGGGTACTGCAGGGGATTATTGTGAGGGACTGTCTGGGGGGGTGTTCATGGGGATATGTTCAGCCGAATATACATGAAAGATATACAAAATCATTAAAAGGAACGGGGGTTGCGGCATGGTCACGATGGGTGGATAATCACACAATAAATGAGGGAATCTGAATTCCTAGCCTGGAGAGCTCTGCCACAGTCTCCAAGGGAGCAGCAATAGTCCTCTGAGTGTAGGGACAGTGCCTGTCAAAATAGGATGACCCACTGATGTGTTTTTTGTTTTTTTTTTTTAATTGATGACAACCCTTGTGAGTCTTTGCTCTTGTAAATGAGACTTAGCCTGCAGTTGTGGGGTGCCTAAGGGTTGCCACCTGAGAGCCTCCTTGTTGCTCAAATGTGGTCTCTGTCTAAGCCAAACTCAGCATATGATTGCATTACCTTCCCCCCAACGTGGGACATGACTCCCGGGAATGAGCCTTCCTGGCAATGAGGGATTAATACCAAGTGCCAATTGGCAACACAACTGGAAAAAGACCTTGAATAAACGGGGGAAATGGTAAAGACAAATGAGTTCAAGTGGCTAAGAGTCTTCAAAGAGAGTCGGGAGTTCATCCCAGAGGTAACTCTTACGCACACCTCAGTAGGAGCTCATAGAGCATCTAAGGGCCTACCACCCCACTCAGTGGGGTTCCTGAGAGCTCCGGAGACACCCTGGTCCTATATAAGGGGGGATAGCCCCAGAGACTGATGCCTTATCAGTGGGTTCTATTTTGGATTCTGTGCTCCTGAGAGTGACAGAATTAGACTCAAATAAGTCCTCCCTGCACATGGTTCACCAGTCCCTTCTATTCAAACCTATATGTGATGCTGGAGTTTTGAGGTATACTTCCAGAGACTGGAGCCTACAGCCTACCTATGTGCCAGCTGTGCATGAAATCCAGGTGGAGCTGCAACTCCTACCCTACAGCTCAATGGACTCATCCAAGTCACCTGGTGAGGAGACAATTATGGGTAATGGCCATCCCAGGGAATGGAGAGGGCCTGCATCTGCAGGCAAGATCATCCCACCCACCATCTCCTTGGGATATAAGCCCTCTCTCACTTGGAGTTGGAGTGGACATCACCATTCCAGTCCCCTCAGGATTCCGGGAAGAACTATGGACTAGAGTGGACTTGATGGTATTCTCTTGTTCACATATGGTGATTCTAGCAAAGCAAGAAATTATGGCAATGAGGTGGAGCCAGTGGCCACTTGACACTTTTGGGGTAGGGAGGGGATGAGCAGTTGAAATACAGGGTCTTCTTTGGGAGTTGGAGGTTGTCCTGAGTACTGTTGTGGCAACGGATGTAGGCCATTTTAAATCAGCCCACACTACTCAGAACTGAGTGGGAGAGAGTGTGGTCTACAGTGTGAACTGTGGTCTATGGTTGGTGGCAAGGCTCCAGGATGTGTAAGTTCATTGAGGGTGGTGGGCCACACTGTGGGAGATGTTTGTGTGGGATGTGGTGGGAGGTGTGGGAGGTGGGCAACATGGGAATCCCAGTGGGTTCCATTTAATATTTTGGGTAATCTAAGCACCTCTTAAAATATATATATATATAACATTTTTGTAAGCAAATACACATATATGCATATATATTTATATCTCGTTTTGCAAATGTTTGCATGTATTGTGAGAATTTTGATTTTTACCCATAATAAAATAAATAAATAAATAAATAAATAAATAATAAAATAAAATAAATAAAAAAGTGTGAGGTGGAGCTGGTGGCTTGTGGATGCTTTTTGTGCAGGGAGGGAAATGGCAGTTGAAATACAGGGTCTTTTTCAGGACTTGGGGTTTGTCCTGAGTGGTGTTCTGTCCACAGAAGTAGGCCATTTTACGTACGCATATAGCATGCAGAACTGTGTGGTAGAGAGTGTCGTCTATGATGTGAACTGTGATCTATGCTTGGTAACAAGACCCCAGGGTATGTATATCCATTGTGGGTGATGTGCCACACTGATGAAGGATGTTTGGGTGGGATGAAGTGGGAGGTGATGAAGGTTGGGAACATGTGAATCCCTGTAATTTCTGTGTAATATTTAAGTAATCTATGCAAATTTAAATATATATATATACCATTTATATAAGTAAATGCACATATGTGCATATGTATTTATATATATCACTTTACAAATATTATTATGTATTGTGAAATATTTGATTTTTACTTACAATTTTAAAAAATGAAAGACAATGCTACAATAATGGGCAGCATTATTAGTAAAGTGGTAATTTTTAAATGCTTACCCAGAATGTAATGGATTGAAGAACCAGTGAAAACAACCAGGATAATTTGAAATACGTGGAAAGCCAATCTTTACACAAATTAAGAGAAATCTCGAGTTCTGATGCATGAATCAGTGTTAACAAATTGAACACACATGGGTGTGGAAGAAGGTGTGGGAGGAGCAGATCTCAGATCAAACTGTATGTATACTTTTCCCAGAGGAGAAAGACATTCTGAATTGCACAGTCACAGCCACTCCCTTAAAAAATTGGCAACAATTTGCACAGACAGAAGGTGGAGATTCTTTGGAGATTCACATTCGTGACATTCACAGGGTTTCTCTCCCAATGAATGTAATGTTTAATGAGATACTGCTTCTGGCTGAAGGCTATTCCACATCCCTCCACTATTAATTTTCTCATGGTCAGTGAGATTTGACTTGCTACTGAAGTCTTTCTTACATTCCTTACATATACAGGGTTTCTCTCCAGTTTGTCTTCTCTGGTGTTTAATGAGGCTTGATTTCTGAATGAAACCTTTCCCACATCCATCACATTCCTAGACATTCTCTCCTGTATGTATTCTAAGATAGTTAATGATGTTATCCTCCTGGTTGAAGGATTTTCCACATTTATTGCATATATAGGGTTTTCTCCAGAATTAATGCTCTGGTGTTTAAGGAAATATTTCTATTGGCTGAAGGCTTAATGCATTTTTAAACATTTTATATCCTGTATTAGTAAGCCAAAGGGGTGCTGATGCAAAATACCATAAATCTGTTGGTCTTTATACAGGGTATTTATTTGGGGTAGAAGCTTACAGTTAACAGGCTAGAAAGCATAAGTTTCTTCCTTCACCAAAGTCTTTTACACCGTCTTGGAGCAAAACAGCTGCCAACATTTGTCAGGGTTCAGGCTTGTTCAGTTCATCTCTTTTCATGGCTGAGTTTCTCTATGGGCTCATCTCTTCTGTTTACTCCACAAGGTCAGCTGTAGACTATGAGGTTTTCTAAGCTTTGCCACTCTCCACAAGGCCAGCTGTGAACTGTCAGGTGAATCACTTGTCTCTTTACCCCACGGACTTCTGTTGTTGCTCATCAGAAATCCAACCTCAAAAACTACTCCAACTCTGTCCTTTGCCTTGTCTTTTAATGTCTGAGAACCCACCTACCAACGGATGTAGCTCAAAGCCCTACCGACTCTGGCTCAGTCAACTCCCTTATCATAACTCAATCATGCCCAGATTAACAGGCCAGTTTACAAGCATAATCCAATATCTATCTTTGAAATTCATAATTATCTCAAACTGCTACATATCCATTTCCCCATCTTATGCTGTATATTATTTTATGGTGAATTTGAACACTTTATTGATGTCCTAGTCCACGGATATCATTATTCCTTTATCCATTCAATTGTCATTCATATTTATTAATTTAATTAACAGATATTGTTCTTCAGTCCATCCTGAATCTTGAACCTTCTGAGATTATTTTCTTTCTGCCTGAAGAATATTGTTTTACATTTCTTTTAAAGTGAATTGCTGCGTACAAACTTTATTAGATTTTACTCATCTGTAAAAGTATTTATTTTGATTCTTCCTGAAGGATTGAAATGAATTAAGTTTCAGGTCTCTATGATTTCACTGCATTTGAGAGCTCCCTAAGGGTTGAATTTCTCCATTCTGTTGTAAATGTAATCAGTTCTTTGGATAAGAAAATGGGGGGATAAGAGACCTTGGTGGAGGAAGAATCTTATGCTTTCTAGCTTGGTAACTGTAAGCTTCTACCCCAAATAAATACCCTTTATAAAGACCAACAGATTTATGGTATTTTGCATCAGCACCCCTTTGGCTTACTAATACAGGATATAAAATGTTTAAAAATACATTATTTGGAAAATCAATAACAAATAATAAGTGCAGATTTGGCAAGGGAAGCAAAAGTGTTATAATTTCCTCAGTAAATTTTAAAGAATATTAAATAGTGCATCTCATTCAAGTAAATAGAAAATAATTTTGATCAAATATATTCAGTCAAATCAAAGCGTTCAGGATTTCCATGTTTGCCATTTAGGCATTTGTTATGGGGCCACCTTATTCATGCATATTTGGAACCTGCACCTTTCTTATTATTCAGAAGAATGAAGGTACCAGGGTTGATTTATGGGGTGTTCTTTTGTCCCCATCATAAATCAAGTGCTGCACCGCTGCCCCATTTCCAAGTTATGAAGTCACCAAACTGGATGTGATGCTCATTTGAGGCAAGAGGAGCCATAATTGATGGAATTTTAAAAAAGGTGATATTGTTGCACTTCAAATATTGGATGCTTAGATGATTGATATTGGATCTTTCCTGTTTTGTAATGAATGCATTCAATGATATAAATTTCCCTCTAAGCACTGCCTTTGCTGCAAACCACAAACTATGAAGAAGCATAGAACATTAGAGAAGCAGAAAGAACCACATAACAAAAGGCTTGTGAGTGAAGCTATATCCACTTCCACAACACTACAGTCTTAAGATGAAGGCAGAGAATGTAAGAAAGTTGGGAAATATGTTCTCTGATGGCAAGCATTGTTTCCTCAAAATAACACTTCTATGAATGTAACTTCATTTTGAAGGAATTTGCTTCATGCTTACCTAAGCATGAGGGAATCTATGTAAGGAAAAACAAAATGAAGACAATGAGTTTTGCCCGTTTGCCCCACATAGTAGTCCTCCCCTTGAAGTGTAATGAGTGTGAAGTGTTCTTGGAAATTAAACCTCATGAGATACGTGAGAATTAATATTTCAGAGAAAACGTTTGGGTTTTCATGAATTTGGGAAAGCTAGGGACCCATCAAAGAAACATGCAAGAGTAAAACTCTGTGTATGTAAGGAATATTGGAAATCCTTCAGTCAGTCATTTAATCTCATTGAGCATGAAATATTCATATATTAGTTAGTATTTTAATGAACATGGGAATGCTTTCATCTGAAACAGAATCTCATGGAATATGAGAAAATTCAAAGTAGAGAGAAAGCTTATGAGTTTCCTGAATGCAGTCCGCTCTTTACATTCATTAATTATTCTTCATTTTAAAAGCCATACAGGGAACAATCATAGAAATGTCATATATGTGGGAAAGTTTTCAGCCTGAGAGAAACCCTATTTATTGATAAGAAAATTCTTACTGAAGAGAAATCATATATATGTGGGAAAGCTTTAATTAAAATGTCAAATTTCAAATACAAGAGATTTCATAATGCAAAGAAACCCTATGTATGTAAGGCGTGTGAAAAAGCCTTTAGGTACAAATCATATCCCACTGGACATGTAAAAACTCTTAGTGGAAAGAAACAAAATGAATGTAAAGAATGCAGAGCGGTGTTCCATTATTCCCATCCCCAGAGCCAGAGCGTGCTAGGGCCTCTTCCTCCCATGAATTCTCTGGGAACCAGAGAAAGCCAAGGCAAGGTAGACCATGATGGCAAAGGGACCAGTGCATTACTGAAAAGAAAAGGGACACTGGATAAATGAATGCCCCCAATGCTGCCAGACCCAGGCCCAGCCCTGCAGTTGCTAGACTGATGGGACCAGGGTTCGCCAGGCCCCTGGGAGCCCATGGTGAAACTCTCAGTTGGGGGCAGCCCTGTTAACCTCCTGGTCAATACTGGGGCTACACACTCTGCCCTAAAATCAGACTCTCATCCCTTTAAAGCTGAACATACTCTGGTTCAAGGGGCAAATGGGAAGATACACTGTTATACCTGGACCACCACTCTGACCATTAATCTTGGATCTGGGACCATCACCCACATATTCCTCATTATGCCCAACTGTTCCTACCCCCTGCTGGGACAAGACTTTCTACAAAAATTGAAAGCCACCATCTCCATCTGGGATGGTGAGACAAAACTACAGTTCGGTGCTCAGCCCCAGATCCTCCTAGTAACCTGCCCTATCTTGGAAGAATATCTCCTAACAGGCCTCAAGAAACCACCAGCAGCTAATTGTTTCTGCAAGAATTCCAGCACCTGGTTCTGGGAGTCTGGGCCCAGAACCCCCCCCCCCAGGGGCTCAGAATCAGGACCCCATGGTAGTGAAAGAACTCAAACAGCCACAAAGCCAGGACTGAAATTGAAAAACGCATCAGCCATCTCCTCGATGCAGGTATTCATGTTCCTTGCCGGGCCCCATGGAACACCCCCTTACTTCCTGTCCAAAAGCCAGGGAGCAGAGACTATCAGCCAGTATAGGATCTTAGAGAAGTAAATAAGAGGGTTGAAACAATAAACCGTAGTGTCCCTAACCCATACATGTTTCTAAGCCAGCTCCCTCTGGAACATACTACCTACACTGTCCTGGATTTAAAAGACAAATTCTTTTTTATACCTTTGGCAATGGTTAGCCAGCCCATTTTTGTCTTTGAAGACCCTCGTCCCGGGGGATTTGGGCAGCTGACGTGGACCAGGATTCCTCAAGGATTCAAAAACTCCCCCACATTGTTTGGAGAGGCTCTGGGGCAAGATTTGTTCCCCTTCAGAGAGGAGCATCCAGGTATTACCCTACCTCAGTATGTAGATGACCTCCTTCTAGATGCACCAGACTCAGACTCTTGCAAAGCGAGAACTCTCAGCCTACTCAAAGCCTTAGCACAAATGGGATATAGTGTATCTGACAAAAAGGCTCAGCTCTGCTCCCACTCTGTAACATATCTTGGATACATCTCAGAAAAAGGGTTGCAGAAACTTTACACAACAGGATACAAGCTTTATTGGGCATTTCTGAGCCAACCTTGAAATGACAGGTACATGAATTTCTTGGCATGGTGGGATATTGCAAACTGTGGATCCCCAGATTTGCAGAAATTGCTAAGACCATTTACGCTGCCACAGTGGGCAAGGGAAGTGACTTGTTGTGGACCAACAAGCAGCAGGAAGCTTTTACATGCCTGAAGACAGCTCTGGTGAGTGCCCCACCCTCCACTTACCTGACATGCCCAAACCCTTTCATCCATTCATTGATGAAAGTCACGGGGTTGGCAAAGGAGTCTTAACCCTGTCCATTGGGCCTTGGCACCGACCAGTAGTGTACCTCTCAAAAAAACTGGACTATGTAGCTTCCAGGTGGCCCAACTTCCTATGAGCCATCATGGCCATGGCCCTTTTAGTTAAGGAAGCCTCTAAGTTAACCTTTCGCCAAAATCTGGTGGTAACGGCCCACATTCGGTAGAAGCCCTCCTCCACAGTCCCCCAGACTGCTGGATATCTAATGCCACAATCATGCAATATCAAGTGTTATTGTTGAGCCCACCTTGTGTGGTATTCACAAAAATGGAGGCATTAAATCTGGCTACCCTGCTCCCTGACTGTAGTGCCCCCCCAGTGGCCCACAACTCCTTAAACTTGCTGGAAACTCTAATGGGGCTACACCCAAACTTCACCTATGTGCCTTCCCATAATCTCTACATAGATTGAAGCAGTTTTGTTTAGGATGGAATCTTTTACACAGGAGAAGCTGTAGTAGAGCCAACCAAAACTATCTGGGCTAAATTTTAAGCCATGTCACCTCCGTCCAATGGGCCAAACTAATAGCCCTTAATCAAGATTTAAGATGGGGAAAAGACCAAACTGTCAATATTTACACGGACAGCCGCTATGCCTTTGCTACAGCCCATGTACACAGTGTACTGTACCAAGATCGAGGATTCCTAACATCTGGAGGAAAAGAGATTAAAAATGGAGCTGAAGTCCTAGCATTTTTAGAAGCCATTTGGTTCACTGGCCGAGTTGCCATTGTTCAATGCAACAGACACCAAAAGTGAAACTCCCTGCAGGCAGAAGGCAACCAACTAGCAGATGAAGTCACATGAGCCACCACCTTCCTACTGCTCAACACTGTCCAAATGCTCCTGACAAACCCTAACTGGGAACTCCTAGTTCTATGCTACACCCCAGAAGACGTCAAGCAGGGGGAAGGTCTAGGAGCTAAAATTTCCCCAGAAGGTTGGTTAGTCCTGCCCGATGGCAGGACATATATACTTGAAGCAGTGGGAGGCAATTAGTCAAAATGCTGCATGACACCACACGTATGGGCAGCACTAAATTAATAGAACTAATAAAAAGAGACTTTTATTTCCCAGGTTTGTCTAAAATCAGCAAAAGCATCACATCAAGATGTGAAGTCTGTGCCAGAGTAAATCAAAGAGGAGGTCCTCAAGCTCCAGTGGGAACCAGGTTCCAAGGGATGGATCCAGGGGAGCACTGGGAGATAGGCTTTACTGAAATAAAGTTGGGAAATATGGGTATAGGTATCTCCTGGTGCTGGTAGATACCTTTTCGGGATGGGTGCAAGCCTACCCGACTAAAAATGAAAGAGCCACAGTAGTAGTTAAGAAGATGATAGCACAAATCATTATGAGAATTGGGCTTCTTCTTAGAATAGTGTCAGTAACTGTCCAGACTTCATAGCTCAGGTGACTCAACATTTCGCTAAAGCCCTGGGTATAAAGTGGAAACTGCACTGTGCATCTCAGCCCCAAAGTTCAGGAAAGGTTGAAAGGATGAACCACACCTTGAAAGAAACCCTAACCAAGTTGGATCTGGAGTCTGGTGAAAACTGGGTGAGTCTCCTACACTTTGCCCTACTTAAGGCCAGATGTACCCCCTATGTGTAGAACATTATGCCCTATGAAATATTATTTGGCAGACCCCCAACCCTGTTACCCAAGTTGGGGTTGGGAAAAATATCTGAATATGACAACCAATATCTTTTCTCTATTCTAAATGAACTGGACCTGGATTAAGAAAATGGTCAATTGAACGGTCAAAGAATCCCACCCCCCTCATCCATGTTACAACCCTCCTTTATTTCAGGTGCAGCCCGGAAATCTAGTCTGGGTACAAAAGCTCCAAGCTGGAACAGTTGAACCATGGTTGACTGGCCCATATGTAGTGATCCTCACAGTGCCCATGGCAGTAAAAGTCATGGGGAATAGACAATGGATACATGCTTCTGAGCTAAAAGTCATCAGAACCGGTACGGTGGACTCAGAGGCAGAAAAGTGGACATTCACCAGAATAGAAGACCCCATAAAGATCAAGATTCCCTGAACGAGTTAAGACTAAGGGTGGGGAAGAGGGAGTGATATGGCAACAGCCTGCAAAATGAGTTGCTGACCCTGTTGGTCATTAACATGAGAATCAATAGTTTTTGATTAACCTCCTATAACTGGAGTATTATAAGGACAAGGGAAGGAAAGGTTCTAAATGTCACTCAAACTACTGGGGAAAATCCCACCCTCTCTTTTGACCTGTGTGCCCTCCCAGGGGAGAATTGGAACAACCTAGACATAGAGCCAGATACCCCTCCTGCAGGTCACGGATGTGGAGACAAATATTTAGAAAGAGGACTGACCCAGTCCAAGCTCTATGCCTGCCCCACAGATGGTCCCTCAGAATTCCATACTCGAGGGCAGTACCACTGTGCTCAATGGGCTTGTGAAACCCTAGCCCCATGGAGTTCCAGATATACTGCCATCAGCTTCTTCAGGGGAGCACAGCCCCAGAACCCAACCACAGGGTCCGGTAACCCTATTCACATCCGAATTCACAATGGGTTCAACAATGTCTGGGAAGGAGGCAAAACATGGGCCTCAGACTATATGTAGTTGGTCAAGACACCAGAGCTGAGTTTACCATCAAATGAGGTATTCTAAAACCCCTTCCACCCAATCTGGTGTCCCCAACTGGGACATTCTCCTTAACCCAGAACTGGTAATTCCACCCAAAAGAAAATCAGGACCTTACGGTCCCTCAAGCAAAACCCCTCCCAGAACTCCTTTGTTGTCAATGTAGTCCTTTGTCTTCACTTTCTTAAATGAGAGCCAGCCAAATGCCACCAATGATTGCTGGCTCTGCCTAACCCCTAACCCCCGTATTACATTGGAATAGAATATGGAAGCACTATCCCCAATACATCACTGTATGTTCAAAAGATATCAGTAGAGAGTCTGGAGGTCATCCCTGAGGTAACACTTATGCACACCTTAGTAGGAGCTCATAGAACATCAAAGTGCATATCACCCCACTCAGTGGGGTTCCTGAGAGCTCCGGAGACACCCTGGTCCTATATAAGGGGGGGATAGCCCCAGAGACTGATGCCTTATCAGTGGGTTCTATTTTGGAATCTGTGCTCCTGAGAGTGACAGAATTAGACTCAAATAAGTCCTCCCTGCACATGGTTCACCAGTCCCTTCTATTCAAACCTACATGTGATGCTGGAGTTTCTTAGGTATACTTCCAGAGACTGGAGCCTCCCATCTACCTATGTGCCAGGTGTGCAGGAAATCTAGGTGGAACTGCAACTCCTACCCTACAGCTCAATGGACTCATCCAAGTCACCTGGTGAGGAGACAACGATGGGAAATGGCCATCCCAGGGAATGGAGAGGGCCTGCATCTGCAGGCAGGATCATCCCACCCACCATATCCATGGGATATAAGCCCTCTCTCACTTGGAGTTGGAGTGGACATCACCATCCCAGTCGCCTCTGGATTGGGGGAAGAACTATGGACTAGAGTGGACTTGATGGTATTCTCTTGCTCACATATGGTGATTCTTGCAATGCAAGAAATTATAACAATGAGGTGGAGCCAGTGGCCACTTGACAGTTTTTGGGTAGGGAGGGGATGAGCAGTTGAAATACAGGGGCTTCTTTGGGAGTTGGAGGTTGTCCTGAGTACTGTTGTGGCAATGGATGTAGGCCATTTTAAATCAGCACACACCACTCAGAACTGAGTGGGAGAGAGTGTGGTCTACAGTGTGAACTGTGGTCTATGGTTGGTGGCAAGGCTCCAGGATGTGTAAGTTCATTGAGATTGGTGGGCCACACTTGTGGGAGATGTTTGTGTGGGATGTGGTGGGAGGTGTGGGAGGTGGGCAACATGGGAATCCCAGTGGGTTCCGTGTAATATTTTAGGTAATCTAAGCACCTCTTAAAATATATGTATATATATATATATAAATAACATTTTTGTAAGCAAATACACATATATGCACATATATTTATATATCATTATGCAAATGTTTGTATGTATTGTGAGAATTTTGATTTTTACCCATAATAAAAAAAAAAAAAATTTTCTCCTGGGAACTGTTATTTATAGGAAGTGTTCCACTTCACAGTGCAACAGTGATCAGCACACCATTTTGCTCAATGATTGCCAAACCCAAAGACCGGCCACTGCTTTATGATTTCCCATTTCTCCCAGACTTAGGAGATCCCTCCTGGTCCCTGTGCTATGGTTTAAATCTCTCCTTTGAGTCTTGTGTGGACCCTGGAAAAGTATGTTCTTACTAACCCATTGCTTGGTGTGTAAGCCTTTTCTATGTAGGACGTTTTGGTTAGATTCAGACAAGGGATGTTTCAATTAGCTCATATTTTGTTAGAATGCTTTAGTTTAGTTAAGGGCCGCTGATTAGATTTCAGACACCAGGATGGACCCCAATTATTGTGCAGTAGTCCTACATACAAGGAACACACAAAGAAAGAGTGCTGCCATGTGGGAGAGGGCTCCAGGATCTCCTACAGCTGTGGAGAGACACAGAAACCCCGAGAGGCTGAGGGAGAGGCACGAGGCTGGAGTCATGGAGCAGCTTGAATCTGAAGACATCCAGGCCAGAGGATAAGGGAGAGGTGTGAACAATTGTGTCTGATGGTGCACTGCTGAGCTCAGGGACAAAGTGAGTTTGAAGGAGAAGGCAGAGAGAGACAGGCAGGCTGAACATTTTACCTTGGGAGGAGTCCAGCAGCAGCTGACCTTTGTTAAGACACAATTTTTGATGATGCCTTGATTTGGACATTTTCACAGCCTCAGAACTGTAAGCTTTAACCCTAATAAATTCCAATAAAATCAAAGTATTTCTGGTATTTTGCATTGGCAGTACTTGGCAAACTCAAACAGCTAGGGACACAGGGTTGGAGAGCTGCCCTGTTCCCAAAAGGTAGTGTTATCCTGCTGTCCAGTGAATTCACCTGTAAACTGTGGGTGTCTCCAGACTAAACAGGATTGAGTACTGGTAAGATGGAGGGGGAAGTGCTCTTGGCCAGCAATTCCTGCAAGACCGGGAGTCAGGCAGGGGTTTGACATTGTTTGGTGAAATGTATAAAGTCAAGGATACCCCACTATCATGTACCTGGCTCAGGAAGTGGTTGGGCCATGGGCAGTGGCAGATAAAAGCATGAGACCTGGAGTCTGGTACAGCAGAGGAGTCAGGACACAGAGAAGAGACTTTCTGCTCCTGCTCCTTTTGCCCTTCCATCCTTCACTTGGCATCCAACTTTGACCCTCTGAGGAGGCTGTTCTTACTGTACCACTTCTGGTTCTCAGGCACAGACTCAGGTGTCCTGTTCCCAGTCCTACATTCAACTTCTCCAATCTTGGGACAGCTAAAGAAACAGCAATGCCAAGATGAACCATGTTGGTGTAAGGAAGGAAATGTCAAAATTCACATTACAGCATTGGCTATACCAATAACATCACCAGGATGAGCAACATTAAGCCAGTGACCCTAAAAAAATATTACAGATATCCCAGAATATCCTGGGACATATGGCTGACAAGAATTGAAGTGGAGTTGTGAGAGGGTATAATGTTTGCAGGAAACCTCAGAGGGTGCCGATGCAAGATATTTCTCAAACTAAGTTAATATTAAAATTTCAACACATTTTTAACAGTGTTGAAAATGATGCAGACTTCTTCAATCCCAGAAGAGAACAGAGGGGTTGGATGGGAAGAACCTGATGAACAACTGAAGAAGCAAGACTGTAACACGTGTTCACTGCAGGTCCCCAAAGCCAGAGAGGGAATGTCATGTTTGGGAACCAATCTCTCAGAGCTCCAATGAAAACCATCATCATAGGTTCTGAATTGTCAAAGGAGGACAGGGAGACAGCCCTGCTCAGGACTCACAGCCTCAGTTAGGGGTGTGACTTACTCCAGCATTTCTTCACTGGGGAGTAAGCAGTAGAAAGTCTGTCTTCTCCTGTGGTCCTAACAGCCCTCTAACAAGACACGTGTAGGGATCAGTGTGGATTTCACACAGTCACATCTATGTTCTTCATCTCCATGCTCACCCTTGCTGAGGCAGGCATCCACCCATCCTGGCAGCTGGGGAGGGGGTCGAGGAGGGTGAGCACTTTTCCTTTATGGGAGACTGTATTTTCAAATGGTGAGGAGTAGTGCCCCCCTATAATGTTGCAGGTACAAAACAATATCTTCAAATCAACAACTTTGTATGATTTCATTGTGTACTATTTTCATAATTTCTTTTAAATTATAACTAAATTATCCGTGCAAAGAATATAAAAATAATTTATGTCTGTTATTACAAACAGCAAAACTCCTTCTCTAGCCTCAACCCTGATTCCTCCTTCCTCAGAATTATCTGCATTGGCACATAGTTTTCGGTACACATTTCTGTTTGTAAATACATGAATTCTCTAGTATCACCCATCCCACACACTATCACATTTGAGAAAATTATTGGAGTACAACATAATAATATAAATAAAGTTTCTAACTTCTTAAAATACTTCAGAATAGAAGCATATCATCTAATTATGAAAGGATGATTTCTGATTTAAAATAATAAGGAAAATTTGAAGAAGTAGAAAGCAGGCCATTGTAGTTCAGTTGCTGTTAAACTTGAATCCACATTAGAATCTTATATTCTCTGCCTATACCTTAAGACTATACTGTTGTGGATGTGAATATAGCTTCATTCACAAGCCTTTTTTTATGTGGTTCTTTCTGTTTCTTAAAGTCCTATGTTTCTTCAGAGTTTCTGGGGTGCAGCAGAAGCAGTGCTCAGAAGGAAATTTATAGCATTGAATGCATTCATTAGAAAAGAGGAAAGATCCAATATCAATCATCTAAGTGTACAATTTGGGAAGCACAACAATATATCCTTTTTATTTCTTCAATCATTCATGGCTCTTCTTGCTTCAAATGAGTATCACATCCAGATTGTGGACTTCATAACTGGAAATGCAGAAGAGATAAAGCACTCGATTTATGATGGGGATAAAACAATACCCCATAAGTCCACCCTGGTTCTTCAGGCTTCTGAAGGATAAGAAAAGTTCACCTTCGAAAGATGCACAAGAAAGGTGGCTCCAGAACAAAGGCCAAAATGGCAACCAAGGAAATCCTGAATACTTTGTTTGAGATTCAACTTTTTTTCTTCTATTTATTCGGATGAGATGCAGTATTTTATATTCCTTAAAGTTTACCGGGGAAATTATTACCCTTTAGCTTGCCTTTCCAAATCTGCACTTTTTATTTGTTATTGACTTGCTATAAATGTATTTTAAAACATTTTATATCCTGCATTAGTCAGCCATAGGAGTGCTGATGCAAAATACCAGAAATCTGTTGGTCTTTATAAAGGGTATTTATTTGGTGTAGAACCTTACAGTTACCAGGCCAAAAAGCATAAGTTTCTTCCTTCACCAACGTCTGTTAACTCATCTTGGAGCAAGACAACTGCCAACATTTGTCAGGGTTCAGGCTTCCTGGGTTCCTCTATTCCCAGGGCTGTGTTCCTCTCTGGGCTCTGCTCTTCGGTTTCCTCCACAATGTCACCTGTAGACTATGAGGCACTCTAAGCTTTGCCTCTCTCCACAACGCCAGCTGTGAACTGTCAAGTGAATGGCTTGTCTCTTTTCACGGGGCCTTCTGTCCTTGCACATCAGAACTCCAACATCAAAAACTACTCCAGCTCTGTCCTTTTCCATGTCTTTTTATGTTTGGGACCCCAGCCACCAATGGGTGGGACACAATGCCCTACCGACTGTGCCCCAGGAAATGCCCTTATCTTAACTTAATCATGCCCAGATTAACAGACCAGTTTACAAGCATAATCCAATATCTATTTTTTGGAATTCATAACGATATCCAACTGCTACATATCCATTGACACATCTTATGCTCTATATTATTTTATGGTGTATCTTAACACTTTATTGAAGTCCTAGGCCACGGATATCATTATTACATTACTCACTCAGTTGTCATTTAGATATATAAATTTAATTAACAGATATTGTTCTCCCATCCTTCCTGAATCTTGAATCTTCTGAGATTATTTTCTTTCTGCCTGAAGAATATTCCTTTACACTTCTTTTAAAGTGAGTTGCTGCTAGCAAACTCTATTAGTTTTTCCTCATCTATAAAAGAATTTATTCCTGAAGGACTGGGATGAATGAAATCTCAGTCCCTCTATGATCTCCACTGCTTTTGAGAGCAATGTTAGGGTGGAATTTCTCCATTCTGTTGTAAATGTCATCAGTTCTTTGGAGAAGAAATTTGGGGCTTTTGGTTTTACAGCATACTACCTCCTCACCCACCCGACAGGCAAAATCTGTGTTCTCTGGCTCTGGGGATGGGAATAATGGCACAATTCTCTGAGTTACACACCTGATTTTGGAGCTAAGATTTGGTGGAGAAAGAACAGTATGATGAATTCTTCTTGGGCCCATTCTAGGGACCAGTGCAATGGTGCTCAACAACCCATTTTGCTCAATGATGGCCACACCCAAAATACAGCCACTGCTTCATGAGTTCCCATTTCTCCCAGACTTAGGAGACCCCTCCTGATCCCTGTGCCCTGGATTAATGTCCCCGTTTGTGTTTTGTGTGGACCTCAGAATGTACATTCTTACTAACCCATTGCTGTGTGTGTAAGCCTTTTGTATGTACAATATTTTGGTTAGATTCAGGTAAGGAAATTCTTGATTAGGTCACTGTTTAAAGATTGCTTTACTTTAGTTAAGGACTCTTATTAGATTTCAGGCCCCAGGATGGATCCCAATCATTGTGCTGAAGTCCTACATACATGGAACACACAGAGAAAAAGTGCTGCCATATTTACCCTGTCATGTGGGAAAGGGTTCCAGGATCTCCTAGAACTGTGGAGAAACACAGAATGCCTGAGAGGCTGAGGGAGATGCCAAAGGCTGGAGTCATGGAGCAGCTTGAAGATGAAGACATCCAGGCCAGAAGAGAAGGGAGATGTGTGAGCAATTGTATCTGATGGCCCACAGCTGAGCTCAGGGAAAAAGTGAGTTTGGAGGAGAAGGCAGAGAGAGATAGGCAGGCCCAACATTTTGTCTTGGCTGGAGTCCAGGAGCAGCAGACCTATGTTAAGATAGCATTTTTTATGATGCCTTGATTTGGACATTTTCACAGCCTCAGAACTGTAAGCTTTAACCCTAATAAACTCCAATAAAAGCCCAACCTGTTTCTGGTATTCTGAAATGGCAACACTTGGCAAACTCAAACAGCTGGGGTTACAGGGTTGGAGAGGGGCCCTGTTCCCAAATGGCAGTGTGATGCTGCTGTTCGGGGAATTCACCTGTAAACTGTGGATATCTTCAGACTAGGTGGGAATGAGTACTGGAAAGATGGAGCAGGGGGAAGTGCTCTTGGCCAGCAAAGACTACAAGACAGGGAGCCAGGCAGGGGCGTCACATGGTTTGGGTACAAGTCTAAAGTAACAGATGCCCCAATATGATGTACCTTCCTCAGACAGGGTTTGTCCAGGTGAGCAGGGGCTTATAAAATCATGGGTGCTTGGGTCTGGTTCAGCAGAGCAGTCAGGGCACTGAGAGGAGACTTCCTGCTTCTGTTCCTTTTGCCCTTTGCTCCTTCACTTGGCCTCCAGAGTTTACCCTCTGTGGAGGCTGCTCTTACTGTACCCCTCCTGGATCTCAGGCACAGACTCAGGTCTCCTGCTTCCAGTTCTACATTCATCTTCCCCAATCTTGAGGCAGCTAAAGAAAGTGCAATGGCAAGATGAAACCTGTTATTGTCAGGAAGGAAATGTCAAAAATCACTTTACAGCATTGGCTACAGCAATAACATCACCAGAATCAGCAACATTAGACCAGTGACCCAAGTGAATAGTACAGGAATCCCAGAAAGTCCTGGGACCTAGGGCAGACAAGAATAGAATTAAGGTTGTGAGATAGTGCCATGTTTGCAGAAAACCTCAGAGGGTGCAGATGTCAGATATTTCTCAGAATAATTAAATATAAAATATTCAACACATTTTGAGCTGAGTTGAAAAGGATCCAGACATCTTCAATCCCAGAAGAGAATGGAGGGGTTGAACGGGAAGAAACTGATGGACACGTTAAGAAGCTGGAATGTAACATGTATTCACTGTAGTTCGCCCAAGCCAGAGAGGGAGTGTCCTGTTTGGGGAACAAACTCACAGAACCCCAATGAAAACCATCATCATAGGTTCTTTTTTTTTTTTTTTAATGCATAAATATTTATTTGCATTTTTTTATAAATATATATGCATATATGTGTATTTGCTTACAAAAATGTTATTTTATATATATATATATATATATATATATATATACATATATTTTAAGAGGTGCTTAGGTTACCCAAAATATTACACGGAACCCACTGGGATTCCCATGCATCATAGGTTCTTGATCTGCAAAGGAGAAAAGAGAGAAAGCCCTGCTCAACACTCACAGTCTCATTAATTTTGTGAGTCACTCTAGTGTGTCTTCACAGGGAAGAAAGCAGCAGTAAGTCCGTCTTCTACTTTGGGGCTTACAGCCCTCTAACCAGACACGTGTAGAGAGGAATGTGACCTTCACATGTTCGCATCCATGCTCATCGTACTCTGTGCTCACTCTTGGTGTGGGAGGCGTATACTTGTCCAGGCGGCTGGGGAAGAGAGTCGAGGGGAGTGTGTACATTTCCATTATAGGGGACTCTATTAGCAAAGGGTGAGGGTTCCCTTCACACCAGTAATGGTGCAGATACAAATAAATATATTCAAACCAACCACTTTGTTTGATTTCATCGTGTACTATTTTCATAATTTCATTTAAATTATAACGAAATTATTTGTGCAAAGAGTATAAAATTTATTTATGTCTCTTATGGCAAACAGTCAAATTCCTTGTCTAGCCTCAACCCCATTCCTCCTTCTTCAGAATTATCTGCATTTACAGATTCTTTTGCGTACACATTTCTGTTTGCAAATACATGCATTCTGTAGTATCATTCAAACCACACCCTATCACATATGAGAAATATTTTGGAGTACAGGTTAATAATATAAATAAAATTTCTAACTTCTTAAAATACTTGTGATTAGAAGTATATTCTCTAATTATGAAAGGATCATTTCTGATTTAAAATAAGAAAGAAAATTGGAGTTAAGTAGAAATAAGGCCACTGTACTTCAGTGGCTGTTAAACTTGAATCCACATCAGAATCAGGTGAAGAAACTCAAAAAAATATCAATTGTTGGGATGCCTTATAAGAAAATGTTACAAAAATGGGAAACATTATTTTTAAAATGGTAATTTTTTAAATGCTTACACAGAATATAATGGATTGAAGAACCAGTGAAAACAACCAGAATAATTTTTAATAAGTGGAAAGCCCATCTTTATATAAATTAAGAGAAATCTCGGTTTCTGATGCATCAATTAGTGGTAACAAATTGAACACAGATGAGTGTGGAAGAAGATCTGGGAGTAGCAGATCTCAGAACAAACTGCAAGTGCACTTTTCCAAGAGGAGAAAGACATCCTGAATTGCACAGTCACAGCCGCTTCCTTAAAATATTGGCAACAAGTTGCACAGACTGGAGGTGGAGATACTTTGGAGATTCACATTCATTACATTCACAGGGTTTCTCTCCAGTATGAATGTTATAATGTTTAATGAGATACTGCCTCTGGCTGAAGGCTATTCCACATTCCTTACATATATATGGTTTCCCTCCATTATGAATTTTCTCATGGTCATTGAGATTTGATTTGCTACTGAAGGCTTTCCTACATTCCTTACATATATAGGGGTTTTCTCCAGTTTCTCTTCTCTTGTGTGTAATCAGGCTTGATTCCTGAATTAAAGTTTTCCCACATCCATCACATTCATAGGGTTTCTCTCCAGTATGTATTCTCAGATGGTAAATGAGGTTTTCCTTCTGGTTGAAGGTTTTTCAACAGTGATTGCATATATAGGGTTTTTCTCCAGAATGAATGCTCTGATGTTTAATGAACTGTTGCTTTTGGCAGAAGGCTTTTCTGCATTCTTTGCATTATTTTGATCCTGCTGACTATGTGTATTTTCATGTTCTGTGATATATGATTTTTACCTAAAGGCTTTTTCACATGCCTTACATGCATAAGGTTTCTTTGCAGTAGGAAATCTCTTTTATCTCAGATTTGACATTTGAATTAAAGCTTTCCCCACACATATATGATTTCTCTTCAGTAAGAATTTTCTGACGAATAACAAGGTTTTATTCAGGTTGAAAGTTTTCCCACAAATATTACATTTCTATACTTGTTTCCCCTGTATGATTTTTAAAATGAAGAGTTAAAAATAACTGTAAAGAGCAGACTACATTCAGGACACTCATATGGTTTCTCTCTAGTTTGAATTTTCTATATTCCATGAGGTGTTGTTTCAGATGGAAGCTTTCACATGTTCATTACAATATTAACTAATGTATGAATATTTCATGCTCAATGAGATTTAATTCCTGGCTGAAAGATTTCCAATATTCCTTATATACACAGGATTTTACTCCTGTATATTTCTTTGATGTGACTCCAGCTTTCCCAAATTCATGAAACCCCAAATGGTTTCTCTGAAGGATTGATTCTCAGGTATCTCTTGAGGTTGAATTTCCAAGAAAACTTCACACTCATTACATTTAAAAGGGAGGACTCTCA
The DNA here is from genome assembly GCA_026826555.1 of Tolypeutes matacus. Taxonomy (NCBI): domain Eukaryota; kingdom Metazoa; phylum Chordata; class Mammalia; order Cingulata; family Chlamyphoridae; genus Tolypeutes; species Tolypeutes matacus. Next base: position 26,484 of record JAKSZT010045993.1, read on the forward strand.
TGTGGTGTAAACTGGTAAAACTCATTGCTTTCATTCCTTTCTCCTTACATAGAATCCCTCATACTTAAGTAAGCATGATGCAAATTCCTTTGAAGTGAAGTTACATTCATAGAAGTGTTATATTGAGGGAAAATGCTTGCAGACAGAGAAAATACTTTCCCAACTTTCTTACATTCTCTGCCTTCATCTTAAGTCTGTAGTGTGGAAGTGGATATAGCTTCACTCACAAGCCTTTTGTAATGTGGTTGTCTATGCTTCTTCATGTCCTATGCTTCTTCATAGTTTGTGGAGTGTAGCAAAAGAGTGCTTAGAGGGAAATTTATAGCATTGAATGTTTTCATTAGAAGATAGAAAACATAAAATAGCAATCATCTAAGCATCCATTTTAGGAACTGCAGCATTATCTCCTATTTATTTGATCTATCTTTCATGGTTCTTCTTGCTTCAAATGAGGATCCCATCTAGTTTGGTGAATTCATAACTAGGAAATGGGGAAGTGATACAGCACTTGATTTATCTTGGGGACAAAACCCAGGACATAATCAACCCTGGAAACTTCAGGCTTCTAAAGGATAAGAAAGGTGCACCTTCCAAAGGTGCATGAGTAAGGTGGCCCCAGAACATAGGCCACCATGGCAACCCAGGATATCTTGAACACTTTGTTTTGGACTGATTATTTTTGTTCAATTATTTTTCTTCTATTTACTTGGATGAGATGCACTATTTAATATTCTTTGTAATTTACTGGGGAAATTATATCTCTTTTGCTTGACTTTCCAAATCTGCACTTGTTATTTATTATTGACTGGCCAAATAACATATTTTAAAACACTTTATATCCTTTATTAGTCAACCAAAGTTGTGCTTATGTAAAATACCAGAAATCTCTGGGTCTTTTTAAAGGGTATTTATTTGGGGTAGAAGCTTACAGTTACCAGGCCATAAAGCATATGTTTCTTCCTTCCCCAAAGTCTGTTACCCCATTTTGGAGCAAGATAGCGGCCAAAACATGCCAGGTTTCAGGCTTCTTGGGTTCCTCTCTTCCCAGGGCTGCATTTCTCTCTGGGTTCAGCTCCTCTGTTTCCTCCACAAGGTCAGCTGTAGACAATGAAGCTCTCTAAGCTTTGCCTCTCACCACAAGGCCATCTGTGAACTGTCAGTTGAATGGCTTTTCTCTTTTCCCTGGGGCCTCCTGTCCTTATGCATCAGAACTCCAACATCATAACTACTCCAGTTCTGTACTTTTCCATGTCTTTTTATGATTGAGAACCCACCCTCAAAATGCGGGGCTCAACACCCTACTGACTGTGGCCCAGTCTATGCCCTTATCATAACTTAATCATGCCCAGATTAACAGACCAGTTTACAAGCATAATCCAATATCTATTTTTGGAATTCATAATGATATAAAACTGCAATATATCCATTTACCCATCTTATGCTATGTAAGTATGTATGTATGGTGTATTTTAACACTTTATTGATGTCCTAGGCCACGGATATCATTATTACTTTATCCATTCAATAGTCATTTAGATATATGTATTTAATTAACAGATATTGTTCTTCAATCCATCCTGAAAATTGAACATTCTGAGATTATTTTCTTTTTGCCTGAAAATATTCTTTTACATTTCTTTTAAAGTGTGTTACTGCTAGCAAACTTATTAGTTTATTTTTTGTTGTTGATCTGTTTATTTTTTTTATATTTTTGCCACTTTATTTGTACATTTAATACTTGAAAATATAAACAATTAAAAACTAAAAGGAAAACACAGATGAATAAATATGTACATTTCTCAATTAACAGTATTGGATGCATATAATTTTTTTCATTTTGGATCAATCAAAATGTTACACAATATATTTGGTTCATAGTAATGCATTCATACAATATTTGTCCTATTGTGTCTGGCTTGCTTGCCTCAACATAATGTCCTCCAGGTTCATCCAAGGTGTCAAATATTTTATGACTTAATTTCTTCTTACAGCTGCATAATATTCCATCATGTGAACAGACCACAGATTTTTTTATCCATTCATCTGATGATGGACATCTGGGTTGTTTCCAACTTTTGGCAATGGTGAATTATGTTGCTATGAACATGAGTGTGCAGATGTCTGTTTGTGTCACTGCTCTAAGTTCTTCTGGGTATATACCCAGTAGTGGTATTGCAGGGTTATGTGGCAAGTCTATATTCAACTTCTTTGGGAACTGCCAAACAGTCCTCTATAGTGGGTGTACCATTCTGCATTCCCACCAAAAGTGAAGAAGTGTTCCTATCTCTCCACATCCTCTCCAACACTTGTAGTTCCCTGTCCTTTTAATAGTGGCCATTCTGATAGCAGTAAAATTATTTCTCATTGTAGTTTTGATTAACATTTCCCTAATCATGAGTGATATTGAGCATTTCTTCATGTTTTATTATGCCATTTGTATTTCTTCTTTGGAGAAATATCTATTCAAGTCTTTTCCCCATTTTTTATTTGGGTCATTTGTGTTTTTATTGTTGAGTTGTAACATCTCTTCATATATATCCTGGGAATTAAACCCTTATCAGATATGTGATTTCCAAATATTTTTCCAATTGATTTGGCGACTTTTCACCTTACTGACAAAGTCCTGTGAGGTGCAAAAGTGTTTAATTTTGAGGAGGTCCCATTTATCTATTTTTTCTTTTGTTGCATGTGCTTTGGGTGTAAGGTCCAAGAAACCACCACCTACTACAAGGTATTGAAGATGTTTCCCTATATTTTCTTCTAGTAGTTTTATGGTACTGGCACTTATATTTAGGTCCTTGATCCATTTTGAGTTGATTCCTGTATACGAGGAGAGATAGGGGTCCTCATTCATTCTTTTGGTTATAGATATCCAGTCATCCCAACACCATTTGTTGAAAAGACTTTTTTCCCATTAGCGTGGGCTTGGTAGGTTTGTGAAAAACCAGTTGACTGTATAGGTAAGGGTATATTTCGGGGTTCTCAATTCTATTCCACTGATAGATGTGTCTATCTTTATGCCAGTACCATCCTGTTTTGACCACTGTCACTTTGTAATATGTTTCAAGGTCAGGCAGTGAAATTCCTCCCACCTTGCTCTTCTTTTTGAGATTGCTTTTGGCTATTTGGGTGCACTTAACCTTCCAGATGAATTTGGTAATTGTCTTCTCTAATTCTGTAAAGTAAGCTATTGGGATTTTTATTGGTATTGCATGGAATCTGTAAATCAGTTTGGGCAAAATTGACATCTTCACGATATTTATTCTTCCAATCCATGAACACGAAATGTCTTTCCATTTGTTTACGTCTTTTTTCATTTCTTTCAGCACTGTTTTGTAGTTTTCTGCATATAGGTCCTCTACTTCTTTGGTTATTTTAACTCCTAGGTATTTGAGTCTTTTTGATGCTATTTAAAATGGAATTTTCCTCCTGATTTCCTCCTCAGGTTGTTCAGTAGTAGTGTACAAAACATTACCGATTTTTGCGTGTTGATCATGTATCCTGCCACTTCGCTGAACTCATTTATTAGTACAAGTGGGTTTGTCGTGGATACTTCAGGATTTTCTAAGTACTGGATCATGTCATGCACAAAGAGTGAGAGTTTTACTTCCTCTTTTCCTATTTGGACCCCTTTCATTTCTTTTTGTCTTTTCTAATGGCCCTAGCTAGAATTTCTAGTACAATGTTGAATAACAATGTTGACAATGGGCATTCTTGTCTTGTTCCCAATCTTAGAGGGAAAGCTTTCAAACTTTTCCCATTGAGTATGATGTTGGCTGTGGATTTTTTATATATGCCTTTTATCATATTGAGGATTTTTCCTTTTATTCCTATATTTTGAGTATTTTTATCCAAAAAGGATGTTAGATTTTTTCAAATGATTTTCTGCATCTATTGAGATGATCTTGTGTTTTTTTTCCTTCAATTTGTTAATGTGGTGTATTACATTGATTGATTTTCTTATGTCAAACCAACTTTGCATACCAGGAATAAAGCCCACTTGGTCGTGATATTTAAGTCTTTTGATATGCTTATGGATTTGATTTGCAAGTATTTTTTTGAGATTTTTTGCGTCCATGTTCATTAGAGAAATTGGTCTTTAATTTTCCTTTCTTGTAGAATATTTATTTGGCTTTGGTATTAGGGTGATATTGGCTTCATAAACCGTGTTGGGTAATTTTTTCTCATCTTCAATTTTTTGGAAGTGCTTAAACAAGATTGGTGTTAATTCTTTTTGAAATGCTTGGTAGAATAAACCTGTGAAGCCATCTGTTCCTGGACTTTTCTTTGCTGGAAGATTTTTGATGATGGATTCAATCTCCTTAATTGTGATTGGTTTGTTAAGTTCTTGTATTCCTTGTAGCGTCAGTGTAGGTAGTTATGTGTTTCTATAAATTTGTCTACTTCATCTAGGTTTTCTAGTTTGTTGGCATACAGATTCTCATAATATACTCTTATGATTCTTTTTATTTCTGTGAGGTCATTTGTAATTTCCCTCCTTTCATTTCTGATTGTGTTTATCTGCATCTTCTCTCTTTTCCTCTTTGGTAGTTTAGCGAGGGGGTTGTCAATTTTATTGATCTTCCCAAAGAACAAGCTTTTGGTTTTGTTGATTTTTTCTATTGTTTTTCTGTTCTCAATTTCATTTATTTCTGTTCTAATCTTTATTATTTATTTCCTTCTGCTTGCTCTGGGATTGGTTTGCTGTTCTTTTTCTAGTTCCTTTAGTTGTTCAGTTAAATCTTTGAGTTTAGCTCTTTCTTGTTTTTTAATATAGGTATTTAGAACTATAAATTTCCCTCTCAAGACTGCCTTTGCTGTGTCCCATAAGTTTTGATACATTGTATTCTCATTTTCATTTGTCTCAATATATTTCTTGATTTCACTTTTAATTTCTTGTTTGACTCACATAATATTTAGGAATGTGTTGTTCCAGCTCCACACATTTGCAAATTTACTTCTTTCCTGTCTGTTATTGATTACTAGTTTCATTCCATTATGATCTGAGAAGTTGCTTTGTATAATTTCAATGTTTTTATATTTATTGAGAGCTGAATTGTGACCTAACATGTGGTCTATCCTGGAGAAAGATCTATGGGCACTTAAGAAGAATGTATAGGGCTAGGGCAAGATGGCGTTGGTGTAGGAGGGTACACACTGCAAGCTCCCAGAGCAAGGCGGATTGGGGACGGGGTCCTGCCCGGGGGTCTGTGCTGTGCACGCGTGGAGTGAGAAGCTTGGGACATCTATCTGCGCGGACCGGCGGCGTGGACCGAACGGTGGAGATTCGTGAGTTTTGAGGCTGCCGGTGGAGGTTGGCACAGGCGGCTGAGCCCCGCGGTTACGGAAATAAATAATAAAACGGCCATTTGGAGCCGCGGGCGGGGGTGAAAAAGTTTTATTTTCTGGGGAGCTGGCTGCCTGGTGCCCCTTGGACCTTGTGTGAGCAGAGCAAAAAGCTAGTCAGCACCCG
>JAKSZT010045995.1:0-26444 GCA_026826555.1 Tolypeutes matacus
TTTAAATCAGCACACACCACTCAGAACTGAGTGGGAGAGAGTGTGGTCTACAGTGTGAACTGTGGTCTATGGTTGGTGGCAAGGCTCCAGGATGTGTAAGTTCATTGAGGTTGGTGGGCCACACTGTGGGAGATGTTTGTGTGGGATGTGGTGGGAGGTGTGGGAGGTGGGCAACATGGGAATCCCAGTGGGTTCCGTGTAATATTTTAGGTAATCTAAGCACCTCTTAAAATATATGTATATATATATATATATATAAATAACATTTTTGTAAGCAAATACACATATATGCATATATATTTATATATCATTTTACAAATGTTTGTATGTATTGTGAGAATTTTGATTTTTACCCATAATAAAAAAAAAAAAAAAAAAAAGAAAAAGTTGAAAATTAGCTGGTTCAAAAGCCAGAAGCAATGGTGCCCATAGTAAGATTACCTACATACGTGAGAGCCCCTGCCTGTAGGCACTTAAATACTAGAGGTGAAGACAGCAATGTTTTGTTTATATCCCCTCGTGTAAGGTATGATAAGGCCAGACACAGATCAAGAGAGACTGGAAGAGTTTGAAATATTTATTATACACATGATTTCCTGTGGAAAAGAGAGCACACCATACAGGTCATATGGAAAAAATACCAGAGTCGGTCACCAGGCAAAGAGAGCAAGTCGCACTGAGAAAGTGTCTTTATTGTGGTTTCAGTTGGAAGTGTGCAAAAGTGGCTCAGGACACACCAGTGTGGCATTGGCTGGGCTCAACACTTCCCATCACCTTCCTTGTCCTCTGAAGAGGAAGGCCTGGGCAGGACCAAGAACTGCACAGAAGCCTTCCTGGTGAAGTCACTGAAGCTGAAGTAAGGAGGTGGGGTAGGGCAGAGGGTGGGAGGATCATGTCAGGCCCATTACAGGTTGGAATGGGGATCCCACTTTTCCCAATGAAGACACACCTTCTCTTACCTGGTCAATGAGATGCTCTGTACCCTTGGTCTTCTCCCCACTGTACGTCCCAATAGTTGAAGGACCAGTGTAGATTCAGAAGTATTCCAGGAACCTCAAAGTCTCCCCATCTAGACTGGTCCCTCCTGGTGACTTCATGCCCTTCTCACGGGGGCAGGCTCTGGGCAGTCCCCAGTGAACCCGTGCTTCCCAGTCTGGGATTGTGCTCCAGCTCCAGCTATGCCTAACTCACTTTTGGCCTTCTGCAGTCTCTTTGCTCTGCACACTCGACTATCATGAATAAGGGGAAATAATTTCCATGATCTTCTCTTTTGGAGATGCATTTCTCAGCCCTGGAGATAAAAAGTGTCAGAACAAACCTGGAGATCTTAGCAAGGAGCTTTCTAAACCTCCCTGCTTCTCCCTGTTCCAAGGTCTGGCCTGCCAACCTCTCCTGACAGCAGAATAAGTGGTATTCCCCCACCAGTGAGAAAAACCAAAGGTTGGTTTTTTTCCCTAATCTGAAAACAAAAGATGCTGCTCTTGGACTGCTACCCCTCTTTACATAAGCGTAGGGAAGGAAGGAGTCTGTGTCCCTAGGAAGAAGCCTGCCCTCAGGAGCTGGGTGTCAGCCTCAGACCTGCATTTTATTTATTTATTTATTTATTCATTTATTCATTCATTCATTCGTTCGTTTGTTTGTTTGTTTGTTTGTTTATTTATTTATTTATTTATTTATTTATTTATTTATTTATAAAAGGAACAGGCCAAACTTCAAGACTTAGTTTCTAGGTGCTGTTAAATAATGGTCATGGAGTTTTGGGAACTTAGAGGAAAACAGATGGAATCATGAGTGACAATGTGATAATTTACAGATGTCAAAGGAGAAGAAGCTGCAGATTATGCCCCTGACTGCTTTAAGTCTACAGTTGATATCATAATACTATACTTTGACCCACAGTGAATTTAAAAATCACTGCTTGGCCTGGTGTTTTGAAAGGATGTAAATCCTTCTATGCAGATAACAGTGAATCTGGAAGAGAAATTTCCACCATGTGAATCCAGGTAAAAAGAAAAGCCTTTGGATGGGGAATGAGCAGACCAGCCCACAGGGTAGCCTTATGTACCTCACAATTTTTCTGGACCCGTTTCTTCCCCATGAAATGTGAAGTCAGACAGAATTTCTGGGGTTCTCTCCAGTGCACATTCCATCTTTCTCCTGTACCTCGGTGACCAGCCAGTGTGAAGGCCATCTGTAGTGCAGGCAAAGGGAAGGAGTCTTTGTTTGTCAGGGGCCACTGAATAATAAGCAGCTCAGATAGATTTTTTTTTTCCTTAGAGGAAACATCCAATTAGTTTGCATTTCAGTTAAGAATAGAGATTTTGAAGGCTCATTTCATTTGACACGTGCTCTATATGCTTTATTGGCAAAACAAATATATGCTTTATTGTGCTGGAAGGGCAAGAGACAGCACAGGGAGGGAGATGGGTGGGGAACTCCAGAAGTAAGAATTAAGTGTGAGAATTGGAAGAATTAACTGTGTGCTCTTAAGCTGTATGTATATCAGAATAGAATCACTGTTCTTTGAAGTTATGATTAACTTTCTGCATGAGGAAATGATTTTTATGCTTTTATTTAAGAATGTTAAGGAATGCTTTGGTTTAGAGTGGCCTTTGAAACTTTGCTGGCAACTTTTCATTTTGTCCTTGGAAAGGTGAGACACTATGCCTTTGTTCTGTTAACTCCACCTTGTTCCCATAGACCTTTGGAACCAGCATTTTTGAGAAGGGCCCTTTTTTCCTAATTAAAATCTGATTTTGGTCTCAGGGGTATCATTCTGTAGAACAATTTTTAAAGTTCTCATTGGGGGAAGGGGAGTTTGAGGAATAAAGGCTTTAACTATGTCTACTTAAGCTACTTCTATCAGTGACCCCTCAGAATGGACAGGTCCCAGAAGCATACCAGAAGACAAGTATCATTGGGCGGCATTGAGGGTCCTGAGGGCCACTTCTCTCTGATATTTGTACTGAAAATAGAAATTCTGTTGGTCTGTGGGTTTACCTCACTATATTTGTGGCTGACAGATGCTATCCTCTGGTGGGTCTGCTGGTCCATCTCCCAGGCAGTGCCAACAGGGCTTGTCTGCTCTAATTCCTGCCAGGATAGGGCAGGAAAGTCAGAAGATATTGCTAACCATGACTAGGCTATGAGAAGTTGTGGGGTAGGGCTTTCTTAAGAACCTCAACTCTCTGGCCTCCTGAATATTTCTGATTCAGGAGCCCAGATCACCTGCTCTTCTTGGGAATCAGTCCAGTCACCTGGAGCCACTCATCTGAAAATGGCATCCCTGATCCAGCTTGGGTGACAGTGTTCTCCCCACTGCCCCAACCCAAAAGCTCCTAACCTAACTGAGCTAGGGAACAGAGGGTTAATGTCTGGACAGCTCTCATGTTCTAATGAAGAGGGCTGGTGAAAGACTTTAAATCTAAGAGCGTAGGTGAGAGCTGACTATACAATCCTCTTTACACACGGAAGGGAGGCTGCCACAATATCTGCTTACCTGTTGAACTTGAGCCTGAATCATTCACCCTAGCACTGGGGGGGGGTATAGGCAAGGGCTTTTGTTCCTAGGTTTTTTACATGAAACCATGGCATCAGATTTTCCATTATTTGGTCTATTGCCATCCCCTTGAGGAGAGGCCAACCTGACCCAGAGCTTGGATATTTGGACAGTCCTTCCAGCATCATGTATGGCCCAAACCTTCCCCTTCCAACCCTCTTCACACTCACACTTTAGTGTCATTAATTACACTCGTATTGCTGCACCATTATCACTGTGTCCATTGCCAAATGGTTACCATCAACTTTATTATAAAATCTGCCAAATCACCAATCTCCACTCCCCTTCTATCTCCTGGTAGCCTATCTACCTCCACGAGTCTGCTCAATATCCTTAGTTCAAATCAGTGAGATCATGCGACATTTGTCCTTTAGCGACTGGCTTACTTGATTCAACATTAGGTCCTCGCAGTTGCTGTCGCATATGTCAGTACTTCATTCCTTCTTACAGCTGAATAATATTCCTTCATATATATATACACCACATTTTGTTTATCCATTCAGCTGTTGATGGACACTTGAGTTGCTTCCATCTTTTGGCAAATGTGCACAATGCTGCCATGAACCTTGGTGTGTGTGTCCCTGTTTTCAATTCTTTTGGATATATCCTAGCAGTAGGATTGCCAGATCATATGACAATTCTATACTTAGCTTCCTGAGGAAGTGACAAACCATCCTCCACAGTGGCTGCACCATTTTACATTCCCACCAGTAGTGAATGAGTGTTCCCATTTCTCCACATCCTTTCCAACACTTAGTTTTCTGGGTTGTTTTTTTAAGAGCAGCCAATCTAGTAGGTGTAAAATAATATCTCATTGTAGTTTTGATTTGCATTTCCCTAATAGCTAGTGATGGTGAGAATCTTCTCATGTGCTTTTTAGCCATTTGTATTTCCTCCTGTGAAAAGTGTCTGTTCAAGTCTCTTGCCCATTTTTTAAATGAGTTGTTTGTCTTTTTGTTATTGAGTTGTAGGATTTTTTTCTATATGCTGGATATTAGACCCTTATTCGATAAGTGCTTTCCAAATATTTTCTCCCATTGAGTAGACTGCCTTTTCACTTTCTTGACCAACTCCTTTGAAGTAGAAAAGTGTTTATTTTGAGGCTATCTCATTTGTTTATTTTTTCTTTTGTTGCTCATACTTTGGGTGTAATGTTTAGGGAACCATTGCCTACCACAAGATTTAAAGATGCTTCCTTACATTATCCTCTAGGAGCTTTATGGTCCTGGCTCTTATATTTAGATCCTTGATCCATCTTGAGTTAATTTTTGGATAGGGCATGATATAAGGATCCTCTTTCATTCTTTTGGCTATGTCTATCCAGTTCTTCCAACACCATTTCTCGAAGAGACTATTTTGTCCCAATTAACTGGGCTTGACAGCCTTCTCAAATATCAGTTGACCATAGATGTATGGACCTATATCTGAACTCTCAGTTTAGTCCCATTGGTCAATATGTCTACCTTTGTGCCAATATCATGCAGTTTTGACCACTTAAGCTTTGTAATATCAGTTAAAGTCAGGTAGCATAACTTCTCCAACTTCATTTTTCTTTTTCAAGATGTTTTTGTCTATTCTGGGCCTCTTACCTTTCCAAGTAAATTTGATAATGGGCTTTTCTATTTCTGTAAAATATATAGTTGGAATTTTTATTGGTATTGCATTGAATCTGTAAATCAATTTGGGTAGAATTGACATCTTAATGACATCTAGTCTTTCGATCTATGAACATGGAATATTCTTCCACCTATTTAGGTTTCCTTTGATTTCTATTAGCAATGTTGTATAGTTTTCTGTGTACAAGTTCTTCACTACCTTTGTTAGGTTTATTCCTAGATATTTGATTCTTTTAGTCTCTAATGAACTTAGATGCAAAATTCCTCAACAAAATACTTGCAAATTGAATTCAAAAGCACATGAAAAGGATTATACACCATGATCAAATGGGTTTTATCCCAGGTATGAAGAGATGTTTCAACATGAGAAAATCAATCAATATTATACACCACATTAGCAGATCAAAGGGGAAAAAAATTACACCATCATCTCTATCGATGCATAAGAGACATTCTACAAAATACAGAAAATACTTTCTTGATAAGTACACTTTGAAATATAGGAATAGAAGGAAATTTCTTCAACATGATAAAGGGCTTATATGAAAAACCCACAGCTAACATGGTAAAAGGCTAAAGTCTTTCTCTCTAAGATCTGGACCAAGACAAGGAGGCCATTACTACCACTCTTATTCAACATTGTGTTAGAATTTCTTGCTAGAGCATTTAGGGAAGAAAAAGAAAGAAAAGGCATCCAAATTGAAAAGGAAGAAGTAAAACTTTCAATATTTGCAGATTACATGATCCTGTACATAGAAAGTCCTGAAAAATCTGCACAAAACTACTGAGGTTGATAGACAAGTTCAGTAAAGTGGCAGGATATAAGATCAGTACACAAAAAATCATAGTGTTTCTGTACAATAGTAAGGAGCAATCTGAGGAGGAAATCAAGAGGCAGGGAATTTTGAGTAAAGACCTGCTAAAACTAAGAGAATAACCTGCAAAATTATTGAGAGGATAGCTTCCAAATAAAGGGAGCCGTTGAGTGGAGAGTCCCAGAGCATGCCTGGTGCTTTGGGGACATCATGGGTCAATGTGGCTAGAGCTCAATGAGCAGGATGGGAGATGGGGATGGGTAATGAGATCAAGCAGTGGGCAAGGCTGAATCACAGGGCCTTGCAGACCATGATAAGGATGTTTTGTTTCATTTTAAGTGTCACAGGAAGCCATTGGGGTGTGGAGAGCAAAGTAGAAGCATAATCTAATTTATATTTTCAGTGTATAACTCTAGCCTTTGTGTGGAGGATGGGTAGTTTAGGAGACAAGAGGGGTCATGGAGACCACTTAGGAGGCTGTCACAGTCTTCAAGTTAAGAGGGGACAGTGGCTCTGATTAGTACAATAATGGTGCTGAAGTTGAGAAGTGGTAGGGCCAGAATGGTTTTTACAGGGAGCACTGACAGGTTGTTTTGATGAATTGGACTTGATATAGGAGAGAAAGAGAGGTATCCAGGTTTGGGGCCTGAGCATCTGAGTCAACAGTCCTAGTTTACTGAAGACTAGGAGAAAGTAAATGATTAATATCTAATATAATCTCAGGTAGTGATAAGTGCTAAGGAGACACTATAGCAGGGTCAGAAGCTGGATTGTGGCAGAGTTGGTTTGGGAAGATGAGCAGGGGCAATTTTAGATAAGATGCCCACCCAAAGACATATTAATAGTAAGGGAAACAGTAGGTTAAATGAAATAGAAGTTACTACTCAGTGCCTTGAAGAGTCTAATGACATTATGAATCCATGAGGGGGAGTACAGTACTCAAACACCACACTCCTGTGATCAAATGTCCCCTCTGGGAACAGGGTTCTTTGGAATGCTGGTATAGACTGAAGAGGGCAGATGGTCGCCCCCTACAACCAGGGAATGGAACTCTGTTCTAGGAATCCTGTGGCCTTTCAAGACATTCACTATCTTGTGGTGTCTTCTCACTGGATAGATGTGGCACCATCTCCCAGCTGGCGCCCTGGAGCCCCGAGAGCACCCCTGTGCTCCGGACTTGCTCGGGATGTTAAAGGAGAGGCCCAGGGAGAGTTTACCAGGAGGGAGAAGTGAGGATTGTCTGCACATCAGCCAAAAGCCTTCACCTTAGTCTCTCCAAAACAGGATTGATGTCTTTTTCATTTAGCATGCCTCAGAGGCTTCCACAATTTGGGAAAGTTCTGCGCCCTCATTATCATCTAACTGATGATGATCATAGGTATATACATAGTTGACTGAGGGATGATGAGGCAAAAAGGCTGTGCTCCTCCTCCAAGTCCTGCCTTCCATCAACTTCTTTTTAACTTTTTATTTGGAAATGTTCAAACACATACAAAGTAAAATGTACTGAACACCAATATATCCATCACTAGCTTCAAAACTTACCAACTCCAGGCCATCTCTTGCCATCTAAATTCCCACTACCTACCCCCAACCTCTAGGTAATTTTGAAGAAATGTCAAATATTTATTATTTCATCCATAAATATTTTGGTGTGTTTCTCTGAAAGATGATACTTTCAGAAATAACCACAATTCTGTTATCATTGCATTTAAACTTAATAATATGTTCTTCTTGTCATGAAAATACCAAGTCATTTAAATTTCCCCAATTTTTTATAGTCTATATATAGATATATTAAGTTTGTATGTTTAATCTGCATCCAAATATATTCCAAACATTATAAGTAGTTGATAGATCTCTTCAGTGTCTTTTAATCTATAATTTTCCTCTTCTTTTATTTTTCTTTGCAATTTATTTTTTCAAAGAAACTGAGTCATTTGTCCAGGAGTTTCCTACATAGTCTGCATGTTGCTGGCTGTATTCTTGACATGTTTACAATTTTCTGCTATCCTTCTATTTCCTGAAAACTGGTAATTAGATCTAAAGGTCTGATCTGATTCAAGTTTTTTGTTTGTTTGCCTAGATGCATTAATTCATCAGGGGTGGCAATGATATCCTAACTCCATCATTACTCCATTGATTATAAGGAAAGCTTTTTAAAGGAAACTTCTCATCAGGTATTTGATTATATTAACTTATACGTTAAATGTTTGATTCTTCCCCCCACCCCCACCCCCTTTTTTTATACCAGTTTTCAAAATAATGAGGTGATTCCCTAGCACCCTCCATAGGTGACCAATGAAGTGGGTTTTTCTTTTTTGGTATTTTGTTTTTTTCTTTCTTTCTGCCATTATGAATTTGTGGATTTAAATATATTAGATGTATTTTGATGCATTGCAATTATAATTCTCACTGAAGCACAAATCAGTTTGCCCAATGGGAACCTCTTCTGGTTCATTTTGCCGGACCCAGCAGTCCTTGCTACCTAGCCCTTCCTCCAGGCTCACTCCCTGCCCAGCCCTGGAGTCTGCCATTTCTCCAGGGATCCCTGTTTCCTTTGAGTGGTGAACAGGATTTCCAGACAAGCCCCTGGACCCTCTTCTTCAGCTCTTTATTGTCACTTTGGTAACACCTTCCTCTGCTGAAGACAGGACCCTCCCTTCTTGCCCGCCAGGCCTCTCAGCACTGCGGGCGCCCCCTGCAGGCAGCGCTCCAGACTCAGTGCGCCCTGCAGTCCGGGAAAGGTTGCTGCTCTCCCTGCTTAGGAAACAAGCGCCCTTCTTAGGCCCTGACCCCGCTCCCTGCCAGGATCCGGGGCCAGACTTTCAGCGGCCTGGGCCTTCCTGTGTCCCCCCCACCCCCACCCTCTGCTGAGCGACCTCAGCTCGGCCCTGGTGCCCCCACAGGCGGTGATGGTCAAGACAGTAGAGCCATAGCGGGCTCCTGTTTCCTGTTGCCACCCTGGGCGAGTCCTTTCAGATCTGGGGCAGGTTGATTCCATGGGCCTGAGGTGGGAAATGTTAGTGAACCGGTGACCCCGGGAGGCTGGGCGACCCGAGGGGCCCGAAGTTGCCGCAGGCGCGTCTTTCCCTTTCCAAAAATACAAAGTCTTGGGAAATGAAAATGAAGGAATGGGAAGTTCTAATAAAAAAAGGACATCACATCATGAGTTTTCTTTCTTTCTTTTTCTTTCCCTCCCTCCCTCCCTTCCTTCCTTCCTTCCTTCCTTCCCTCCTTCCTTCCTTCCTTCCTTCCTATTTCCTTATTGAAAACCTGCCAATTGAAAGAGATAAGAGTGAAAGTTTCCTGGCCATACCCTCCCAAAGATCAGCACTGTTGATCCTTTCAGTCCTTTTGTGTGTGTGTGTGTGTGTACAAATGTGTATAGGTAATTTTATATAGTTTTTCTTAAAAAAAAAAAAAAAAAAAAAAAAAAACAAAAAAAAAAAACAGAAACTGAGCACACCAAAGGCTCAGTTCTGTGATTCACTTTTCTCACTCACTGTCTTGTAGACATCTATCCACGTCAGTTAAGAAAGATCCCTTGTTCTTTTCATTGACAACAGAGGATTTCATTGGGCAGATATACCAGAAATTATTTAGCCATTCCCCTTTTGGTCTTTTCCAGATATCCAAGGGGATAAAATGCTGGAAAGAAGATTCTCATACATATCTTTGGTTATATGTGTATTTCTGTAGAATTGATTCCAAGAAATGGAATGTCTGGGTCAAAGAATAATTTAAAAATAAATACTATCAAATTGGTGTCCAAAATGTCAGCACCAATTTACCCTCCCTCCAATAGTTCATGCCCTGCATCTTCCCTGTTACTGTGTTACCAATCTTTACCTTTTGCTAATCTTTAGGCAAAAATGGTATCTAGTATTAATTTTTATTTCTTTGATTATTCAGGATGTGACCACATATATGGTAATGGCCATTTATACATCCTTACCTTTTGCCCATTATTAGTGAAGTTGAGCATCTTTTCCTGGCCATTTGTTTCCTCATCTGTGAATTGCCTTTTCATATTCTTTTCCTACTTTTCTAATGGAGTCTTTGGGTTTTTTCTTATTCTTTATAGAAATTATACATTTTGGAAATTAATCCTTATTTAGTTATATGCATTGCAAATGTCTAATACTCTTTTGCCTAACTTTTCTGTTTATGGTGCCTTTTAGTATAATTTAGTATAAGGTTTAATGGTTTTATCTAGTCAAACTTAACAACTTGTTATCTATCTGGGTTGCTGATTTTTAACTTATTGATTTTGAAAGTCTTTTTTTCCTACTATATTACACATGTTGCAAATATTTCCTTAGTCTACTTTTTCTGTATGTTTTAACTTTAGTTTTTATCACATTTAAAATTTTATAGAATCACTCCTATCTATAAGCCTTTTATGTTTCTGTGCCAAGAATCCAGGACCACACAAGGTCCTTCCTCATCCTCATGAAGCAGGCTTCATATAGGTAATCAATAGATGGATCTGGAACCTGGTGAGAAGTCCAGGTGGACACTGATAACCCAAGATGGCTGCTGAAAGACCCTCCTGAGATTTCTACCAAGCAGAATGAGATTCCTAGGAGTAGCTCTGGATATTCTCCTGGGTCATTATCATTGGCCCCACCTGGGTGATTGATGGTGGGCTAATCAATCAAATAGGAACACCTGAGACTCCTCCCATGCCATTAGCAAAGGGGTGGAATAATTAATAGTTTAAAAAGCAGGCTCAAAACCTTTCTCTGGCCTGTTGCTCTTGGCCGTGCTGCTGTTCTCTGCCCTCCTGGCGTCTGTGTCCTGCTTACACCATGTCCCCCCTGCGTGGATCAACACACAAGTAAAACCTGGGCATTTATAATCTATAATGGGAAGTTGTAGTCTATAAATCAGCCCTCTTTATCACTCTTCAGCCCCTTACCCTCTACTGGGGGACCAGTGATCTGCTATTTTCTCCCGTTTCTCTTCCCTCCCTACCTTAATAAATTACTGGCCTCACTAACCCAACATGCTCTGAAATTCATTTCTGCAGCATAAGTCAAGAACCTAGATTAAATCCGTTAACACTCATACTACAGGAATTTCAATCCGTTTCTAAAGGGCCACAGCCCACAGCCGACCCGGGGTTTCGGTTTAACTGTAAAGTATACTTTAAGCTAGGGAACTACTGGAAGCCTAGGATTGTTGGTCAGCGGGGAGCCGGGAGGCAAAGACCAGTAAGATGGGGTCCGCGGGGTCTCCTAGAGTGGAACCGGAACTGCGCCGAAGGACCTTGTGAGGATTGCGTAGTTTTGGCCTCTCAGCCTTGGTTCCGGCTCGCGGAGCCCGAATCAAGGGGGAGACTTGCAGCCGCTGACTCCGGGTTCTCCGGGCGGGGACAGGCAGAAAATGGCCTGGAGAAGATGCTCTCGCCTTCCGCGGCTGCGGCGGTAGAGGGGACGGGCGGGGGCTGATTTCCGAGAAGGCTGGCACTCGTCTAATTCTCCTGGGGAGGAGCGCACTCTGCTGGTTGCGGGACGAGAACAGTCTGGGAAGTGGTGGGAGCTTGACTGAGTCTCTTCTATTTCCTTTCGTCTCCCATTAATTAGTTCCGGGAAGTCATAACCTTTCTGTGAGCTCACGGTGTCCTTTTCAGATTAGTGAAATTTCCAAGGGGTAGATGGATCTTTGATTTTTTTTTTTTCCCTGAAAAAAACAAACAATTGTTTAAATGGAGCTTGATGGTAAAAGATAGTGGAATTTCTTGAATTTCGCCTAGTTTCGCCCTTCATTCCTCTAAAGAATAAAGATATCAATCCAAAGTGATTGATAAATCTTTTTTTTTCTCGCAAGCATAAAAGAATGCTAAGGAACCTCCCAGTACCAGCTTAGTCTTGGGTTCCGTCGTCTCTCGCCCCCCACCCCGCCCGCCCCTCCTCCCAAGCCCCCACTTCTTTCAATGCTTTTTATTTTTGTGGCTCTAACATTCTCACGGACATTTTATCTTTTCGAAAACCCAGGTCTGCATCACAGAAATTGGGTGGTGGGGTTGTCTAGTAGTTATAGTCACACCGGATCCCTCATTCAATTGCTGTGTGGCAGTGATCTGCCCTCTCTGCACCTCCTGGTTTTAATAACTTGTACCCCACAGGGTTGTTGTAGGGATTAAAGGAAATGGTCTGTGAAGTGCTAAGCGCCATACTTAGCACACAGTAGGTGCTTAGCAGAAATTGGTTGCAGTTTGTGGGATGTTGGTCTGTAACTTTCCCTGTTTCTGGGTCCTGCCAGCCCTGCCAAGGGGCCCTGTCACAAGCCAGAGTCCACAAGTTAGAAATTCAGCCTTGTCTATCTTGTCTCTCACATTATCCAGATTCAAAATTGACAGATCAGCACAAATGCTAATTTACAGAGGGAAATCTTATGTATCAGTAGCTGAAGTATTCACATCAGCAAGCACTTGACTTGTTTTCTTGAGAACTGATGTTACCTTAAGCAAGGAAAGGATCCTGTGCCACAAAAGAGAAACACTTCTCTTAGTGAGAAGGTTAATTTATTGCGAGTGCACAAGCAAGGAACTGGGGGAACATTCCCCAAACCAGTTCAAAGTGAGAATGGGAGCTATGGTCTTTACAGGTAAAAAAAAAAAAAAAAAAAAAAGAAAAGGCAGTAGGTAAGAAGAAAAACAAAGAAAAAGAAAAAAAAAAGTGACACTTCCAGAGGTCTTGTGAGGATGGTACTTGTAATTTCTCAGTCCTATGTTAACTCAAGCACATCAAACTTGTCTTTGGTTTCGGCACCAAATAAACCACAATTTAGATATTGTTGCGTGGGTGCCTAGGTGCAAAGCCTTCATGACTCCTTTCTCAGGCAAACCGCTCAAGGATATAAAGTTTTGGGGGGGATTTTTTTTTTTTTTTTTTTTTTTTTTTTTTGCCTGAGGAAAGCTACAGGTTTACTGCAAGGTTCTTAGCATTTTTGTTCCACAGACCCCTTTGCCAGACAGGTGAAAAACAGAGACCCCTTACTAAGTCCATATTATACTGTATATTATTTAATAAATACATCACACCTACACCAACATCCCCACAAGAATATTTTTTGAATTTTAATTCACACACACACAGACACCTGGTTAAGAACTCCTGATTTACTGGGTCATAATGAGGCAGGTTAGTATAAGGAAAGAGAAGAGTGAGTCACAACTGGGACCTGGTAGAGAACATGGCTGTGAGGTCCCTCTCAGAAACCCCCTGAAGGATGCCACTACTAAGAACAAAGCTGGAAAGATCCCCCTGAGACCCTGGACTCAAGAGGAAACCCCAGATAACTCCAAAAAGCTTCCCCATTGGTCCTGGGTAACTCCACAAACAAGAGGACTCCTCATTGGTCCTCTGAAAGCTAACACGTGGGCATTGAAAGGCAACCAATCAGAACAGCAAACAGCTGGGGCTCCTCCCCAACATTAGGAACTAGGAGGAGGAAACACCTTTAAAAGGCCTAATCTGGGGCCCCACAAACACATCTCGCTCTGTGTAGGATGTCTGTACCCGTGTTTGGGGTGTGTACTTTTTATTTTTTCTCTGGTCTCTCAATAAACTCTACTCCCTTACCTACCCTATGGTATGCCCCTAAATTCCTTTTTGCAACATAGCCAAGAACCTAGAACCCAAAGCGTTCTGCTAACACTATGGTGCTCCTGACACCATTCTGTCTGGTTTTATTTTGATACTTTCTTATTCCTGTATGCAGAACTGGGACGATCTGGTTAATATCTTTCTGGGAACTAAGTACAAGGAATAAACTTCTAAAATTTAGATTAATAGAAAACCAGCTCAATTAGTTTGAGGGAAGGATATTAGAATATCCAGAGCTGCTTAAATGAAGAAATATTAATATTTTCTAGCTATCACCGAGAAGCTGAATTCATGAAGATCGAGGGCAGGGGGAAGGAAGAATCAGACGAATGTGTTGTTTTCAGTACATGTAGAATTCCCCCTACAACTACTTATAGGAATAAGGTATGCTTCATTTATAAAAGATTTTTAAAAACCCATCACCTTGAAGCAACTATCCAATGCTTTGATGAATTTCTTTCTAGCCCTTTTGCCCAATGTACAGAATATTGTTCAGTGGGTCCTTTTAAATACATCATTAACAGTATTTTCAGCTTTTTCTTTCAATGTGAGTCTGATGCAAGTGTGCTTCTGGAGCTTTCAATGGTACTAAAACAGAGACCCTTACCACCCTGCGTCAGAAGAGCCAATCTGCAGATGAGTGGCTTTGATGTGACATTTTCAGATAAATGGCAGGGCTGCATGGTTTTATACTTTTGTACATTCTGATGAAAGGAATGGTTCATTTTTATACAGCTCACAAACGTTCCAAAACTATAAAATGGTCTGTGTCAGTGTAACTCAAGCTTGGGTAATAAGCCCAAGGGAAAATTCTCACAGGCACCCACTGGTATAGACTGAAATTATTTTCATATTAATATTTCTTAAGTATAAACAAACTTAAAACTAGATATAAACTCTTTATTCTCATATCTCTTATAAAAGTGAAAAAAAAACTTGCATGTTAAGTCTGTACAAAATCTTGAAAATTCAAAACTGTCGGTTTTACCTTAAAAAGTCTCAGAGACTGCACTCTTGGCATCTTTTGGGCTTGGGGTGTTTGTAAACTCAATTAGATTTATGTAGACAGTTTCTTGGGTTCTTATGAAAAGCTGACTTCTTTATTATGCCTAAGTTTAATACTTTAATTCCCAGAGGACAGCTTTCTGCCTCCTGTTTCTATATCTCGTGGGGTTGGGGGAGGGTGCCTTACTGTGTACCCATGTATTGCCAAATGGAAACTTCTCAAGATGAAGGGTGGAGGTCCTGGAACTGAGCATTAGCCTTGATGGCTCTGTGGCTCTGCCCAAATCTCAGGGGCAAACTTCATAGCTCCAGAGTAGTTACCCTTCTTGCTGCAGTCAGAAGCCTCACATTCTCCCCTGCTCCTCACTGATTTTGGCAAATATCCTGGATGTGCTCATGAGGTACCATGACACCTCCCTTCTCCCAGCAGTTCATCCACTAGGTGTTCTGTTTTGGACTGTGCCAGAATTGATCTTTATGGAATGCAATAGGTGACCAATTTCTTTTATACTCCTCTCTTTAAGAGATGGAATTTAATTCCTCTTTCCGTGAGCGTGGGCAGGTCATAGTGATTCATTTCTAATGAATAACCTAGTCAAAGTGATGGTGTGCAGCTTCAGAGACAAGGGCATAAAAAGCACTGTGGCTTTGCCAAGCCCTCTCTTGGATCACTTGCTGCCATCCATGAGGATACTCAAGCAGCCCCATGGAGAGGTGAGGAACCGAGGCCTCCTGCCAAGAGCCATCAGAGTAAGGTGACTTGGAAGCAGAACTTCAAATACCTGCAGCCCCAGCCAACAGCTTGACCACAATCTCATGAGATACTGTGACTGAGAACCACCAGGGTAAGATGCTCTTCAATTTCTGACCCAAAGAAACTCTGAGATGATAAATACTGTTTTAAGCCACCAAGTTTTGGGGCTAATGTATTATACAGCTATAGATGACTAATACAAAGATTAAAGAGAAAAAATGTAAGAAAGTAAATTCGAAGAAAACAGAAGTAAAGGTTGCTTTTACTCTAATAGTCCCAGGTTTCAGAAGTTCATGTGACAAATGAGGCCACATTGACTGATCACATACTTACATGTTGGCAGCTTGTGACCCCAGAGTTGAGTATAGCCATAGGACCTCTTTTCTCCGTTTTGAGGTTTGCTGACTATGGCCAAGATTATTAGTGTTCACCAAATATCCACATGCTCTTCTACTTTACAGCTTCCTTTGCAGGTAGAATGGAACTGTGTGACTTGGTTCTGGCCAAAGAGATGTGAGTGTAAGTGATGTAAGGCACTTCCTAACCCTTAAAAACATCCCATGGGATCTCCAAGCCTTCTTTTCCCCTACAGTGGAAACTCTGAAGGCTGTATTTTCCACAAATTGTGACTGCAAGATGTAGGAGGGCAGTCTGACCTGTATTGAATGTGACAAATAACAAATAAACCTTTTTATGTTAAGTCAATGAGATGGAGAGTTTGTGACTGTAGCCTAGTCTAACTTATCCTGACTAAACCATTGACCCTAACTAGTATCTCTAGGTCTTTGATCTCTAGGGCCAGTCCAGATTGTGTGTATGTCTACATTGCCTTCTCCAGCTTCGTTAGAGTGCTTTGTACGGACAGATAACCTCCAGAGTTTTAAGGACCTTGGTTCCCGCCATGCATCCCCAAATATGGACTTGGGGCTTTCCTGTTATTTTTCATAGCCCAGGCAAGACAAGGTTATCATGTTTAACAAGACTTTACTATTAGGACCACTGGCTACTCTTGACACCTGCAGACCCTAGGCAGTCTCCTGAGCCTCCTACAGGGTACTCTCTTTTAGCTCCTGACCTGCTCCCCCACATGTTTCTCTGGGCACCAGAACAGCTAGACTCAGGTAAGTGATAAGCAGGAGTTAACCCTCAGTCCAAAGTAAAGTCACACTTTTAAGTCCTTATGTCCTGTTCCAAGATTTGTCTCTTTTCAGGGGGATTGACAGGGACTATCCACTCCCCTCAGGAAGACCCAATACATAAAAGTAGTGTGACCACACCTTAAAGCCCTATCAGGGCAGCAATAACAATGATATATATATTTATGTAGTGCTTATTATATGGCAGGCCTTGTTCGAGTACTTTATATGTATCTAATTTAATATTCCCAACAACCCTATGGAGTAGGTACTATTATTACCTAATTTCCAGATGAAGAAACTGAGGCCCAGGGAAGTTAAGTAGCTGCTCAAACTTCCATAGCTCCTCAGTCCCATAAGAAACCCAGAGCCCAACAATGATCAGGAGCAGGGGTGCCACTTTCTTAGTGCCCTCTCTCCATATTACAGAAACAAAGGACAGCTCCTTTAATTTTCAACTTTCCTAAGGTCTTATATAACCTATGGGCAGAGACTTCTTGGCATTCCAGAGGTCAACTACTAGGGATCTTGGCATCTTGCAGTCTGTGAGCAACAACTGAAAGAAGAATAGCATCTCTAGGAGAACATGACATGCACCAGCAGGCCCCAAAGATATTTTTCAGGACACAACATTTCAAAGATGTCAAAGATCCCAGCTTCAAAACTGCCTAGCAGTGTATCCTTGAATGATTTGTTTACCCTCTCTTTTCCCATCTTAGGTATGGGGTTAAACACAGTACCTTTATCATGGAGCATGTGGTGGTTTGGAACCGTTTGCACCCCAGAAAATCATGTTCCTAAAGTTAATCCATTCTGTGAGTGTAAGCCTATTGTAAATAGGACCTTTTTGATGAGGTTACTTAATTTAAGATGTGACCTTAGGTAGGTCTTAATCCTCTTACTGGAGTTCTTTATAAATAGAATGAATACAGAATGAGAGAAAGCCACGGAAGCAAGAAACTGAAAATAATGAAACCGGAAGAGAAGGGATAAATTAGCAGACACTGCCATGTGCCCTGCCATGTAGCAGAGGAATCAAAGATCCCCAGCAGACAGTCTTTGGGAAGAAGGCATCGCCTTGATGATGCCTTGATTTGGATATTCTCATGGCCTCAAACTGTAAGCCAATAAATTCCCTTGTTTATAGCCAACCCATTTCATGGTATCTGCATTGAGCAGCCTAGGAAACTAAAATGGGGTAGTTGAGAGTATTCGATATATCAATATATGTACTTAAAATACTTAAAACAGGGCTTGGCACAAAATAAGCCCCATAAAATTGCCCAACTATTGTTAATTATCATTTTAGATGCAAGTTTCAGCCAGGACGTATGGACAAAAGACGCATCTCCTTTTGCACTGGGCCCAGAAGTGAGGACAGTAGAAGGGCTGCTTGTTCCTTCTAGACTTTTTTCCAGGGACTGTGAGTTCTCCTTAGGAGCCACTGATAACTGAGGTTCCTACAGATCCATCCCAGTCTCCTTTCAGACTCAACAGGGTCACTGCTACATGAATATTTTACTCATCCATTTAAAGTGTCCATGTGTAAAAGGAAATCATTAACATTAATGAAGAAACAGTAAAAAGAATAGCAACATGCATGGCAAATTAAGACAATACATTTCTTTAACACAGAACATGTTCATACAATCAAAACCTCCACAAAAGATGTCAAAAAGACACTTGGTCTAAGTACAGGACAGGCAATCCTTAGAGGAGATCATTGAACTGATTAGCATATGGGATGGAAGGTGTATTAATTTATTAGGGCTGCCATAGCAAAGAACCACAAACTGGATGGCTTAAAACAACAGAAATTTATTGTCTCACAGTTATGGAGACTAGAAGATTGACATCAAGGTGTCAGCAGAGCCATGTTCCCTCTGAAACCTGTAGGGGAGAATTTTTTCTTCACTCTTGCAGTTTCTGATGGCTCCAGGTGTTCCAGGGCTTATGGAAGGATAACTCCAGTCTCTGTCGTCTTTACGAAGTCATCTTCTTTCTTGTGTCTTGTCCATCTCTTCTCCTCTTCTTATAAAAACACTAGTCATATTGGAGCTGGGGCCCACCTTACTCTAGCATGACCTCATCTTAATGAATTTCACCTGCAGTGATGCTGTTTTAAAATAAGGTCACATTCTATGCTACTGGGGTTTAGATTTCAGCATATCTTTTGTGGGACACAATTCAACCCTAAAGAGAAAGGTAAGCAAATTAAAACATCCAAATCATATTTTTTGTCTCCAAATTTAGAAAGAAAATCAAAAACATTCAAAATCCAACCTTACGTAGGTGAGGGTGTTAAGGACTCTTTCATTTTGGTTGGAAGTTGATATAATCCTTCTTGAGAACAGTTTAGCAATCAGAATCAATTTAAGTTTATTATATTTAAATTTAATTTTTAAATAAATAATACATTCTCTTGGTTCAAAATACAATGAGTATGAAAAGGATATGCACTGAAAATTCTCCTACCCACTCCCGTCCTCTAGCAACCCAAGGTACCTCCCCACAGGTGTCCAATATTATTGGTTTCTTTTTCTATTTTATTTTTTACTTTTTAATAAAGAAGTAGGTTTCCAGAAATCATATATAAAATATCAAGTTCCCATAAACAGTCCTTGGGTTAGTGTAGTACATTTGTTACAATTCATAAAAGAATTGTACCATTAACTATAGTCCATTGTTTATATTAAGGTTCACTGTGTCCTCTTTTAACCACATTCAAATATATAATTCAATGCTGTTAATGACTTTCAAAATGTTCTGACAAAATCACCACCATCCACTACCAAAACTTTTCCATCAGACCAAACAGAAACTCTATACAATGTAAGCATTAACTCCCCATTCACTACCTCCACTCTGGCCCCTGGTAAGCTATATTCTAGTTTTTGACACAATGAATTTGCTTATTATAATTATTTCATATCAGTGAGATTATATAGTATTGTCCTTTATGTCTGGATTATTTTGTTGAGCATAATGTCCTCAAGGTGCATCCATGTTGTCACATGCATCAGGACTTCATTCCTTTTTACAGCTGAATAGTATTCCATTGTCGGTATATACAATATTCCATTTATTCATTCATTGGTTGATGGACATGGGTTGGATCCATATTTTGGCAATTATGAACATCAGTGGGCAAATATTCATTTGAGTTCCTGCTTTCAATTCTTCTGGGTATATGCCTAGTAGCAGGATCGCCTGGTCATATGGTAATTCTATACTTAACTTTCCAAGGAATTGCCAAACTGTCTCCCACAGTGGCTGTACCATTCTAGATTCCCACCAGCAATGAATGAGTATGTCTATTTCTCCACATACTCTCCAACACTTGTAGTTTTCTGTTTTAGTAATAATAGCCATTCTAGTGGGTGTGAAATTATACCTCATTGTGGTTTTGATTTGCATTTCCCTAATAGCTAGTGATGTTGAGCATCTTTTCATGTGTTTCATAACCATTTGTATATCCTCTTTAAAAAAATGTCTGTTCAAGTCTTTTCCCTGTTTTTAATTGGGTTATTTGTGTTTTTATTGTCGAGTTGTAGGATTTCTTTATCTATTCTTATCAGCTATGTTGTTTCCAAGTATTTTCTCCCATTGAGTAGATTGTCTTTTCACTTTCCTGGCAACATCTTTTGATGCACAAAGGTTTTGAATTTTGAGGAAATCCTATTTGTCTATTTTTTTTTTCTTTCGTTGCTTGTGCTTAGGGTGTAAAGTCTAAGAAACCATTGTCTAA
This sequence comes from Tolypeutes matacus, assembly GCA_026826555.1. Classification (NCBI taxonomy): domain Eukaryota; kingdom Metazoa; phylum Chordata; class Mammalia; order Cingulata; family Chlamyphoridae; genus Tolypeutes; species Tolypeutes matacus. The sequence goes on from JAKSZT010045995.1 coordinate 20,250, forward strand.
CACAACATCCTGGGCAACTACAAACAGTCTTCTCCTGCACAACTTGTATTATTACACATGGCTGCAGCTCTGTCCCTATCCCTGGCAGAAAAGAAAGGCGGGAGAAGCTTCATCAATTCCTGGGGCAATGCGGGCAGCTTCAGCCTCCATAGCTTACAGCACCAACTATATCCTTGGCTCCTACTACACAACCAGCAAGGGAGAAAAGGAAAGAAAGCTCTAAACTAAAAAGGGAAACTGCACCCAGTAAGCAAGATGCCAAGACACCAACAAAAAATTAAAATCCATACCAAGAAACAGGAAGATATGGCCCAGTTAAAGGAACAAGATAAGACTCCAGATGACATAAAGGGGTTGAGACAACTAATCATAGATGTGAAAACACTTTTCCTTAATAAATCCAATGAGATAGCTAAAGAAATTAAGGATATTAAGAAGAAACTGGGTAAGCACAAAGAAGAATTTGAAAGCATACATACACAAATAGCAGATCTTATGGAAATGAAAGGTGCAATAAATGAAATTAAAAATACACAGGAGGCATATAACAGCAGATTTGAGGAGGCTTGAAGACATGGCCTCCAAAGGTGAACACATAAAAGAACAAATGAAGAAAAGAATGGGAAAATTGAACAGAGTCTCAGAGAACTAAATGACAGCAAGAAATGTGCAAATATACACATCATGGGTGTTCCAGAAGGAGAAGAGAAGGGAAAAGGGGCAGAAGGAATATTTGAGGAAATAATGGTAGAAAATTCCCCAACCCTAATGAAGGACATAGATGTCCATGTCCAAGAAGCACAATGTACTCCCATCCAAATAAATCCAAATAGATCAACTCTGAAACACATACTAAACAGAATGTCAAATGCCAGAGACAAAGAGATAATTCTGAGAGCAGCAAGGGAAAAGTGATGCATAACATATAAAGGATATCCAATAAGATTAAGTGCCAATTTCTCATCAGAAACCATGGAGACAAGAAGGTAGTGATATGAAATATTTAAGATACTACAAGAGAAAAACTGCCAGCCAAGAATCTTATATCCAGCAAGATTGTCTTTTGAAAATGAGGGTGATTTAAGAATATTCACAGATCAATAGAAACCAAGAGAGTTTATAACAAAGAGACCAGCTTTGCAGGAAATACTAAAGGAAGTGTTACAGTCTGAAAAGAAAAGACAGGAGAGAGAGGCTTGAAAGAGAGTCTAGGAATGATGATTTTATCAGTAACTAAAAGTGTCAAAAGACTGGTGAAACTAAAAGGATAGATAAAACCCAAACGTCAAAATGGGAGAAATATGAACTACTTTTACAGTAATATCATTGAATTTTAATGAATTAAAATCCCCAAACAAAAGACACAGACTGTCAGAATAGATAAAATATGAGCCATCCAAATGCAGTCTGCAAGAGACTCACCTTAGACCCAAGGATACCAACAGATTGAAAGTGAACGGTTGGAAAAAGATATTCCATGCATGCAGTAACCAAAAAACCTTGGGTAGCTATACTTATATCAGATGAAATAGACTTTAAAAGCAAAACAGTTATTAGAGACAAGGAAGGTTACTTTACATATTAATTAAAGGTGCAATTCACCAGGAAGTAATAACAGTCATAAATGTATATACACCTAACCAGGATGCCCCAAGATACATGAGGGAAACACTGGCAAAACTGAAGGGAGAAAAAGACATCTCTACAGTAATAGTTGGAGACTTCAATACACTACTCTCAGCACTAGATTGAACATCTGGGCAAAGGATCAATAAAGAAATAGCTTGAATAATAAGATAAATGGACTAAACCTAATAGACATATACAGAACATTGCACTCCAAAACAGCAGGATATACATTCTTTTCAAGGGCTCATGGTGCTATCTGCATGATAGACCATATGTTGGGTCACAAAGCAGATCTCAATGATTTCAACAGAATTGAAATTACACAAAGCACTTTCTCTGATCTTAATGGAATAAAGTTGGAAATCAACAAGAGGTGGAAAAAGGGAAAATTCACATATATATTTGGAGGTTATGCAACACACTATAAAATAATCGGTGGCTTAAAGAAGAAATTTCAAGAGAAATCAATAACTATCTCAAGACAAATAACAATGAGAACACAACATATCAGAACCTATAGGATGCAGCGAAAGCAGTGCTGAGAGGGAAATTTATAACCCTCAATGTTTACATTAAAAAAGAAGAAAGAGTTAAAGTCAATAACCTAACTATACTGCTGAAGGAACTAAAAAAAGAACAGCAAACTATTCCCAAAGCAAGTAAAAGGAATGAAATAACAGAGATCAGAGCAGAAATAAATGAAATTGAGAACAGAAAAACAGTGGAGAGAATTTACAAAACCAAAAGTTGGTTCTTCGAGAAGATTAACAAAATCAACAAACCCTTAGCTAGACTGACAAGAAAATAAGAGAGGAGATGCAAATAAATAAAATATAAAATGAAAATGGGGACATTACTACTCACCCCACAGAAATAAAAGAGATCATAAGAGGATACTGTGAACAACTGTGTGCCAAAACTAGACAGTGTAGATGAAATGGAAAAATTCCTAGGAATGTACAAACAACCTACACTTAGACTAGAAGAAATAGAAGACCTCAACAAAAAAATAACAAGTAAAGAGATTGAAACAGTCACCAAACAACTCCCCAAAATGAAAAGCCCAGGACAAGATGGTTTCACAGGTGAGTTCTACCAAGCATTCAAAGAAGAATTAATACCAATTTTACTCAAGCTCTTCCAAAAAATTGCACAAGAAGGGACACTACCAAACTCTTTCTATGAGGCCAATATCACCCTAAAACCAAAGCCAGATAAAGATATTACAAAAAAAGAATATTATAGACCAATTTCTCTAATGAATATGGATGGAAACATCTCAATAAAATACTTGCTAATCGAATCAAACAACACATTAAAGGAATTATTCATCATGAACAAGTGGGTTTTATACTAGGTATGCAAAGGTGGTTCAACATAAGAAAATCAATGAGTTATACACCACCTTAATAAATCAAAGAAGAAAAATCACATGATCTTATCAACTGATGTGGAAAAGGCATTTGACAAAATATATCTTTTCTTGATGAAAATATTACAAAAGATAGGAATTGAAGGAAACTTTCTCAACATGATAAAGGCCATATATGAAAAACCCACAGCAAACACTGCACTCAATGGTGAAAGACTGAAAGCTTTCCCATTAAGACCGGGAACAAGACAAGAATGCCCACTGTCACCACTGTTGTTCAATATAGTGCTAGAGGTTCTAGCTAGAGCAATCAGACAAGACAAAGAAATAAAAGGCATCCAAATCAGAATGGAATAAGTAAAACTTTCACTATTTGCAGATGATATGATCCTATACCTAGAAAGCCCCCCAAAATTTACATCAAAGCTGCTAGAGCTTTTAAACAATTTCAGTAGAGTATCAGGATAGAAGATCAATATGCAACAATCAATGGTGTTTCTCTACAATTGCAATGTGCAATCTGAGGAGGAAGTCAGGAAAAAAATTCCATTTACAATAGCAACTAAAATAATCAAATATTTAGGAAAAACTTAACCAAGGATGTAAAGCACTTGTATTCAGAAAACTACAATGCATTACTAAAAGAAATTTTAAAAGACCTAAATACTTGGAAGAACATCCCATGCTCATGGATTGGAAGACTAAATATCATTAAGATGTCAATTCTACCCAAATTGAATACAGATTCAATGCAGTCCCGATAAAAATTCCACCATCATTTATTAAACAAATGGAAAACACAATTATCAAATTTATTTTTGGGGGTAAGAGGCTCCGAATAGCCAGAAACATCTTTAAAAGGAAAGCAAAGTTGGAGGACTCTCACTTCCAGACTTTAAATCACATTACCTAGCTACAGTGGTAAAAAACAAACAAACAAACAAACAAAAAACAGCTTGGTATTGGCATAAAAATAGACACATGGGTCAATGTATCTGAATTGATGGCTCAGAAGCAGACCCTCACATCTCCGGTCAAGTGATTTTTGAGAAACCTGTCAAACCCACCCACCTGGGGCAGAACAGTCTATTCAACAAATGGTGCTGGGAGAACTGGATATTCATAGCCAAAAGACAGAAAGAGGACCCCTATCTCACACCTTATACAAAATTTAACTCAAAATGGGGCAAAGACCTAAATATAAAAGCAAGAACGATAAAGCTCCCAGAAGAAAATGTAGGGAAACATCTTCAAGACCTGGTGGTAGCTGGTGGATTCTTACAACGAACCTTACACTGAAAGCACGAGCAATGAAAGAAAATATGGATAAATGGGAGCTCCTCAAACTTAAACACTTCTTCAAAGGACTTCATCAAGAAGGTGAAAAGGCAGCCCACTCAATGGGAGAAAATATTTGGAAACCACATATCTGTGAAGGGTTTGATTTCCATTCTACATAAATAGGTCGTGCAACTCAACAATAAAAGAGCAAGAAATCCAATTAAAAAATGAGCACAAGATTCAGATAGACATTTCTCCAAAGAGGAAATACAAATGGCCAGAAAGCACATGAAAAAGTGTTCAATATCACCAGCTATTAGGGAAATGCAAATTAAAATGTCAATGAGATATCATCTAACATTGCATAGAATGGCCATTATTAAAAAAAAAAAAAGAAACAAACAAAATAATAAGTGCTAGAGAGGATGTGGAGAAACAGGAACACTTCTTCACTGTTGGTGGAATTGTAAAATAGTGCAGCCTCTGTGGAAGACAGTTTGGCGGTTCTTCAAGAAGCCAAATATAGAACTGCCGTATGATCCAGCAATTCCTCTACTAGGAATATAACCAGAAGAACTGAAAACTATGACATGAACAGACATCTGCACACCGATGTTCATAGCAGCATGATTCACAATTGCCATAAGATGGAAACAGCCTAAGTGTGTTTCAAAAACCAAATGTGATACATACATATGATGGAATACTACACTGCAGTAAGAAAAAATGATATTGGGACACATATGATAATATGGATAAATCTTGAAGACATTATGGTAAGTGAAGTAAGCCAGACACAAGAGGACAAATATTGCATGGTCTCATTAGTATGAACTAAATACAAAGAATAATCCCATGGAGTTAAAACCTAGAGTATAGGTTATTAGGATATAAGCGGAAGGCTGTGAAGGAGTACTGATGCTTAATGTATATAGAAGTTTTAATTAACTTGACTGTAAATGTGTGGAAATGAATAGAGTTGATGGTAATACAGTACAGTGAGTAGAAGCTGGTTTATAAATGGGATTGTGGCTGAAAAGGGTAGTCTAGGGATGTAAATGTCAAGTGAAAGAAAATAGAGAATAATCTAGGGACTGAATAACACAGTGAACTCAGAGGTGGATGAGAATTTGGATTAAGAGTACAAATGGAAGAATGTCCTTCTCTGAACTAGAATGGATGTATGTCACTAATGCAGTGTGGAGAAGCATGGGGAAAACAGAATTAATATAACCTATGAACTACAGTTAACAGCAATACTGTTAAATTCTTGCATCAATGACAAAGATATACCATGTTAATAATAGGGAGGTATGGAAAAAATATGCCAAATATATGCTATGTACCATAGTTAGTGGTAATATTCTGATGATAAATGTTCCACAATGGTGTGGTTTGTTGAAGGGCTATTATATGGGAATTCTACACATGTGCATGATTGTTCTGTAAGTTTACAACTTCTGTAATAAAAATATATTTAAAAAAATAATAATAGGGTGGGTTTGGGGAAAATACATCAAATATAAGATATGGACTATAGTTAGTAGTAATATTTTGACAATATTCTTTCATAATTTGTAACAAATGTTTCACAGCAATGCAAGATGTTCTTGGTGGGTTGATGTATGGAACCCCTCTATGATGTTATACATGTTTTTAAGTTCACAACTTTTACTATACACTAATTGTTTATGTATGTTCATGTATGAATGATATGCTTCAATAATTTTTTTTTTAAATCAATTGCTTATAGATATGAGGGTTTATTTCTGAACTCTCAATTCTATTCCAATTGTTGATATATCTATCTTTGTGCCAATACCATGCCTTTTTACCACCGTTACTTTGTAAGATGCTTGAAAATCAGGAAGTGTGAGTCCTCCAACTTTGTTCCTCTTTTTCAAGGTGTTTTT
>JAKSZT010046003.1:0-10917 GCA_026826555.1 Tolypeutes matacus
TAGAACTTTCTGAATGGGTGCAAAATCTGAAGATATTAGAGAGCTAATATTAATTTAAAAAATATATAAATGTATTTATTGATAAAAGTTCAGTTATGTAAATCTCTTTTTATAAGAAAAATTGAAATATTTAAAGGAAATTTTTATATAGTTATTGCTTTATATATTTAATTAGATTCTCTGACTTCTATCATTGTGTCTAATTGGTCATTCAAATATATTGCTTTTTTAAAGAGGAGTAAATTTTAGACAGAATGCCTAAATTACATACAGCTTTCAATCATACATCTGGGTCATGAACACATACTCTCAGATTCCAAATTGCATTTAATTTATCTCTCACCATTGTGAATACAAGTACATCATTGATCAGATGCCAAGATATTGTATCATGGCTGATATTTTTCTTGTAAGTACATATCTCGTATCAAGAATAATAGATTGATTACATCATATTCATCAACTTTGTATTTTATTTCTTTCAATTCCTTTTTTTATCATATCTACATAAGCATTTTTTTCTGCCAAGCTCCATTCAGTTAATATTTACATAAAACCCTCCTTTCATGCCATTTTTAAAATATAAAAGAAAAACCATTGGGGATTTCCAGTGAAGTCATACATTTAATTAAATGAAAAAATTTAAAGTACTTTATACTTTTATAGTCACTCTCAGTATTTGGTTAATTAGAATATGTGGTTTGTGGGTTCTAATTTGTTTTATCTTATTTTATTTATTTCCAAACATAGACATCAAACTAAAATTTGCCCTGTCTTTAATTAAGCATGTCTCTTTTCTCTGCCTTTATTCATTTATCCACTAATTCTGTGAAATTATTTTTGCCTTATACTGGCAATTTTTCTAAGTAATCCTCAACTTATCTTTCTCAGAACAATGTTGGAATGGGGCTCCTTCTCATTCTTTCTGTTCCAGATAGCTTTTTCTCTTACTGATAGGAACCATATCAGTATTGTGAAACTTGAGCTTGACATAAATTACAAATTTAAATATTTTACAGAATACTATTTGGAAAAAATCATGTGACCTAAAGACTGATTCAAAATCCCCATGGGTTGCATGTGGAAATGTCTTCTCCTCATTCCTTCAGAAGCAGGAATGTATCCATAATATAATACACTTCTGAAGAACCAGCATTAAGTTTTGTTGACCTCTATTTTTTCATTCTATTTCATTTATCTCTGCTCTAATCTTTTGTATTTCCTTATTTCTTGTCACTCTGGATTTCATTTGCAATTCTTTTTCTAGTTTTTCCAGTTTTGAGTTAAGTCTCTGATTTGAGATCTTCTTTTTAATGTAAGCATCTAGAGCTATAAATTTCCTTCTCAACACTGCCTTCACTGAATCCCATGAGATTTATTATGCTATATTTTCACTTTCATTTGTCTTAAAATGTTTCCTAATTTTGCTTCTGATTTTCTTTTTAACCCATTGGTTGTTTTAAGAGTATGTTGTTTAATTTCCACATATTTGTGAATTTTCCATTTCCTCCTCTGTAGTTGTTGGAGAACATACATTGAATGATATCAATATTTTTTAAGTTATTGAAACTTCTTTTGTGACTCAACTTATGGTCCATCCTGGAGAATGATCCAGGTGGACTTTTGAAGAATATATGTTCTGTTTTTCTTGGGTGAAGGGTTCTGTATAGGTCTGTTAGGTCTAGTTGGTTTAGAGTATCATTCAAGTCTTTTATGTCCTTGCTAATTTTCTGACTAGATAATCCATAATATTAGGAACTGTGTATTAAGTCTCCTATTATTAATGTAGAACATTCAATTTTTCCCTTCACATCTGTCAGTGTTTCTTCATATGTTTTGGGCCCTGTTGTCAGGTACATATATATTTATAACTATTATATCTTCCCGTCCTCCTGTTGAATTATTTCCTGCATCAGTATATAATGCCCATCTTTGTCCCGTGGAAAGTTTTGGACTTGAATTCTATTTTTTCTATTAGTAGAGATACCCCAGCTCTCTTTTGCTTCCTACTTGCATAGTATATAAATTTTTTTATCCTTTCACTTTCAACATAATTGTATTGTTGAATTTAAAGTAAGTCTCCTACAGACAGCATATACTTGGGTCATGGCTTTTTATCTATTTTGTCAATCTCCCCTTTTAGACTGGAGATTTTACTCTATTTACTTTTAAAGTCCCTACTGATATAATAGCACTTTCTTTTGTCATATTGCTTTTTAGCCATTGTGAATATTATTTTGCTCCCTCAATTCTTTCATTAATGCTTACTTTTATATTAACTTCATTTTTGTGTTGTACCATATTGAGTCTTATTTCTATCTGGATGTATTTTTCATATATTTTTCTTGTGGTTACCATGAGGTTAAAATTTAGCTTCCTAATATATAATAATCTTATTTGGTTTGATACCAATTTAATTCCAATAGTATGCACAAATACTTTTGTATCCCCTCATCTTTTTTCTACTTGTTACCACCTATATCTTTACATTGTATGTTCAAAAACATAGATTTATCATTACTTTTTTAAAGATTTACTCTATTTATTTCTCCTGCCCACCCCCATTGTTTATGCTCACTGTGTCTGTTTGTTGTGTACTTGTCTTCTTTTTAGGAGGCACTGGAAACTGAATCTGGGACCTCCCATGTGGGAGGGAGGCACCCAATCACTAGAGCCACCCCTGGTCCCTGCTTGTTGTGTTTCTCATTGTATTTCCTTGTTATGTCTCTTCATTGCTTCATCTCATTGCATCATCTTGTTGCATTAGCTCATTGCATAAGCTCACTCACCAATCCATTGTGTCAGCTTGCTGTCTTGCTCATTTTCTTTAGAGACACTGGGAACCAAACCTAGTGTCTCCTATGTGGTAGGTGGGTACCTAACAGTTTGAGCCACTTCTGCTTCCCTATCATTACTTTTTTATGCATTTGCATTTTAGTACCCATAGGAAGTAAGAAGTGGCATTACATACCAAACAATACACTAAAATAATATTGACATTTATAATTACCCAAATGTTTATGTTTACTGCAGATCTTTGTTTCTTTATGCCACTTTGAGCCATGGTCTATTGTCCTTTCCTTTCAGTCTGAAGAACTCACTGTGAGATTTCTTTTAGGGCAGGTGTAATGAGGATGAACTCCTTCCACCTTTGTTTATCTGAGAAGGTCCTAAGGTCTTCCTAATTTTTGAAAGAAAGTTTGTGGATATAAATTTCTTAACTGGCAGTTGTTATCTTTCAGCACTTTACCTATTTCAACACACTGCCTTCTTATCTCAATTGTTTCTGATGAAAAATAGACAATCAATTAAATTGGGACTCCTTTGTATGTAACATTTTGGTTTGGATTTACAGCTTTCAGAGCTCTCTCCTTATCCTTTTCATTCAATACTCTGATCAATATATGTTGAGATATATTTTTCTTCATCTTTATTCTCTTTTGTGCTCTCTGGGCTTCTTGGACATGTATATCATGTCTTTTGCTATATTTAGGAAGTTTTTGGTCATTATTTAATTTAATAATCCTTCCGCCCTTATCTCCATTTCTTCCCCATCTGGGACTCCATTAACATGCATATTGTTGCACTTGATAATATCCCATAGCTGTCTTAGGCTAGTTTCACTTTTAATATTTCTTTTCTTTTTTTTTTTTTCTCTCTTCTTCAGTCTGAATCATCACAATGTTTTTGTCTTTTAGTTCACTGATTCTTTCTTCTGCCAGATCCAGTCAGCTCTTGAAACCCTCCAGGGCATTTTTCATTTCAGTTATTGTTGTCTTCAACTCCAGGAAATCTATTTAGTTCCTTTTTAAAATTTCTATCTCTTTACTAAGACTCTCATTGCTCATTCATTGTTTTTCTGATATTCTTTACTTCCTCCCCTGTATTTTCCTTCATCTCCCTGAGTATTATAAAGACAATTTTTAAAGGTGTTGTTCAGCTTGTTCGCATTCTTGTCTTCTTCACTGGTGTTTACTGGATGTTTTTCCTCATCCTTTGGATGGCCATCCTTTCCTATTTCTATGTTTGTCTTATACACTTTTATTGAAAAACTATATATTTCAACATTTATTATGTTATTTCTGAGATTCATTCCCTGTGATGTCAGTTTTTTTTAATCGTTTTATTTTTATTTTGTTGCCAGCTGATGATAAGAAAGAGATTATATTGAGCTTCATCCCTCTCATCAGGAAGGTTTGCCCCAGGTGAATGCAGTGTTTTGTGTTTTCACTGTGTTTCTGAGTTTCTGTGTTTGTTTGGGGCTGCTCTGTTTATGGGAGTTTGGTTTTCCCCTCTAATTTCCAGGAGAAAGATCTCCTTCTTTTGGGTATTTGAAGCTGGCCATCCTTTGCCCCAGACAGTGTGCTAGATTCACTTTCTCAAGATACTTTTGTCTGGTGGGCAAATTCTGGGATAAGGGTGATGAAAGAGAGGCCTTTCCAAAATCAGCTTTTCCCAGCTATTCAGGGCCAGGGACCCACAAAGGTGGTGCAGACTGATTCCAAAATGCTCTGGGGAGTGGTACAGAAAAGGTGCCAAGAGCTTCTTTTACTACTACCCAGAGCTGAACTTTCCTGCCATGACATGCAAATGCAACTTTTTAACTAACTGTCCCCAAGTGCCCTGAGGAAGCACTGTGTCCTTAAGTCCCAACATCTGCCACCCAGACCCAGGGATGTTTGAAACCCCTGTTGCCACTGCCCTTGTTTGGGGCAAATGGAAACAATGGTTGCCACAAGCTATAATAGGGGCTTGTTGAAACAATGTCTGCCTTCAGACCTGGCCCCCCAGTGATCCTTCTTTGCTTATCAAAAGCCATGATCAGTGATCAGATATGCCCACACCCAGTCTTAGGGAAGAGGGTTTATATTTCCCTTTTTATGTCACCAGCGAGGTACCCAGGGCCTGGACCCCAGGACAGCCTCCCTTGAGAGTGGGGAATGTGTGCTAGTAGCAGCCATGCTGAGAAAGCAATTTGCTGTTCTTTACCATAATTTATCAGACACTTCCCCCCTCTTACCTGGATGCAGAAGAGTATTATTCTCTTATCTGGAGTTTCAAAAAAGTTGTTTCAGATAGCTTCTGCCTGCTTAATATTGGTTTTGGTGGAATTGACTGAATTCTGGAATTTTTTACACTAATATCTTCCCATAATCCCTCTCATTTGCATTTATACCAAATGAACTTCAGTATCATACACATTTTTCCTATACCTCACTATCCACATACCTTTCTGTTCTCATCGTTACAAATTATATCTTTAAACATTAGATGTCTTATACCATAGATTAGTCATTATTTTGAGCATTTGCTTTTTTAAAATCTGTGTGAATGAAAACTGGAGCTGCATACATATAAATACAATATAATAATACTGATGTTTTTAATTTTACATGTTGTTACCTTTACCAGACATTTTTATTCCTTTATGCTGCTTTTATCCACTTTCCGGTGTTGCCAGATTCCCTCTAGTTTCTTGGCTATGTTACAAAAAAGAATTTAAGAACATGCCAGTTTAGTTAGGCCAGTAGATTATTAAGGAAATGAGAAAAGATAATAAAAATGGGAGAAAATAAGCAATTATGGGTCCCTACATGTACTTGTGGGTTGGTGCAGGCAGGGAGAGAGAAATATCTATCTTGTGTGGTGGCTTTTTAAACCATTATTTATTCCTCCCCTTGTTCGTGTGCAGGGGAGCGGTCACAGCTGTTTGTTGTTTTGATTGATTACCCTACCCAGCAATTCCCCCTAGAAGGGGCAATGATAAGGTCCCTTGAGAATATCTGGGGTTTTTCCTTGATCCCAGATGAAATCTTATTCCAAATGGAGGATTCTCGTGGGGTTCTTCCAGCAACCTTCTAGTGGGGACTTTCCCTCAGGGGATTTCCATGGCCATGTGTTTCATGGCCATGTTTTTCTGCCGGGTTTTAGGTTCATCTTCCCATTCCCTAAACTAGCCTGACTCACTAGTGTTCATTCCTTTCAGAGAACTCCCTGTAGTATTGCTTATAGGGGAGGTCTAGATTGACGATCTACCTCAGCTTTTGCTTATATGGGAATATCTTAATCTCTCCCTCATATTTCAAACAGTCTTGCCATAAATTAAATTCTTGTTTGAAGTTGTTTTTTTTTTCATGACTTGAATATTTCATCCCACTTCCTTCTTGCCTTATGGTTTCTGTTGAGAAATGGTACTTTTTCACCACTGACTGTTTTTTATATACCATTTTACTTTTCTCTTGTAGCTTTCCGAACTTGTCCTTGCATTCTCCAGTTTGACTACATTAAGCATTAGCATACTTCTCTGCAAATTTATCCTGTTTGGTGTTCATTGGGCTTTGTGAATATGTTTTCATGTCTTCTGTTAAAATTGATAAGTTTTCTGCCTCTATTTCTTTGAATAAACCACCTGCCCCTTTCTCTCTTTCTTGTTCTGAGATTCCCATTATGAAGGTGTTCCACTGTCTTTTAGGCTCTGTTCTCTCTCTCTCTCTCTCTCCATTTTTAAATCTTATTTTGCTCTTAAGCCTGAATCATTTCAATTGCCTTTTCTTCAAATTGACTGATTCTTTCCTTTGTATATAAACATCAAGACTTCTTTGATGATTTCTGAAGTATTATCTTGTTCCTCTGCATAGGGAATAATTTATTGTGTCTTTGCATTGTAAACATTATTGCACACTAAATATTTCAACATTTTAATGTTTTAACTGAGGGATTTAATCCCTCAGCTCTTTGCTTTTCAAGTTTGTGTCAATCTGTTGCAGCAGACAAAACTCTGATGATGAGAAACCCAAGTGGCACTCAGAGAGGTGGAGGAACAAAGTTTTATTATGCATGGGCCCAGAGGAGAGTTAAGTCTCCAAACTCTGAGCACCGAGCTTTGACTTTCACCGGCTTATACCATGAAAGTCATTTGTTGGCCCCCGACCTATATTTTGACCATGAGCTTGTGCAGGCCAAGTTCCAGTGGGCCCAGTCACCTCTATTGGGAGTCGAGTCCTGCTGGTCCAATCAGATATACTCTTTCATGTGCCTGATTCTTTTGGAGGCACTCATTTTTCCACTGTGTCTCTGGCCAGGGGCATCTTGTCCTCCCTTTTTTGAGGTGACCCTCCTTGTTTGGTGGTGTTGGGCCCAAGACACAGACTACTCAGAGGAGCACTTCCCGATACCGTTGGAAGGCAGCCTGTTCCTGATCAGTGTTGAAGTCCCAGTTTGGTTGGGCCTCTGGTGCCACCTCCTGTGCCCAACCTTTCAGGTCTAAGATGCCAGCAGGGCCTTGCTCTGGATCCTGTGTCTCCAGAGGGGCATCTGTGGCTCTGGTTGTGCTGAACAGAGCCTCCTTGTTACCGGGGTTCTGGGGCTTTCTCCAGAGGGGGCCAGTGGTCCAGGAGGGACTGAAGATGGGGATGTCTCTAGGGGATCCATTTGAGCTCCCAGGACTGAACCCTGCAACCCCAAGGAACTCAAAAATTTCCATACTGAATGTATATTCCAATTCCTAATTTCAGCCCTCCTAGAAATTTTACAAAGGTGTTTTCTGAGCGGCTAGTACATACTGGTTTCTGGGCCCCATTCCTTGTGCAACTAAGACCCTGCTCTGTCCTTTTTTCCCAGTGCTAAATCAAACCCAAGGGAGCAGTCTCTGGGCTATTTCTAACCAAGGGCCAATGTAGCAAAACTGATTGGGATGGCTGGGAGCTCCCTTGACAACAAGGCATACTGCGTGATACTTTGGCTACATCCAGGATCCCTTCCGAGGGCCAGTCAATGTTAAAAGTGGGTCACTCTGATTCACATAGGATTTGGAGGGTGCCAGGGTTCATTGGATGCCATAATCTCCAGAAAAGCCCTTCTTAAAATTCTTGAGCATGCAGTTTAAGACAATAGGTTTTGACTGTGATGAGCCCATACCCTGAGTCGGTGGCACAAGACAGACAAAGGAAGCAGTTGTCTCTTCCAAGACCACTCAGATGCCTGCCTGTCCATGACTCTCATGAGAATTTTGGCTCATCTTAGCTAAGGCGCTCAGGTAGAGTTTGGAAAACAGATTAAGGCCCACTTGGACTCCATAGTGTGAGCTGTGGAGCCACACACTGGAACAACAGAAGCAAGCCTCTGCCATCCACATTCACACAAAATTGCTCAGAGGTTATGCAGTCTTTCCTGCAGGGTCTGCCCTATCCCATGATCTCGATATTTGACATCTTGGGAGGTGATCAGTCTCCCCTTCTGTCCAGAGACAGGCCCAACTGAGGACTTGGCACCTGAGGTTTTACCTTTCTGGAGTCTTCTGACTCTGTTCAGTCCACCTCCCCACTGAGTCTGGCCATGGTGTGGGGAGGCCACCCATGGGGGCCACCTCAGAAAGATGTCCCATTAAAAGGATGGGTGGCACCTACATAGTTTTCTTGGAGATCACCGCTGGTCAAGCCGCCTGTCCCAAGCCGGAGGCAAATATGCCTGCATGGTGGGGTTACCCAGTCAGGGAACCAAATGTTGCAGCAGATGAAACTCTGATGACAAGACATCCAAGCTGCACTTGGAGAGGTGGAGGAACAAAGTTTTATTATGTGTGGGCCCAGAGGAGAGTCAAGTTTCCAAATTCTGAGCCCCAAGCTTTGGCTTTTGAGGGTTTATAGAGGAACTTGCATATCTTTTGTTCATTGGCTAGTGGGTTGCCAGGCAAAAAGGCAAATTCCTTTACACAAGCGGGCAGGTGGGGTTTACAGAAACAGAAGTTCAAGTTAGCTTATCATTTTAAAGCAGAAAGTTCCTGTTTAAGGGGGAAGAGTAGGGCTGTGATAAATTATCAAATCAAATGATGTTATAGATATATCTTTAATATCCTTGAGTATCAAGGCTAAGAAAACAAGCCAAATACAAAAAAAAAAACCAAAACTCCTTTCCCTCTATTTGAAATTTAACTGTCTTGGATGATGCTTTCAGAGTTTAGCTCTCTTATCAAGATCAGCATGAGGGAAAATTGTGTTTCTCTCTTTCCTTTCTCAGCCTGTGTCTCCTCTGGGGTTATGTCCTGGCCTTAGAAATTCCTCTGTTTACTGTAACTGGAATGCTTCCTCTATCAAGATGAAATAGACTTTCCCCTTCCTAAGTGTTCTATTGTAAGCTTTAAAGCCAGGAATCCTCTGCCACAGGCCAGATTGAATTATCTGCTTCCTACACTGTTTAGTAAACTGTTTTGGTCTGCAGGGCAAGTTCTAGGACTGTGAAACTGACATGATGGTCCTGGGTCAGGATTTAAGACTACCACTGGTTAGATTGGTACTGACATCCTGTAATCCAGTATGTTTATAAGAGTTTCTACGCTCCCTACAAAACAGAGCCAATGCACAGGGAAGGGGTTGGGGGACAGATCAGTTTGTGCTATCAGCTTTAAGATTCATTTTCTTGAATCACATAGTTACTGTAATCCCTTAATGGGTTTCTGGAGTTTTGAGGAAGTTGGCTCTACCAGTTTTTTCCTAGTTTTTCAAAGATCTGTGGGCAGACAAAACCCTACAGTAACTTGGTCTGCCATCTTGGTTGCCTAGAAGCAATCAAAATAATATTAAGTGCACTAAAATATTTTAAGGATATAAATTTTATTCTTTAGAAAAATCTTTAGCAAAGTAAAGGAATGAGGTATGGGTAAAATATTCCAGTAGAATGAATGAAATTTAATAATAAATATTTTATGAAATCAAAAGACCCTGGACAGAAAAATCAGAGTTTCAAAACTTCAAGACAAGTATTGAAAATAGCACAAAAATAATCATTTCAAGAATAAGTGAACCAAACACATCAATTAAAAGATATAGTAGGGAACAGGTGTAGCTCAAGTGTTTGAGTGCCTGCTTCCCACATATGAGGTTTTGGTTTCGATCCCCAATACCTCCTAAAAAAAAGAAAGAAACAAACAAATGAAAAAACAACTCTCACTGGGAAGCAGATGTAGCTCAGTGGTTGAGTACCTGCTTCCCATGTACACAGTCTTAGGTTTGATCCCCCATACCAACAACAACAACAACAAAGACATAGTAATTAACTCTACTAAGTAGGACCCAACTATGTGATGTTTGTAAGTAATAAGTGAAAGTAATAACATATACAGATATAAATCTCTAAATATAAGCATTTAAATACTTCTGTGCAACGTCATAATAGAAAAAGTAGACCTCTGTTATTCCAGATATATAAAAGACAGTACAACATAAAATAGAGAAAATGTTTCAGGAAGTTATCAAATCATTAACAAAGCTTCAAAACAAATAAAATAAATTGAAAGAATTAAAATGAACATTAGAATGTTTTTTAAGAAAATGACATTGAATAATTGCCAAGGAAAAAGTTCTACTTTTGTTGAAATATAAGACAAAGAAGCCATCTTTCTTTTCTCTTTCCTACTGTTAATCTCCCAACAAAATTATTTTACTGTTAGATATGATATATTGGAATCCCACCAATAATGATTATGCAAAAAATGTTGGTCATAATATCAGTGTTTTAATTATTCTTTCTTCATCTTATATTATTTTAAAATACATTTAATGACTACAAAATTGATTTCAATCACGATAAGCAAAAACTTCATGTTGATATTGCAAATAGGAAGCAAATTTTATTGAGGTGACAATGACCTAGAAAATTCTCCATAAGTGTCTCATTTAGCTTAAACTGCAAGGTTACAAATATAATAAAAGCCATCACACTAAAATAACAAATCACAAAAATATTATTGTGACTGAATATAACAATGCATTTGCTGTGTAGATGAATTAGGTGACACTGACAATCCTGACTGGAGGAGTTCCATCGTGTTTTCCTTGTGATGCCTCAAAAGTGCCAATTATGGGCCCAGCATGCCTCTGCTGTATGACTCTGCTGCCTAAAAGTGCCAATTTATCTATGCAA